>BMAW01108513.1:0-24480 GCA_019974015.1 Nephila pilipes | reverse complement strand
TTTGAGAGAGTAAAAAATTAATACACTTTAAAAATTTGTTAAATTGTCAGATTAAAATGTAAGTTTTAGATAAAATATTGCTCTAATGAAACAGAAAAAGAATTAAACCGGAACTTCATGGTTAAATCAAGATTTACATCATCAATTTAAGTACTAGGCAATAGTGTAGTTTAAGAAAATCTTTCAATCACATAATATAAGTGTTTATCTTTTACAAGTGAATTCAATTAAATAAGCCAGACATTACTCAGAAATGAATTTAATTTGACAGTATGAAGAAAATTTGATAAATTACAAAATCTTGCACAAAAAGTATTTAAAACTTTAAAAGGATGGAAATTTTTTTAAACCTTAACAGAGAATAAATATCACATTTATTAGCAATCCAATGAACCAATCTTAAAAATTCCACATTTTAAATCATTTAAATAATCAACAAATACTTTTAAAGTAAAATTGATATTCATGTTGAAGATATTACTAATGAAAAACAATATACTTTTTAAAAAGTACATGTCACATTAGTTACAGACTAGAGATATGGAACTTTATAAATAAGTAAATAATTCAGAAACAACTGATAACATATAACAATAATGGTTCACATACATCAAAAGTTTTGAACAGTTGATTCATCATAAAATAGCATAATATCTGAGCAGAGAACTATCATACAAAGTAAAAGTAACACAAACATTTACAAACATTTATATACATTTAAAATATATACATATACACACACACAACAAGAATTAATCTGGAAAAGCATAGTCAAGCAACAATTATTGCATTATGAATATATGTGAAATTTATAACTTTTTTACATGAAGATAAGTTAAAATTGATATTTAATGTATTATTTAAGAAATCTATCATTAATTATTGCAAAAATCAGACCAATGAGATTATGATTTACGAAATACAATTTGCTACTGATTCTTTTAATATTTAATTGTGAATAACAACACTTTTGTTTTAGATATTTTTCCCCACTAGAATATAAACAAATATATTTTCTCAAAAGAATATATGTTATATCATTAAATAATATTTTGCTAAAATAACTCAGATTATATATAAATAAAGTCATTTTAAAATCATTCACTGTTCATAAATAATTCTATAACAGTAGTTTTTACAATGTTTTTAAACCACTTTACAACAAAAGAATACAATACTTTTAGAGCCAAAATAAATAAATAAATAAAAAAAGCATAAAGATAACAATATAGGAATGAAAATTGCCTAAAAACATAACTATCTTTAAAATAATTAAACTATTGTACTTAAAAGTTTTGATCATAAGATCTCTAAATATATTGATATTATGCATTAGAAATTATGTAAGTTCACTCCAATTACAATAATAAACAACTCTCCAACAATAAAAATAAGTTAAATTCAACTTATAAGGGAGAAGACAAATAAAGCAATCAAATACTTACATTTAAGATTGCAAATACCTAAATATAGCACATAAGCAACCAATCTGATAAACTAAGAGCTAAGATGCTAAAACCCAAATTAATGGTATTTAAGAATTATCACAGTATACATGAATGACCTTTTATGTTAACACAAGTCAAGAATATAAATTCCTTACTTATTTCATCATGATTTCCATTAAATATTTCTAAAAAAATCATATTAGAAACATTTTTTCAAAAATAAACATTTTCTTTTATTTTTAATAAAAGATTTTAAAAAATTAAATTTGAAATCTTTGTCATGTATCTGTTACTTTGAAGGTAGGGAAAATGATTTGAGTAAAAAAAAAAAAAAAAATTGTATCTTTGACCAGTTTAATATAAAATGCATTGGGAAATACAGAAAAAATACTATTATAAGCATATATTTATTAATAATTTAACAATCATAGATAAAAGTTTAACTTAAAGAACATAGTAAACTTGCATTAAATAAAAATATTTAATTTAATGTAAACAAATTACTGGCATAATAATCTTTTAAATTTTTTTTTAATATAGTGTTATTCTTATTAGATATGCTAGGTACTCGGATAAAATTCCTGCGACCATGAATGTCGTTGCGTTTTCAACAAAACTTACACCAAAGAAGTGATGCAACTCATTCAATTCATAACATTTCGAGTTTAAAAAAAAACCTTATAACTAAATGGACTATATTTAGTACATGAAGTATTTAAAAACTTTATTTCACACTGAATGATAATTAATGTTTTTCATTGCAGTGCAGGAAAAAAAAAGTCAATATTTCTAAAACTATAATATCTATTATAATCATTATAGGATTTTAAATTAGGAAATGAGAATATTCCAATTCTTAAGCACTAAAAAGAATATTTATCAACTATCAGAAATCAACTTAGTTTCTTTTAATATTTTTATACTTTTTGTATTCCATAAAAATTAATATAATAATAGAATAATCAGATTAAGTAATTAAGTATTAATTTGCTACAGAAACCAAATACAATAGAAAGGTAATAGTACAAAACTTACTTTTACCCAATTCTTTCAAAAATTTAAAACCATAATTTAATTTTAATTATATTACCCAGAATACTCAAATATTCGTATATGCTGAAATAATGGATTGAATCAATACAATACCATAAAAATAACTATACAAAAAATATGATAAATTTGTCACAATTAACTTCAAGATAAACACTTGTTTTATATATTTATGTATGCAGGAAATTTTAACACAGCAAATAGTTTCAGAAGTAATTCCATCAAGATATTAAAATATCTCAATCAAAAGCAGATATTTAAATGTCATGATTAGACCTTATATAAATCTAAAAGTATGAAGTAGATATAGGAAGCCCAAAATAATATAGCCAACTATATGATCTAAATAAAACAGTAGTTTGTAAGAAATTACACAAAAGTATCAAGTCTAAATATAATTTCGAAAAAAAAAAGAAGCCTTCTCTTAAATAAACTGGAAGATGAACAGGAGACCATTCAACTTCCTCTCACATTATTAAATTCCCTTTCAGTACCTTAAACTAACTTTACAAATTTTCCTACGAGATTCAGCAATTTCTTATATTTTATTAATCTAATATTCTTTTAAGATAAATATTTTTATACATCTCATACTTTAAATAGAAATATATAACTTTATTTTAAAAAGTAAACATTATAACTATTGTAAAGTTTGAGGCAAGACAATATTTTTAAAAAAAATTCACTAAGATTTTAAATAATTAAGGCAAAAATAAATTGTATAATTTATTAAAAACATAATTTTAGTTTATTTTTAATCATATGTTTTATGACAAAATACATCATCAATATTCTTCTATCCCTATAGGAATTCATTAAAAACTGTTGTAGTTACTATAAAAATCTTCTATTATTAGGTAGCTTATATCTTTATGATAAAAAATTTAGTTATGAAGTATATTACACTTAGACAATAAACTATAACAATAATTTTATCAAGCAATTACTTCCATTTACTAATGTTATAAAAATTCATAAGGAATATATTAGTCAACTAAATACTTTAAATTATTTTTCTTTAAACACCATAGTAAATTTTTTTATTTTTATTTTACAGCTCGAAAGATGAAATATTAATTATTCAATGCTCCATTTCTTGAGAAGAATTGTTTTTGTACAAAAAATAAAGAATGTAAAAGGAAATAACAGTTAAAAAATTGTGTACTAGAATAAATGTAAAATAAATCAATATTCAAATAAAAAAGTTTTTTAAAAGCAATTATAATGCAATACTTCTAAATTAATTATTTTCTTCTAATCAATATTTAAGTTTTTATACATTACTGTTAATTTTGCATTAAAAAAATTATTAATTGATTTAGAAAGAAAGAATAAAAAATATTTATTAAAAATAAGGCAGGGTTTGTATTGAACACTATTTTTGTTAATTTAATAAAATCAAAAATATTTTATTTAAAACACTATACAAATGAATATGAATAAGTTTATAAATTCTATTATAATACCTAACCGAATGAAGTATGATTAAATGCAAGAATGTTTCTTAATATGTGAATGTTTCCAAATATGAAGTAAACACAAAAAACCAAATTTTAGAAAATTATAGCTACATTAAGTTTTGTTCTTTGTTAAATCATTATTCCAAAATAAATATAAATTAGCAAGCATCTCATGCATAGTTGTCTCAGTTTCTTTTCAATTGCTATTATTAAATTGTATATCAGATTAAAATTTGTCAAGAAAAAACTAATGGTATACAATCCAGGCCAAACAGCAGGCACAGAAGTTTTTATTTACTTATAAGATTAAGTAAAACCAATCTACACACTTTCTGATAAGAGCTATTATTTACACGAACTGGTTGCTTAAGTGTGCTCATTTATAAATATTACTGGGGAAATGGCCTTGCCAATTGTAGAGAATGCTTCTCCGCATGATAGATACGAAAAATCTGACTAAGAATGGGTGCTGTATCTGGATCACTTAACCATCGACAGGCACTCGTGGGATTCTCAAGCATATGTAGAAGAGCTGCAAAGACAAATCAATAAGAATGTTAGAAAATACAGAAAAAAATTTGCACAGATGGGAAGTATAAACATCCAAAAATACTGCTTATTTCATAATGAATTTCCTTAAAAAAGCTTAAAAGAGAGCAAACATATATATCAACTTTTTAAAATTTCCCATAATCACACAATGTCTAATTATAATATTTTTGATTTAACAGATGTAAATTATTCAGAAATGCACATGCATTGTAATGTTTAACAAAAAATTTCAATTTCAACAACATTTTGAGAAAACAGTTACAACAAATAACTCAGATTTATGCAATTGGTGCAATTACAACTCAGATTTTTAAAAGAATGTTTGTTAATATATTTAAATATGGAACTATATTTGTTCCTTTTGGAAAGCTGAGATTCATAGTGATTTCATAGCTGAGATTTGATAAGTAAAATTTTACAATATATTTCAATTAACTTTTTCATTTAATTTATTTCTAAGAAATTTTTATCTTATCAATTATTTAAGATGAATAATCAAGACATCGACAACTCAAAAACTGATTAGTGAAAATTAGATGAATTTTGTGCCAGGAACTTTTAAGTGATTAAAAAGAATATAACAGAAATATGAAATAAAAAAACTAATTTTCTGCCCTAAGAAAAAAAGAAAAGTAAGAGCACATTTTAAATATTTTATAATCTTGTCATTTAAACTACAACCCCTGTAATGTTTTACATTTGCAGTTTAAAAGAACATTATCACACAATTTTCAGTATTTTTTACACTTACCATTTTCTAACCAAACCTAATTCAATAAATTTAATTGAATTTATAATTTTTATTACATCAGTTTAATTTTGAAAATCTTTAACTTTCTAATACAAAGTAGAATATTCTACAATGCAAAATCGTAGTGTGAAAATAATCATTTGAATGAATTTAGTAAAGGAAAAAGTATACTACTTTATACAGCACTCTTACCTAAAAATGTTTTGGGATTACTTAAACCAAGCTGTACAACTGCATTAGACATTATTGACTTGTATATAGGGCCATCTGGATCTAAACCTTCTTCTACATCTTCAAAATTAGGTTTCTTATCACTCAACAGCCAATCACACTATGATGAAAAATATTATTTAAGTAATAAGGAAAGATTCTTAAAAATAGGATTTTGATAAAACAAGACATTTTTATTTTTTTAAAAAAAAGATTAAGAATGAAATATTAAAATTAATCATACACCATAGCACATTAACAAGTACAATAAAAAATTGAAACACACACACACACACACACACACATATATGAGTTTTATGTTATACATGTTAATATATATATCACTCATTAAATGTTTTAAATTAAATAGAATCTAATATTTCTAACATTTTATTTCTATCAAATGTACAAATGCATATTATATTTTTATATTCAATACTACATATTGAAATTTTTTTTCAAAGAAATTAAAAATAATAGAATTTGGTGCATGTGTAAAATCTTATCAGATATTTTTATCTAACCAGGAGAGCATTGCAAAATGATGAAATGATTGGTATAACTGGATTAGAAATTAATAATGTAAGGTTGGTTGGATTTGTACAAATTTTCATAATCAGACTTTACCTGTGTACCTAGAATTTTAAGATACTATAAGTGAGAAAATTTTATGTCTAACACTTTTTAAAAACTTCGAATATTTTTTTAGAGATCAGTATTAAATATGGAAAAAACTTTTTTCTTCAATATTTTAATAACATCAATTATATAAATTTAAAGATAAATGCTGTATTTCAGAATAACAAGTTACAATTTCTTACTAAGAATTAAATTTTTGATGAAAACTAATGATATATGATTTTAGAAAATCAACTTCATTCCCATAACAGTTCAAAAACAATAAACATGAATTAAAAATTAGCAAAATTGTTGGATATATTTTTAAAACATACAATAAATGTTTTAAAAAACAACTTTAATGAAACATTTATTCATAACATATATAGCTACATATAAGCTTTTATTTTTTATATTTAACACAAGAACAAACTACCTAGAATAGCCATTAGCAGACATTTTGACCACAATAAGAAATCAAGTAAATGTTTATTTTTAAGATAAATATCATAATAAGAAGTTAAAATAAGTCATTTTAAACAATTTAAAGTACATATAACAATTTTAAAAATAAAATTTTGTATTGTATAAGTGACAGTTGAGTTTTATGGCACAAGAACCAAAGCAGGCTATGCTGTGCCAATTGTATTGTATAAAATGAAATACCTTTACTTTCATTAAAAAAAAAAAAAAAAAAAAGAACATTGTATTCTTATTGAGTACTTGTTTCTCATTATAGTTTTTAACATGATTTGCAATAACAAAAATTTAATACACTGTTTTAATACCTTTCGCAAATGGTGTTAGCCATGAGGAAAACACTTATTTGAATCTATTATGGCAGAACAAGCCAAGTGAGTATTGAAGATGCTTATTACTCATGGTTTCAGAAGAACTAGGATGGCATACAGGTTGTTTCCTTGACAAACATTAAAAGAAACTCAATTTGTCAATAAGGCTCCAAATTAAAGATCTTCCATCAATTGGTGAAAAGTTACATGCTTTTAATAAAATCTAGAAATTAATAGCTACAGGATCTAGAACATTATAAGAAATGAAAACAGGTCTTTTTCTTGAAGCCAATCACATTGTGTATAACAAAAAATGTTTTTTATTTTTATCTTGGCAAATATGTGGCAGCTCTATTCAATTTTATCACATTGTAACAACAATAGAAGTTTCTTGTGCAAATAAAGTGTCCGCAAGTTTAAAAAATTGCCTTTTGTGTATTTCTTCCATTAAAAAGGAATGGTACAATAGTTTTAAAATGATATTCATCCGAGCTAAGCACTTCTATCCCTCTCTTCAATCCTGGATACATAAAGTCCTTCAAGAAATATTTGGTCTCAAGTCGCCACTAGCCAGATTTTTAATTCAAATTTATCAGGCTTTTTTGCCATGTACTATTTAAAGTTAAACATGTTCTTCAAGACAAAAGTTATTTGTTGAATGTTAGTCTCATCTTCCATAAAAAAAAAAAAAAAAAAAAAAAAAAATTCCACAAAAAGCAACCATAACTTGAAAGCAATGGCAAAACTGTCCTTTTAAAAAAGTCACAAGAACCTCAGAATTTCTTTAAACTGTTTCATGGAATTGTTTCACTCAATACTGCAGAACCTCACTCCTTTGATCACAAATGGTTTGACTCTAGTGAAGAACAACCTATTGCTTTTCTTGTATAAACTAAGGCAGTAAAAACATCAATGGAAATGCCCCACAAATTCGATTTTAAATGGCAACAAGCTTTTTCAATTGTACATTTTTAAATATGTTTCATGTAGATTCAGAAAACAACAAACACCGAGATAAAACTTCATTTTCTCTCATATTTTTCTTAGCTTACAGAACAGATCCTGCTTTTTTTTTTTTTTTTCAATATGTTTCCTGAGGTACATCTCACAGGAACCTAGCGAAATAAAAGATAGTAAATCCATGGAGGTCTACTGGTTACAAATTAAGGAAAGTATTTGCCACAATGCTAAAGATACTGTTGGTAACACTGAGCACAGTAAAGACTGGTTTGATGAAGAATGTGCCCAATTTACTAATAAGAAGAATCAGGCATATAAAAAGAAGTGTAAGTAAATACTAAACTTAATTCTGAATATAAAATAGCCAGGAAAGAGTAAACAGACTCCATAGCAGTAAAATAATTTTTTAAGGAAAAAAGTTTGGGAAACATTGAACACCTTAAAACCATAAATGAATACAGATAATTCTATCTGATGATTAATTGCAATCACTTAAAGCAAGTCCCAGACTTAGTAAAAACAAACTAGATGAGTGAGTGAATGTATAGGTTATTGGCGCAAGAGCCAGATGCGGCTATGCTGCACCAAACAAGATTTAACTATGGTCTAGACATTGAAAAATTGGAAACAACAACAACAACAAAAAAAAAAGGTGACAAGAAGTAGGGTCAAAAATATAGAAGGATCGGTAGCTTAACCGGGGTAGGAGTGCGTCACCCGTGTTTATCAAAGACAGTAAACCCCATAGGAAAGAAAAAGATCACTAGGGGACCTCAGGGTCGTGATACCTGTACTTACCTAAAGAAGGCAAGTCCCTGAGGTCCCCTAATATAATCCCCCTGGGCAGGGTGCCCGGCTATACCCTAAGATGCTGGGTACCCATTTTAGAAGCTTCTTACGACATGCGCTACAGTGGGTACATATTCTGTCATACCCAGTCACCACACTAGTCAAAACACTAGGTGAATTTTGACAACCTCTTGAATTCAGAGAATAAACAAGAAGGCTAATACCGTAACATATCCGCCATTGGATGATGATGTGATTCCTCCTCTAGATAGAGATGAGATTGAGTCTACAATCAATAAGCTCAAAAACAATAAGTCTCCAAGGCATAATTCTATATCTGCAGAATTGCTCAAAAATGGAGGTCCTCAGCTCTATGAGCACTTGCATAACTTAATTGTAAGCATTTGGAATTCTGAAAAGTTGACATTGGATTGGAATATTGGCATAATTTGTACCATCCACGAGAAGGGTGACCCAATGGGTTGCTATAGAGGTATTAGTCTTCGATGCACATGCTATAAAATCCTATTTAATATCCTGTTTTCAGAGTCTTAGTACATTTGTCGAATCTGAAATTGAAAACTATCAAAGTGGGTTTAGAAGGAGAAAATCCACAACAGCAAATTTTTTTTTGAGTCAGATTCTTGAAAAATCAATTGAATATGGTACTCACACTCATCATCTTTTATTGACTCTGCATGTGATAGTGTAAGTAGGAAACATCTAATGAAAGCAATGTATGAATTTAAAATACTAAGTAAACTGATTAAATTTGTAATAAACATTGAGTGGACACCAGCTGTAAAATTAAATTCATGGATGTCCTCTCAGAAGACCTAAGTGTTAATAATTTTGTGTTTCACAGTGCAACTCTCTTTCATATCTTCTCTTCAATGTTACACTGGAAAAAGTTATTTATCATTCAAATATTGATACTTATAGAAGCATCTTCTACAAATCAATTCAGCTTCTGTCAATATGATATTGATGCCATTGCTCGGAGTATTGCAGAATTGAAAAAAACATTCTGTTCTTTAGAGATTACTGCGAATCATATGGGATTGACAATAAATGAGCCTAAAAACAAGTATATGCCTATAATGAAAATGCCATCAAGCGATACACTCATTTATTGAAAAATTGGCTCTCATGAGTTTGAAAACTGTACTATATTTTAATTACCTTGGATATCTAGTTAACACAGAAAATGATGATATCTCTGAGATACAAAATCACATTTTACTGGTAACAAACCGTTCTTTGGACTCCACTCATTACTGAGGAACTGTTTTCTCTCCAGAAAAACAAAGCTTCTTAAAATTCTCATTATAACAGTACTAATATATGGCTCAGAAAATTGGTCTCTAACAAAAAAAAATGAAGAATACAAAATGGTAGTGTTTGAGAGAAAGGATCTTGCAAGTATTCTTAATGGTGTCAAAGAAAATAACCTTTGGTGAAGATGTTTTAATTCTGAAATTTATAGAATTTTTAATGAGCCTGATATCATTAAATTTATTAAAATGAAATAAATGAACTACCTTATCATACTGTTAGAATGGATGAAAAAAATCCAATAAAGATTTTTGTTGGTAAATCCTTTACTAGTTCGAAAAGAAAAAACACACACCCAAAACTATGGTGGCTAGATTCTATTGAATTGGATTTTAAGGTGATTGGGGAGGGGAACTGGCAGATTAAAGCAAAAAGCACATTATCCAGGAGGAATCTTCAAAAGAAGGCCTATGCCCAACATTGGCTGTTGAGTCAAATATGATATCTCTATCCCAGGTGTAATAGCGAATTCATCAAGAATCTGCCATTGAATTTCATATGGAGCATCAAGACTGACTGAAGATCAAAAAATGTCTTGTCCTGGATTTTCATCATCCATTTCTTTAGACAAATACAATAAAATTTATAAAATTTAAGTAATCTGACATTAAATGTTTTAAGAATAATTGCTTCTCAAAGCAGCTTTGCAGTTAAAATGAACATGTAATAACCATTATATTTTGAAATTATGCTCAATGATTATTCTTCATATTAGAAAGTAATAAACATATACATCACATCTTACAGCAGTATCTTGATTATTTCCATTTATTCTTAAGGCATCTAAAATATCTGCTTCAGCAAAACCCATTTCTTTTAAATTAGCAAGAGCCTGAAATAAACAAACAAAAAATTTTTTGCAAATTTATTACACTTAAAAATAAAACAAAATATCTATGTATGTTGAATTTATAATTGAGTGACATCCGCATAAAAACTCAAGTTGACGTCACGAAATTTGAACACAATTAATTGAAAAAAGAATTTCAAAACCTCAGAAATAAAAGAATGGCTGAAGTTGTTTCTTTCAATGTTTTTCTTATTGAATTAAAAATTTTCACAAGAGTTTAATTCTTAATCATAATATACTATTTCGGATCAAACAAAAAAACAAAAAAAAAAGTAATGGAACTCATCATAAATTGCATAGCAATATCAAAGATTAAACCATCAACCACATTAACCTGCAAGCTTCAGTTTCAGCAATAACCTCATTTGCTCGTAAAACATTCTATAATTGATTTGCTGTTGATGTCTATTTTTTGCATGTTTAAGTGTTTCAGTTCTTCCATTTATAAGCTGGGTAATTCACATGATGCTGAAGCCAAAATTCTAAGCACTGTGGCTTTTTCAGTAGTACGGCTAGTTGTTTGAAAGATGTCATGTTCAGGTCCTAGAAGCTCGTTTTCAGAGAATGTTTCTTCACTTCCAATTTTTTTCATTGCTCTTCTTGATTTGAGCATCAGGAAAGATTAGACTTACATTTATATACATGTAAACACAACACAAATACAACAAAATTAAAGAAAATACATTGAATATAATGCAGGGTCAGTTAAAAAAATATATAACTGAGTCAAATAAGATTAAAACATAACAAATGTTTTCATCATGGGATCATCAGACCCCAATAACATGTGAAATCGCTCCACCAAATCTTTATAAATCACATTAAATAAAGAAAGATAAGAAATGGATTTTTTAACTCATAAAACTCACTATTAATACAAAGAAATGAAAAGGGGGAAAAGAAAACATTTTCTTTTACCTGTCAACAAAAGTCACCAGATTGCATGTGTCTGTTTATATATTAAAAGTGATTAATGGTGGTGGTGGTGCAGTGCTTGCTGGAAATGCAAGGAAGTGAAAAGGGGAGAAAAAGAAATTGCTACATAAAATGAAAATGTGTGAGAAATAAATTAAAATATTTTTTAGTTTATTATTAAACACAATATCATGATAAAAGTTATCCTATATCCTTTTCCATAACATAATGTACCTTAATACCAAATTTTCTGAAAATCTGTTCAACCATTCAAATGTGAATTAGTAGCAAATACCTAGACATACTTTCACATTTATATATACAATTCAAATAAATATATTAATAGATGCATCCTTATGAACTCTTTGTTATATATTTAAATTTCTGCATGATTAAAATCTTTAAAATTGAGAACATTGAAGAAATAAGATTTGAAAATGAGTTCATATATTACCTACCTAGGGAAGTGAACCATAGATGGATAGAGTTAAGAAATCCTCATTGAAAAAAAAAAAAAAAAAAGAAAAAAAGAAAATATCAAGTCATTCAAATTTACCTGAGATTTAAGACCCAAAATACTACATTCATTAAGCTTATCAACTAAACGATCCAACAATAAGCTTATTTAAAAAAAATATCAAATTGTATAAAGCTGTTATAATACTTACAGCACTACTGGGTCTAAACACTTTCCTTTTATAAGCACGAAAGCAACGAATCATTTCAACTATCCTTGTTTGTTCTCCACTGCTTCCTGTCCCTTGGGAAGTACTAGGAATTTCTGTATCCTGTTTCTGAGAGGTAGATGCAGTGACTTTCTCAGAAGCAGATGATTTATCACTTGTACATTTATCTACTGCAATAGAATAATTTAATTTCATGAGCAATTGTTTTGACCAAGTTTATAAAAAATAATATCTGGTTCTTTAACAATATACTAAACACCAAATTTACTATCATAAAAATGTATATTAAAATTTCTACAATTAAGAATTATATAAAAATTATCACAAAAACATTAAGATTATGTTTCAATAAACAATGATGGGAAAATTCCTCTACTGCTTGCATCTAAAATTGATGAGGTTTTTTTTATGTTTAGTAACTTGTAATTATTGAAAACTTGTAAACAAAATGATAAAAAAATGTAAATGTAAGAAGAAAGATCAAATTAATAAAGTTACCAAGTTTATGAAACTCAAAATGTTAATTAAAATACCCGAGATTCTTCTCACAGAAAAATTATTATACAAGCAATAATTAGATACATTAGTCATCTTTAGATACATTATGCTTATATCCTATAGGAACCTTAGAATATATTTTTAATAAGCTGTTATACTATTCCCAATTTGTAAATGCAATCACCAAGAATGTATTAGACAAGTGCTTAAGTTTTACCAATATGTTGTGACGATAAAGAAGTGAAAAGAACACAAAATGTACATAACTTAAGATTATGAATAACTGCTATTACTATCCAAGACTTCTGGCCATCTTTCAGATAGAATATGAGTCCCATACCAGTAAAGATCACGAGGTAAGAAGTATAAAGAGTCTTGTATGGTAGATTTCTCATCACGAAGATCAAAGATTTTTTGACTGAAGTATTTGGTTAGCGCACAAAATAGGTGATAGTCAGTAGCCTTCAAATCAGGCTACTGTGGAAAAGGGCGCAAAGTCTCTCAATTTAACACCATTAATTTTGATGAGTTATTATGATTTTTGTGATGACTGATGATGTTGAGCTGCTTCACAAACAATGCAGAAAGAAGTCTGTCTTACTAAAGACAGTAGAAGAAGCAGTAATGGTTTGGTTAGGTTTCAGCAAGACCTCCCAGTAAATTATTCTATGAACATTCCACCACACACTAAACAAAACCATCTTGATTTTGATACAGGCAGTTCAGAAGACCAAGACACACAGTCCCTTTAAGTTAAGATACCCACTTCTCATTTCCTGTACAATCTGTGAGAAGAATGACTCATTGTAACAGGAAACAAAATAATGATTTGTTGGTCCTACTGATCTGCATAATGCTAATGTGGAAACTAATGAACAACATTTTCTGTTGAAACTGATGCTTCCAATCCTCTTTTGAATGTTGTCTAGTGAATAATGAAGACCTTGACTAATTCTGACATGACAAAATTTCTGCTGATTCAAGAGTATTTTCAAAGAGCGAAGGATGCCCATACCTTGCCTAATCTTGAAAGCTTCAATTTCTCTCCCTTAATTTCCGAAACCATTGACACGAGTATGTTTGAAATCATAGGAAAGATCAGAAAATAAGTAATGGGTTCCACATTAACTGAATAAAAGACAGCAAAAAAAAAAAAAAAAAAAAAATAAAAAAAACACCAAAAAAAAAAAAAAAAAAAAAATCACTGACAAATTCCTACTTGCTAAGTACAAAAGAAAGTCCATTCTCCATTGAATTATGACTGTCAGTGAAAAGTGGATGTATATCGAGAATCCTAAGTACAAGAGATCATGTGTAACTCCAAGCAAACCATCGACTGCAAGGCCATATTGCTATGGACAGAAAACAATTATTTGTAAAGGGTGGCATCAGAAAAGTATGATCTATTATGGGCTGCTAAAACATGGCGAAACAAATAAAACTGAATACCAACAACAAATGATCAATTTGAATAATTTTTGCGTGAAAACGACCAGAATATCAAAAAAAGATAACACGAAGTGATTTTGTTTTATGATAATGCACCACACATGGTAAAACCAGTCAAGGAAACAAATGAGGCGTTAAGTTAGGAAATACTTTTGCATGTCGCTTACTCAGTAGATTTAGGCTTAATTTGATTTTCACTTATTTGCATCGATAGGATACACATTGGCTGAGCAGCATTTCACATCTTATGAAAATGGCTTGATGACTAGTTTGCCTCAAAAGAGGAACAGTTTTTTGGCATGGCATCGTAAATTGTCAGAGAGATGGGGAAAATGTATAGCTAGCAATAGGTAATACTTTGAATACAGTATTTTTTTCATTTTCATACAAAAAACATCTATGTTCTATAAAAACATTCTGGTTTCATATTTACATCCTGGTATTAAAGAATAAAAAGGAAAAACTTATTTGTTTATTTGAAAACTTGTCATCACTTTTATTTGTTCATCTACTTAATCAAGATCTGATGCCCAATTAAAATGAACCACTGTTATAATACATTGCATGTCAATGTATGATTCAAGTCATAATACCATAATACACAGCAATCTTGGCTAGCACCTGTTTCATGATAAAAGTCCATTTTAAAACAACCCCTCCCCCTATACACTGTGCATCAATAAATTTTTAAGACTGGCTCTAGATCTCAAAATGCAGTAGTGCCATCTGTGTTATTGCACATATGTAACAAATTTTGATTGTCAGCTGCCAAAAGTGTTATGCATTAAGCTAACTCAAAAAATATGGCCATTCATTATGAAGTATAAGATTTTCATGTTGAATTATTAGATGGAACAAAGAGCAATAATTAAATTTGACACAAAATGTGATAAAAGGGCCTCAGAAATATACAAATTGATGAAAAAAAAATCTTTTGGTGATTTATATTTAAGCAAATCAAATATTTTCCTGTTGCACAAGTATTTTTTTCGATAGAAGATATATACTAAAAGATTATAAGCATACTGGGAGATCAAGATAATCTAAAACACCCGAGATTATTGAAAAAGTGCATGATTTCATTGCAAACAATTGCTGTGTGTCATTGAGAATGATGCATAAGTGTTCGAACATGAATAAAGAAACAATTTGAAGATTTGTTCAAAATCAAAGCTTGTACTAAATTTATTCTACACACTTTAATCAATGAACAAAAAATAAATTATTGCACATTACAGAAACATTATTTCAGCTGCTGAAAATGGCCTAAACTTCTTGAAATCAATGATTACATTTAAAATGATCCTGAGACAAAGTGCAGATTGAAAGTCAAAAACTTCATCACGAGGGTAAAAAAAAAATGTTTCACCCAAAATCAAAGCAATGCTCATAACATTTTTCAATAGAAAGAGTATTAACCATAAAGAATTTGTTGGGACTGGATGAATTGCTGGTGAATATTATTTAAATGTTTTGAAGTATTTGATGGCCAAAATTTATTGCATTCTTCCAGAACATCAGCTTGATTGGTTTTAATTTCTGGCACCAAGTTTGCATGAGATATAACACATGGATCAATAAGTTCCAAGACTAACCCACAGATGGCGCTCGTAGTAAACCAGTAACCAGGTCTTTCTAGAGTACTAACCTTTGCTTGAAACGTGTCAAAATTTTAAGTCGATCGGACCAGAAACAGCTGAGTTATCGAGGTTGGAGTAAAGTCGTTTTGTAGTTTGTTTAAAAAATGGAAAAAACCGAGTTTCGTGTTCTGATAAAACATTGTTTTTTAATGGGTAAAAACACCGTGCAAGCGAAACAATGGATTGAAAAATGTTACCCGGACTCTTGTCCATCAAAAGCAACGATTTGTCGGTGGTTTGCCGAGTTTAAACGTGGTCGTACCGACACAAATGACGCGGAACGCTCGGGTAGACCTGTGGAAGCCGTTACACCGGAAAATGTGAGTGAAGTGACAAAAATTATAATGAAAGATCATAAAGTGAAGCTCCGTGAGATTGCTGAGATGACACAGATATCATATGGAAGTGTATTTACTATCCTTCATGAAAAATTGAGCATGAAAAAGGTTTTTTCCAAGTGGGTGCCGCGATTGCTTTCGATGGAACAAAAACAGCAACGAGTCGATGATTCAGAAAGCTGTTTATCGCTATTTACTCGCAACAAAAAAGATTTCTTGCGTCGTTACGTGACCATGGACGAAACATGGATACATCACTACACTCCAGAGTCGAAGCGGCAGTCATCTGAATGGCGCACAGCTGGCGAAAGCCGTCCGAAAACGCAGCAGTCAGCTGGCAAAGTCATGGCGTCAGTTTTTTGGGATACGCATGGCGTGATTTTCATTGACTACCTCGAAAAAGGTAAATCGATCAACAGTGATTATTATATTGACTTGCTGGTGCGTTTGAAGGAGGAAATCGCAAAAAAACGACCGCACATGCAGAGAAAAAAAATCCTTTTTCACCAAGACAATGCACCCTGCCACAAGTCGATGAAAACAATGGCAAAATTGAACGAATTGGGCTTTGATCTGCTTCCCCACCCCCCATACTCGCCAGATTTAGCCCCCAGTGACTACTGGCTCTTTGCTAATCTTAAAAAAATGCTCCAGGGAAAAAGATTTGGCTCAAATGAGGAGGTCATCGCTGAAACTGAAGCTTATTTTGAAGCGAAAGATAATTTTTTTTATAAACATGGTATTGAAAAATTGGAAAAGCGTTGGAACGATTGTATCACCCTAAAAGGTGATTATGTTGATGAATAAAAAAAAATTTTGCAAAAAAAATGTTGTTTTCAATGTTAGTCTCGGGACTTATTGATCTATGTGTTAATGTGCCAAACACTAAAATATCAAGATGAAAATAGTTGGAAGTTAGTTGCTTGATATGCACCAGTCACAACTCTGCTGTAGTTCTAAGATTTTTGACAAAAAATGTCTGAGCTGAATTAATCACTGTATTCCTTTCATGTATTTTGAGCAACTTCTTCCAAAAACTTAAAATGAAGTTGAAAAAAGTGTTATTTTAGTGCTATTTCAACTATACGAATAGCTTTGATGGAGCACTTCAAAAGTAATTTCACTAAGTGCATTGGAACAGGCATTGAATAATTATTAATATACTGTAACAAGTTTATTGAAGCTGGAGGGGATTATTATGAATAAAAAACCAAAACAAATAATAGTTCATTGTCTCTATTTTTTTATCCCTTAAAAGCTTGTAAATTGACATCAGAATACCAAAGCTTCAAGGTTATTTATGGAACCATGTTCCAGGAAATAGTAAGGTGAAACTGAGATAATAGATCATTCTAACTATAACAATTGAGGAGAGATCTAAGACTTAAATATGATTTAGTGAGCCATAATATATACTGAATATACTAACCTAATTTTGAAACACTAAACTTTGGAACAGAAAATTTTCGAATATGAACAGGAGATGAATTTGTTTTTGCTGCTGTGGCTGTGTTAGAAGAAGAATTTGTATCAACTGAATGTGCCAGGAGCCAGTCCATTGCATCTGAAACATTGCTAATGAAAAGAAAGATATTTATAAACAGAGAGTAAAAATAATATATTATATAATAATGAATAATTACAAAAATTACCATTAAAAATTACTTTGATTAAACTTTTTAGCATATTAACAAAAAATAATTTATTCTTATCAGTGAAACAAGGGTTTCATTAGTTAAGCATTGCAATCATGCAAAAACACAGTTCTACAAACCCTTTTATTATATTGGAAATAACCTGTATTTCCATTCTTACTCAGTTTTATATAGCTAATCATGTGAGAATATTAGTAAGATATTTAGGAATCACAAAAGTAGTAAAAATGAAATTTGTGTTCCACATATCAAAATTCTAAAAAAAATACATATAGCTTTATTTCTTAAAATGTAAAAATCATTTTTGAACTCATTTCTGGAATACCTTGTTTCTTGAGAGAATCACATATAAAATTTTAAGTATTGTGCTGTTAACGGAGGCCATAAAAAAAAATCACCGAATCGCGTAGTGCAAATTCACATCTTTTCAGAAGCAGTACTGCGGTTGCCCCTGATATTACTCTCGATTAGCGAACAAATATTAACCATCGGCAACAGCCCCCTTTAACGGAAAAGTACCCAATTTTATACATTAAAGTATGATACAAAAACTTTCAACAGAAATATAAATAAAACATTATTATAAAGAGAAACATATTTTGTTGCATGAATAGGTGCCAAGCATGAATTTTTGAACGAATTCTGATTTTTCAAAAAGGAAACTTTGTTTCATTTAATATTTTTGCTCTTTTATGGCATCAATAAAGTGGCTATTTGCATTAATTTAAAAACAAGTAAATAAAAAAAATATATAGTAATCTAACGTACATTTAAAGAATATTTTCCATTCTGTCTTGCTATTAAACACATTCTATGATATTATTGTACTGCCATATAAACACTATCTTCCACAGTTCACTTATGCTGCTGCTTTTAAATCTTAACAGAATTGATGAAATATTTTAGCAGTATAAAATATACATAAAACCATCAATTAAAATAATGTACATTTTTATGCACATCCAAATTAAACATTATCTAAGCGACCTAATAACATTCCAAATAAGTAAGTGCAATCTTATTCAACAGCAAGTAATTACTAAAACCCTCAAATATAAAATGGTCCCTAACACTTTAATATTTCCTTAAAGTAGCTATGATATAAGATTACTTGTTATAGATTCATTTCCTAAGTATAAAACCAAACATGGAAACCAACACATAAACTTAAATTTGCAATTCATCACAATTTAATTTAATTACACTAACATTGTGGTTAGTCTTTCTGATAAGTTATTGACAATAAAGAGTAAGTGGACAATAATGACATTTTCCAGAAATCATTCTCCAAACTTCTGCATCATAACATGAGAACAGTAAAATTCTACTGTATATCCACCTAGTTATCATAGTCCTTCCGTATTAAGACAGCTTATCATTAATTTTCCTCTGAATTTTTATTTTCAAAAAATGTTTCATATCTGATACATAAATGTTATTTATTACATTTTCAATGAGAATTCAATTGGATAAAAGTAATTCTAAAGGATAAATATAAATTTTTTTTAAAAAAAAATCATACCTATTTTGTTTCAAAGATTCAATGGCTGTATTCTCAGGAAATCCCATATCAGTCAACTGCTTTAATGATGTTTTATCAACATATGGTTCCTCTTCTTTTACTTCTTCTCCTTAAAAATAAGAAAAGATGATTATGTAATGATGAATAATAATAAAACTTAATAGTTAATATTGCTTTAATGATATATCCATTTAATTTTAAAACTGAAAACTACTATAAAAACAAAGAATGTATATCGAACATTAGTCAATTCCGATAAATCAAATATATATTTTCACAATACAATGATTGTTTATTTATTTCTCAAGAAAAAAAAAAATTCTTACCTTCAGCCATTTCTTTGAATAATGCTACAACTTCAGGATGATACCGTAATAATTTTTCAGATACTTTTACAAGAGATACCAGAATTTTTCGAAGCTCAGTGTGAAACTAGAAAATATTAAAAATGCATATTTTAGTGTACATATAATGTTGTTCGCCATTTTTACCTCATCATCATTTTCAAGTAAAAAAAATTAATACAAGTTGTTTTCCTCATCAAAGTTATTCTAATGAATTGAAAATAAAATGATTCCCAATGAAATTCCACCAAGCAGGTAACAAATTATAGCTAATTGGGAATTAAATATTGGTTCTATGTACCTTCAGACAAGCACTAAGTTGGTAATCCTGTAAACATTGCCAATCCAAAGTATATGTTACCATTTACAGTCAAAGTGCAGAAAAAAAAAAATGTTATTACAAGACATTTCAAATCATAAAAAGCAATAGCTTAGTATGAATAATACATCAAAAGAAATGGAACAAATTAGCATGTATTTTATTGTTTCACATAATTTTTATTTTTTCTTAATTGGAAATTTCTAAATTATAAGGCAACATTAACAAAAAAGCAACAGCAATTTTTTTCATTGGCATCTATTTTCAGATATTTCAATTTATTATCTTTCAAATGTTTTTAAAAAATCAAGGTGAATCATATCTGCACTATACTTAATACTAATAAGATTTTCACAAAAATTTAGACAATACATTAAACGAATTTAAATTTAATTTGACAAAGATGATAAATTAAACAAATATTAAAATTATTAAATATTTTCTTGACTTACATCAACAGGCACTGAAGGATTTTCAACCACTGCATCCAGATTTTTAGGATGGATACCACTAGTTTCTTTTTGTATTTCAGTTTCAGTTGGACCCCGACATTTTTCCTCTTTCTGCAATAAAAATAAATCAAAACCAATCATTAATAAATACTTCTCACTAAGCTTTTTCTATTAGCAAAATTATTAAACTAGTTTATAATTTGCTATGTTAATCAATACATTTCAATCCCATTTTTAAAAATAACCATTTGAGTTACGATAACCATTCCTGCTCGAAAAATGAATAATATAAATTTTTTATCAATCAAAAATATGCAAAATCATTTGAAAAGTGGTATATTTATAGTTTAAAGTTCCCGTCTACCAGCCATTTTGATTTCGTCAATGTAATGTTAATACGATGGTATTCCTACTTTTTACTATCAAATCTTTACTATTTGATCTGTTAGAATACAATAAAGTGCATCTGAAAGAGCAAAAAATAGTGAATGCTTCTGAAAAATTACTCCCCCCTCCCTCGATTTTTAAAAATATTTTTTGAAGATCAGGAAACTCACAAATGATTCATTAAAATAAGGGTAAAAATATTTTTAAAAATCAGAGGGAAAAGTAATTCTGCAGAAGCATTCACTATTTTTTGCTCCTTCAGATGCACTTCATTGCATTCAAATAGTAAAGATTTCAGAATGGAAGTCGAAATTCCATAGGATTAACATTATGCTGACGAAATCAAAATGGATGGTAGATGGGAACCTTAATTGTACAAAAGAAATAAATTTGTTAATTGTTTTCCAAACTTCTATCAATTGTTCTAGAGCACTAATGCAGCTAAAATAAAAATGTAGAATACATTCACTATGCAGACGTAAGAAAGAAATATTACAAAGAAAAAATATATATTTTGCCAGTAAAATAATCAAATATATTTAATTGTTTATTTCTTCAACTTATGTATAAGAGTCAAATGCTAAAGAACTAATATCTTTTAAATCAGGTCAAGTGACGAGAACACCAGAATTAGTACTTATTCTAAATTTCTCCATTATATCAAGCCATTATATAATGGAGATCAATAGTCCATTATATCATTATATTAACTAAAGCTAGATCTCATTTCCAGCAGTTCTCAAAATCATCAGCAATAATTCTCTTAGAATATTTATATATAATTTAATAATTAACAAAATATTTAGTTGATGAATAGATAAGTGAATCTGCTTTGTTACAATTCTGTAACCCTAGGAATCAATGAAAATAATGCAGAACAAATTTATTTAAAGAAAATAAAATATTTTCATTTTTTTTCACTCTTTCTCCTTTATTTTAATTTTTAAATTATTACATTAAATAAATCAAACATTAAAAAATCAAAATATAAAACAATGAGCTAATGTTTCCCTTTTTTACCACAATAATTCTAATATACATTAATATGATAGTTTTTCTAAATATATTTTGCTAGCTTAAAACAAACAATAAAACTAAATTTAACTTTGATAACCTTGCAATTCAATGTATATATATACACACACACCAATATCCATTTTTATTTATAGCTATCAAAATTAATTGAAAACTTACAATTCAAACAAAGATACAATAGATTTTAAAAAAAAGTAATTAATATTAATAACTTATGGATTATAAATTCAAACAATACAAAAAATTACTTAATATTCCTCATTTAATGAATTTCTACAACATGATTTTTTGGGCAAAACATTACTTTTTCAGTAAATGTTGCAGAAAGTTTAACAACTTAAATAAAGCAATGTTTTATCATTTATATAAAAAGTCAAAGAAGGCTTCTGTAAAATATAATCTTGCATTTGTATGAATCAAAATTTCAAATTTAATTTACTATTATAGTGAGAAGTTGCAAAAACAAAGAAATTTTATTCATCTTAAAATAGTAAAAAAAATCTATTCATAATAATATAAAGTCAATTAAGAATAAAAACAAAATTTTGCAACAGCAGAAATATTCATTTTATTAAATATAAATAAGTAACAATTTATCAAAAAATATGTGCATGATAACAAGAACTTTAAAAATTTGTAAAAAAAGATTTAAAAAAAAATTGATGCAAATTTTCCAAGAATTAGATGACAAGATGTTGCACAAAACACTATTTATATTTTAATAAAATTTAATTTATATCTAACTAAATATATAAATCCAACAAAAGTTTTGTTCCACAGAGAGAAATAAAGTCTGAACAACAGAAATATTTTATAACAAACAGAAATAACAACAGAAATATTTTAAAGTAAGGAATTTATGTACATAAATTTAATTATTATTCAATACATATAAATGATCCAGAAGTTTAATTAATTTTACAAATTAAATAACCTCATATTAAATATACTTGGAGAAAGACAATTCCCTTAACGACAAAATTTTCTAATTCACGTTAAAATACTTAAAACATGCTTAATTATCAATACTTTTTTTGGAATTTTTAAACGTAAATTGGAAATATTTACCTCCTCCTGAGATTCACCTATGGGCACCAACAACTGCCTTCTTTTCAGCAATAATAATTCATCTAAGAGAAGAATTAAACATGCAAATGAAAATCTTTAATTGAATATATACAAGTTGAATATCTTTCGTTTTTTGGTCACTTATAACAATGACATCTTACCATTCTCTCTAATTTCTTCATCTCTTATAGTACTTTCATCAGGTAGAGGTCTATTTTGGGATACAAGAATTAATTTATACCTATCAGAAACCTTTATACTATCTATTGGATTAAAAAAATGACTTAATGCCATTAACTTTAATTTGTCGATGGTAAATTCTGGTAAAACATCTACAACCCAATACGCTCCAGTTGAATTAATTACGGTTATTTTCATTGTTTCAATACTCCCTAAAGAGGTATCAACGACATACATAACTGTAATTTTTATTTTCACATGTAATAAATACGAATTTTCGATTCCTTCACATATCTATAAACAACTATTCCAGAAACAGCTGTTTTTATTATTTGCGCCTGCGCTTTTCGTTAGAAACTTTATACAAGTTGTGTCGTTTCTATCCTCCTTTCTAAAAAGAAGAAATTTAATAATTTTTCTTAAATATAAAAAGAATATATTTTCTTGTGTGTGATTTACACCACATCGGAACAATTTAATTGATCTTTAGATATAATATGTAATTTATTTTAAAAGAATTTTCCACAAATAATGAGATAGGTAATTTCGGAAAAATATATTCTGAGTTTTACTAATTCATAATTTAAGCGACAAATTAAAAGAAAAAATATTTTTCATTATTGAAATTAAAATTCATAGAGAAAATGTGGATTGGCCCTCTAAAAATAATTTTTCTACCTTGTCTTATGCCTTTATCATAAGAAATTACGACACAGATTTTTAAGAATATTTCTAGAGAAGATGAACGAAAAAAATTACAAAAATTAAAATATTTTCAATACAATTCTGAAATGAATGTTTTGAATCATTGGCTTAGAGTTTCGATAAATTTATTTTCCCTAAATAAATTTGATTTTTCCAGACTCGTCTTTCATGTTTATTTTTGGGACGATAAATAGTTATTTAACTGTGAAATCCGAAATCGAATAAATCAAATGTCGAAAAGATGACTTATAGAATTTTTATATTCTATTCTTATTTATTGTTTTTGGACGGTCCATAATCAACCCAAAATATAGCCTAGTAAAATTTTGATGGTGCTTCGTTAAAAAAGAAGAAATTGTATGTATTGATAAAACAACTATAAATTTTAAATTTTCCTACAATTAAAAAAATTACAGTTTATCTAAAGAAAATCCCAATTCATCCCATTCTAAAAATTAACGGAAAAGGGTACA
>BMAW01108512.1:39260-67389 GCA_019974015.1 Nephila pilipes | reverse complement strand
AATGAGGATATTCATAGAAAATTTGTTTAATATAGGTTTTAAATTAAGTAATATTATTCGGTGGCAATCGGAATTAAAGAATCGTTTAAAATAGTCATTTCTTGACTTACTCTTTGATTGTGATCTACAGAACCCGATCGCACATCTTTCGAGTTAAAGGACGTATTCCCATTAATATTAAAACTGAAGAATGATAAAGCAAATGATCCGATCAAGAAGGTATATCTAGAACAGAAAAATAAAATAAATATTCCGATTCTTAAAAAATATTTTTATACCACAAGAATATTGTATAAGTGGGTTTTTTTTCCTTTCTCGCATTTAGTGAGTTCCCACGTGTTTGATAATCGACGAAACTCAGTATTCAAGAAAAATCGTTAATATTCATGAAATCTGAACCTCACGCACATAGTTTAGTTTAAAAGTGGAACTTTATTTTGTATTAGAGTTTAGATATTGCATAATAACACATTTTTTTTTCTTTACTGCTTATTTTAAATAAAAAAAAATGAAATTCCTTTAAATCTGTATCATACGTTTCAAACAAATAAATATGCAAATTTCTAAAAGAAAATTTCAGCAATGAATACTAAACGAGAAAGAATTCAAAAATATGGTAGAATAATTCGTAGCAATAATACCATATGTTTGATTTACAGAAACACAGAAGAGAATTCCACGCCGAATGAAATATATGGCAAAAAAGTCACGAGATCGAAATTAAAAGCAATTTGATTATGAATAAAAGTATATGAAGAAATTTAATTTGCTACATTCGTGTCAAAAGGGTACACAATGTATAGACTGTGATGTAAATCGGCGCGGCAATATTTATATAACATATATAAATGACTGTAATCATTCTTCTTATTCATTTTTTGAGTTTTAGAATTATTCAATAAGTTGTTGATGAAAGGCAGCTTTTCATCGACATTTGTGATATAAAATTCAATATTATCACAATAACAAAATTGTTTGAAAAATTTTAAATTATGTATAGGGAGTGTATATTGGTGCAAAGTTAGAATTGTCATACATATTATATAAAATTCCAAGAGGTATTTTGAATGCAATGACTTGTTATAAGAACTTTTTATAACTTGAAATTTTAAATTTACTATGCTGTTGTACGGTACAAGACTTTTATATTTATTAATTGTTTATTATTGTCAAACTTAGAAGCATTACGAAGGCATTTGGTGACGAACCTCGTAATTTTGAGATTCAGTTAAGAGACAAGCAGATACATGAGCTGCCAATTACCTCTTCTAACTTCGTCACTATGTCAAAGGTGAGAAATGGAACGTCGATAGATTTGGTGTATGATTTATTTAAGATAGTATTATTCAGCATAGCTGTAAAGTATGTAAACTGGTTAAAATTCTGGTTTTAATTCTACACTATCCACAAAGCATTTCGTAAAAATAACTGACTTATTCTGACTCATTATAACTGACGGCATTCAGTAATTTTAATGACAACGATACAATTAGGATTGATTTGAGGCAAAACACGTATTTAAATTAAAGTAAGAGATGTAAATTAGGAAATATAGAGATTTTAATTTCATAGTTAAATGAAAATATTTACATAAAATGATATTAATTACTTTGAAACTGAGCGATTACTTTCCGGTCCAATCAACATCCTTCGGTTGAGTTTTCGAAGGTTTTCAATAATTTCAATTTCCAAAGAGAACTGAATTAATGAGTAAGATCCAGTCAGAATTTGGATCGTGTTCTTTTCATCGTATGCGTATAATATTGAAATCATGAAATTTAAAAATAAAAATGTAAGTTTCTAAGATTAAAAATACTCTTTTATTGCTAAAACGTTTTGCTTTAAAATGCTATTTATTTCTTACCTTAAGTAACTGAGTGTTACATTTAAAACATTTTCATATCTGAAAAGCCAACACTTCATAATCGGTATTTAATTATCTTGCTAGGAAGTTAATAAATGACCACCATTTGCATTTTGAATAAACTCTTGAATAATCTAATATTTAATTTTTCTTCTATATTGTAGTTTGATATCTCTATGACATTGTGAATAAAAGCGTCTACACGTTGTAAATAATACATGTATCAAGCTAAGTAATATCTTTTGAAGATCAAAGTAGGCAGTGAAAAACTTGTTTCAGCATAAATCTTAGCATGTCATTTCTGTGCTATGCTGATACGTTTGGACATAGCCACTGCTAAGTAAGAGACAGAATTAAAATTATGAGCCATCGGATAAAGACAAGTTATGGACCAGTGTCACGAAAAATAGTTTCAAAGAAGGAGTCGATGCTTGGCTTTAAAAGTAATCAATACGTCGTAGATTCAGCTCAAAGGTGCAGCGTCATTAGGATGTCCCGCATTAAGATTTTGAATAATGCTGTTCGCCAACATCTGAACTAAACATTGACTACAAAGGTTCTTACTTTGAATGCATGGAGATATACACTATATATATATATATATATATATATATTCGAAATTTATAAGTCGATAAACATCAAAACATCAACATTTAAATAAAAAGTAGATTCACACTTATTTGAATAATTAAATATTGGAATATTACGTAAAGAGTCAACACTGAGCCAATGAGAAAGAAGGCATCCTCGAATACCAAACCATAAAGTTAAGTGAATAAAACAATGTATGCGTAAATATGAAAAACAGTTTCCATTTTAAGGTATGGTAAAATATTATTTTATGTTATATCTAATTTGGGTATTACTTTTTGTACTTTTTCTTGATGATTGTTTTGAGGATTAAATTTGGAGGTTATTAAAATGGTTGCGATTTTTAAGTAATGGATCAATAACGCAATGATTTAATATTATTATGAATAATAAAACTTAAATCATTTTAACTTAGTGGAAGTTTTTTTTTTCGAATGCTACTTTCTCTCCGTAACAAAACTCCGCGGGCTCTACACTCCAAACTAAATAAGATTCAGTAGTAAATAGAACTTTATTCCAATCACGTTTCACCCATAATGGTTATTAAAAAACCCATCTTCTTCGGACTGCGTGATGTCTTGAAGTCAGCGATACACATACCTGTTGAGAATCCATGGTCTACGTGGGTGGTAATCACGTGGGTAGATCTAGCTGCCCCTCGTATGTCAAACCCACGTGATACACCGATATATAAAGAAGTTAAATTTATTTTTGTTTTTCAGACAGACCAGAAGGGCTAGATGGACGTTAGCTTTTTAGGAGTCCTTTTTGGTGTTTTTTTTAAGCGATCGGCTGCTCTAGGTCTGCATCAGATATATGTTTCCCGGAATTTGTCTTGTATAATACAAATTTATTTTAATGAAAATAAGCTTCAGAATTGTAATCGTTTTTGTTAAGTTTATCGTTGAAAATAAACAATGGAAAGACCATCAAGGAGTTTTTATTTATGGCACCAAAAAGCGGCTAGTAAATAATAAGGAATAGATAATCTGAGAGTTATATTTTTAAGTATATTTTATTTTAATACCTACATGCATAGAGACAACCTTGATGAGGCTTATTTTGACCCTTTGATTAGACACTTGTGTCCTCCTGCAAAAGCAACAGTTTTTCAACTGAGTTGCTTTGCTTGTTCTGCCTTGACTAACTGTTAACGGAATATATCGGTCATCAATTCCTGTACTAATATGTAGACGAAATTACAACGCCCGACGTTTAATATTTTTTTCCTAGGAGTCGATTCCACAGTTTTAAAAGACACTCTTTCCCTGTCAAATAGCGCCTGTTATATTTATTTGTATTGATTCAAGTCTTCCTATAATATGCCAAGGTATGGATTCAGATAAATCACGTTGTTGTGAGATTTTCCATTCTCATTTTCGCAGAACAAAAGCTAAACAAAAGAATTTAACATTTGAAACATCGAAAAAAGAAGCTTATACGAAAACCTCATTTCTGTACCTTTATCCTTTTGGTTTTTGGCGATATGAAAGCTTACTTCATATACCATTTCTTCTTTTTTTTGGCTACAATTTCAGGATGTTTTCTATTACGTTAATCAACGATGTAAATGTATAAATATTTTAGTTAAACACACGAGTTTTCCTAATTTTTAGCAGTGCATCAGTACACACACACACACACACATATATATATATATATATATATATACTTATAGGCTCTGCTAAAAAATAAGAAAACACGTGGGTTTAACAAAAATGTTTACACATATACATCGTTGATGTATCGTCTGGGTGTTTGTAAGTTTTACATATTTTTCATAAGCATTGAAGAGAAGAAATTAATTTGAGTAGTTTGGTGTCAGGATAAATTATGAGAATTTAACAGATAAGTTTGTTAAGTAATTGTTTAAAACTTTGAATATTCCATTTGTTTTACAGAATAATAATTCCATAAATTATTGAATAAAGAATATTTGTGTCGAATAGTTTAATACAAAAAGTAAAGTTAACATGCTAAAAAGTTTAATGCTACAAAATTTATAAATCGAAAATGTAGAAATAATAGCCATTATTGATCTACATCCCTTAAAAGCAATCGATGAATGAACACAAAATACAGGGGCAGAAATCTGAAGAGCCGCGAAAGGCAATGCATAAAGAGCATGTGGCTTTGAGAGCCACGTCTTTCTTTACCCCTGACCTAGAGGCAAGAATATTGGTGGCGAAAATCCTGCGATATTAAGAGAAAAGCTACAAAATTGAACGCTAAATTTAAAAATAATATATATTACTAAATAAATTCATTTTTTATAGAAATATTATTTTTTATTCTTTTTGTATTATGTTTGTTCATATTTTCACGTATTCCTATCCAAATAAAAAAATCTGTTTGCCCATCGTATTAAATCAGCTATGAATCCAAAGTATAGGATGAATAGTGAATTTTGCTGATTATCCCATAAAAGCAACTGATAAATAAATACAAATGGTAAAGGTAGAAATCTGAAGATCCGCAAATGCCTATGCAAAGAACACTATGTGGTTTTAAGAGCCAAGCCATTTTTAACCCCTGACTTAGAGGAGAGAATATTAGTACTGAAAATCTTGCAATATAAGAGGAAACCTTAAGATTTTCACAAAAAATTTAATGTTTCATATCTTATTTAAAAAAAATGGTTTACTAAAAATTTTAATATATCATCCAGAAGAACAGTGATTTTTTGTAAATAAAATTAACTTTCTCTTCAGGATACAGCTCTTTCTTCAATCAAAATTAATAAGCTATTGTCTTTTTTAATCTTGTTTTTAAGAAAGCGCATTTTTAATTATCTTGAAAAACCAATGAAAAATTTTAACTCAAATTGTAAAACAGATCTATCTCATTTTGTTCTTTTGATTGTTCGCGTTATAACAATACATGTTATGTTCCAGGTTCGGGTACACGAAGGCATTTCTTTTAACGAGCACATTGGAGAGCTAATTGAATATAAATTTCAAAATGTCTTTCACATAAGAAACATCTGATACAAAGTGTTTTTCAAAGTCTGGTCAATTTGTTTTCAGTTTCAAAGATCTGTCTACTTAATTTTGTTTTTATTTTAAGTACTGTCGTTTCAATAAATTTTAAAATTTAAATAATATTGCTGAAATATTGTTTTATAAATATCATCGAAGAATTATTTCTCTATGCTTCTAAAGCTAACATTGTAACAATTTAAATTATTTCGGATATGGTTAAAAATAATAAATAATATGTGATTTCCCAATCACCCAAATTTTATTGCTACGCAAGATCTAGAAACAATATATCTGATTATTACCACTCCTTGTATGCGTGAATAAACTAAAAATTTGAAAAATTCCATAAAATTGTATAATGAACGTAAAAGGAATGATTATGAGTTATTAAAAACGGAAGCTTAATTCAAATAATTTTATTTCGCAGATTAAATTTTATTACCTTAATATGTGTATCAAGATATTGAATAAAGAATATTAAGATATATAACTGGTTTTAAAATGTTTGTTCGGAAATTGTGATTAAATCTGTAATAAATTTATAATTCTTATTTCCCTGTCGTTTCAAAAGAGAGAAAAAACTGATTTTACTAAATGATTTTCTTGAATTACTTTTCTTTTACTATTTTTTACTGTAAAAATATCCATACGCATGCTTTGTTTTCCACTTCTTTAAAATTACTCACGCTTTTTCTTTCTCCCTATTGGATGATGTTGTTTTTGGATTTGTTTTTGTAACTAACTCGTATGAAAATTTTAAAAACAATTATACATAAGTTAAGCTTTAGAACTGAAATAACAGCAAAATATAATAGTTCTTTGTTTTGGAAAATAAAGTGAAATTGTATGCTTAATGGTCTTGTATCCAAGCAAAGAAAAGTATGTTTGTGTGTATCCAACCACAAACAAAATAACTTTTGAAATTATGCAGTAAATATGTAACTGTGTTATTCAACAATATATATATATATATATATATATATATATATATATATATATATATATACTTTTAATGAAAAAGTATATGTCATTTTATGTGTTTGTATCTGTAAATTCCTTTATTTTTAAGTAAAAAGTTTAGATATATAAGTTTTGAACATTTGGAAACATTACAAGAGCTTAATATTAAGCTGTAATACATATTTTTGTGTATTTGAGTAAAACCGTCAATAAAAATCCATATTTAATTTATATTAGATATCTTTTATGTATGAATTAGAGAATGTTAGATATTTTTTGGTGTTATATTAAGATTTTGCATTTGATTTAAGAGTTTCTGTAATACTATTTATTTTCAAAACATTCTTCTTTTGGTTTCGTGATATTAAATATTTGCTTACTTGTCTCTTTAAAGATTAAAAAGTTGTACCATCATGCGTTTGATTTGGAGATGTTACTTAGAAAACTATTCGATTTTCCATTATTTAATTTTCTGAATTGGTTTGTTTAAATGGTTAAATTATGGTTTATTTTTAAGTAAGGCTTTTATCTACATTTAAACCTATAATATTTTTGTTACAGTTTAATTCCTTATAATGGTCGGTGGATTAGTAAAAAAAGACATGGATGATTTTGATAATGATGACAAATATTGCAGTCATAAAGTTATTAAAAAAATAGTTGTAAGCAATATGAGTAAAGTGTTTGGTAAGGGTAGTGTTGGATTTACTCGTAACAATAATAAGAAAAATAAATTTGCTGTAACAGGTTCAAACTCTGAAGGTATATTTTAGATAAACATATTAATATTATTATTTATAAAAATAAGATACTATAAAATAGTAAATATGAATGTATATCTATACATATATATCTATGTAAAATTATTTTTCTATAAAGTACCTTTAGGGATAATAAAAATAAGAGGACAAAAATTTGAATCATAATTTTAGATTTAAAAAAAAAAAGATAAATTGAATTAAAGTGCTCGAAATTATATTTGCTGCTACAACTGAAAAATAATAAATAATAAGGAAATTAATAATAACTCCAAATTTATTTTTAGCAAAATGTATAACCGATTTTATATACTTAAATCTAAAATATGTGATCATCACTGTATTGGTCAAAATTCTAATATTATTAAAATATGTGTTAATAAACATAGACATTAAGAATGCAAAATAAAATTGCAATAATATTGTTATTACGTACTTTAAATTTCATAAATTCGAAAATGTAGAATTAACTATTGTTAAGTTAGCGCTTATCCATAAAACTGATTCGAGTATAAAATTTGTATGGGGTTTTCTTATGTTTAAAAATTCCCCAGCTATCGAATAATTTAATATTAAAAAGAAGAAGCAAAAGAAGATACATCAAGAGAAAATGTATGGACGTGGATGTTGCCAAAGAAAAATATTTTCATTTTAAATAATAAATTTGAAAAAGACTAAAAATAATGACTTTAAGGTTTTAAATATTTTCTTTTCGGTATGAATAAAAAACAGCAAAATTTAAAGGACATTTTTATTAATATATATATAATAATAGGTAGAACTTGTCCACATTTTGTTAAGGATATATTTATATTTTTGTTTCATTAATACTATCTGGTAATTGTGGAAGTAATAAACGAATAACAGTGTGGAAGCATATTAATTAAATTAATTATTTTAAGTAATTATTTGATTATATAAATTTCAACGTTATTCTCAATAAGCAGGAAAAAGGTTGTCCAATTATAAACTTAATAAAAAAAAGTATCTTAAAAAGTTAATAAAATGATGAAACGTGTTAATTAAAATTGTAATAATTTAAAGATTTAAAGAACAAATATGAGTTTATATATAACGACTGTAAATAATCCATAAATAAAGAAAAACAACATATGATTACGGTTAATCTAAGTATAGTTTAAGGTAAAAATCTCGTATAGATTATGAATACAAATACAGGTTTCAGAATTTCTAACAAAAATAATTATATTTAAAAAATTTGATGCAGATATCAATAATTTTTTAAATATGGCTATTCAGTATAATTTATCTATTGCAACTTTTAAAGGATATAAATAAAATATTAAAGAAGAAATTAATTATATGAATTTCAAGAAAATATATTGAATTATGTTTAGAGATCTAAAAATTCTATAAAAACTACAAGATGTTTTCACTATTTGTTAAATTTATAATGTCACGATTGACTACGCTATTATTTAAAGGAAATTTTAGGCTTCTATGAAAAATAAAAACTCTGTTCACAATAAGTCTTGCATTAAATTTACTAAAATATGTTTATATAAATAAAATGTGAAGTAATAAAGAAGAAAACTGTATCGAATCATCTTTCTCAGTTTTATAACAACTTTCTCACTTTTGTTCCTAAAATACTCTCATATCATGGATTCAACTTCAGAAATTTTATATATATATATATATATATAACCCTACTCTAGCATTCAATTTCATTACGAAAATTCCGAGAAACAGGAATTTACAATAGATTCTATCATTTACTGTATGTCGCCTTATAAGTTACTTAGATCATACATGTCTGAGTTATGTGATAGATCGTCCTTGGAACGCAAGAAATACCCACGCAATGAAAAGACCGTTCTTTTTAAGACAGATTGAATTTCTTTTATAGAATCTCTGGAAGATATGCTATATTTCTTGTTAACAGGAATATTTAACATACGCACATAACTGTACAAAGGAACAAATTAAATGTTCACACCAATAAATGAAGGCGGCAATTCAAATAAGAATATTACGGTCCACATATTCTTGCTACAAAATATATGCTTCAAAATGGATTTTACGATATCTATTGTGTTAAAAATAATATACTGTACAAGTTTATGTTAGTGCAGAACTGATCTTGTCCCTGACGAAATGCATCTCCACATTATCCGAAATGTTCATGACAAAGGGCATTTTCTGGTTAAAAGAACATTTTAAAAGGAACTATTTGCTCCTTAATTACAACTAAGAATTGAAAAATATATTTCTAACTATGTAACATGCTTTTTGAGAAAAAAAAATCCGGAAAATCATAAGGTTCCTACTATCCCCTTTCTAAAGATGACGTAATACTTACCATGTGAGATTAACTTGTTTCCTTAGCGATATTTAATAAAAATTACAAACATATTTAAGCAGTCATTGACACTTTTACCAAGTTCGTTTGGTTATAACCGACAAAATCAAAATCTACTTATGAAATAATTTAAAACAATTGGACATTCATAAGATCGTATTTTGAAATCCATGTTTCCTCATCACCGACAGTTGAACAACATTGATATTAGACGAATTTCGCTCACACATTTCATACAAAAATGTTTCTCTACATCATATTACTGCGAGTCATATATGGTCATATATTATAACATGGTCAAGTTGAAAGTCTTAATCAAACCAGTATTTCTGTCCCTTCTAAGATGTCAGAAGACGAGCCAACGGTTTTCCACTCCACATTTCAAAGAAGCATTAACAAAACAGCTTTCAATTACTCCACGATACAAAAATTAATAATAAAACTGATTTGAGCTTGTAACAGTTTTTTTTAAAGTATAACTACAGCTTGAATTTAAAGAGCAAATAAAAAAGTTTAGATTGAGAATAAAAGGTCTTATAATCTTTCACGTAAACCTGCTCCTGAATATAATATTAATGAATCGGTTCTATAAAAAGGGAATGCAACATGGACTCGGACAAAAGCTGTGTAACAAGTATTGGGACCGCATAAAGTCGCGAAAGTAAAGCCTAAGATATCTATAAGTAGAAAAATGTGACAATTGTAATGATCTGAAAATGAATACTAGTGTCGAATATCTAAGAGCATGGCCTCATAGATGAATGTATATATATATATATATACTAAAAACGAAGCACTAAGTAGGTGTTACACAATTTTAATGAAATTTCATATTTAAAGACATTTCAACTGAACATGCAAATGAATAAAATTTGGTGTTCAATGAATGAATTGCAGGAACTATGAATTGTGGGAACTATGAACTCAGCAGGTGTATATAAGAAGTGATTCTCAATCTGATGGTCACATCATTTTCTGCAGCATAGCGATTTAGGATACCTTTCAACGAAGATAAAAATACCTCTCATTAGGATTACAGCTCATTACGAAACAACTATCAGATTTTAAAAGAAGTCGTATTATTGGATTCAAAGAGGCAGATTGGATAATAGCTCGTCATATGCGTCAAAGCAATCCGGCGATTAGAAAATGCAGGCAGGAACGGGTGAACAAAGGCAGATTTCAACGTCACGATGGTAGCGGTCGACCTGGGGCCGCAGCAGATCTGAAAGATAGAGAGATTGTCAGATCACCTGTCACAGTGGCTGATTCATCGTTGAGCCAGATTACAGTGGTGCTTGGCTCAATCAGGTTAGAATGTTGCTGACTGGGGACGTATAGTGTTTAGCGATGGATCCCTCTTCTCATTGTGTCCTGACGATCATCGAAGACTTGTCTGGAGACTCAGGGCAGCGTGCCGATCCTGCTTTCCCTATTGCACGTGACACAAGCCCTCAACTATGATTTATTTTCTGAGGTGCTATTTCCTGTTATAGCCGGACCCCTTTGGTCGTCATTAGAAGCGCACTTAGAACACAGCGGTACGTCGACGACGTTCTGAGATCTATTTTGCTGCTGTTTTTTTGCAGTACCCTGGCCTTATTTTTCATCAAGATAATGCCAGACCACATACGACACGTGTTGCTATGAACTGTCTTACAGCTTGTCAAACAGTTCCTTAGCTAACCTGATATCTCTCCAACCGAGATTGTCTGGATTATGATGGGAAGGTGACTGCATCTACCAGGAAATGTTGATGACCTATCCCGGATATTGGAGACAATTTGGCATGAAATACCACAAGAGACCATTATCACGGTATGCCTCGTCGTGTGGTAGTTTGCTTTAAGGTTAGAGGTGGGTCAGCACCTTATTGAGCTCTTTAATTTATAACTATTTAACTCTGAAATAAGTCATTCAATTTTTCGGAAGTTTTAATAATTTTCTATTTTGTACATACTTTTCCTACTCGCCAACTTCCTCTTGGTGTGTCGTTTTTTTGTTATAGAGTTTATATATGTATGTATGTATGTATATATATATATATATTATATACTCCAGGTATCATTGTATTGTTTGTCTTCTTTCCATCTGTACACCTTATTCTTTCAATATCATTTTTAATATTTTTTTATTTACTTGTTCATATTTTACTGATTTTTATATGTTAGTTACTAATTATTATTTTTAAATTTTCTGTTCATTAATTTGTATATGATATGCTAATTAATTTTTGACATGTGAGGAGACATGTACGGTCTTTATGCTTGATGTATCACTAGATTTGCATTCCCTTATCCACCTTTCACTACTTGCATCCATCCAGAGTTACAATGTGCATCCCTCCTTCTGTTAGAGGAAACTCTTACCCCCCAGGTAAGTCTTAAAATTTCTTGAGGCCCTGGGTCTCATGAGAAAATAGGTCCCACCTGCAAACTTTAAATCTAATTTGGTGTAAATAGGTGTATGGTTTCATAAAAACAATCCATGGTTAAATGAAGTTTTGTGTGAATATTCGTTTCCTACATATTAAATTCGTAAAAGTTGTAATTAGGTCTTCAAAATCAATTGCTATTATTATTTCATTTCAATCCTCATCAAGCGTGAATTTTACAAACTTGATTGATTCGTATGATTTCTCAATTCATTTTTGACGAGTATGAGTTTTCAAAATGAACGCTCTTCAATCGCGTTAGTAATCATCATTGAAAAGAAAATTCTTATTATTATTTCAATATTGGGGGGGGGGGGCCCGCTGAGGGGTCGTCCTCGTCACTTGACCGTGGTTCAAAATTACGAGGTCCGTCGCCAATAGCCCTCGTGTTGCTTCTAGTGCAACGTTAATAAAAAAAACTAAACTATTTCAATATTGGGAAACACTGTGAATAGTCTTTCATTATATATATGCATGTATACAGTGTGTTGATCCCAATTACAGTCCCTTCATCCAACAACTGTTCTTCATTTGCATTAATAGAATTATATTTTTTTATTAATCTTTCTTTTTCCCCATTTCGTCTCTTTATTTTTTTCTTAACTTTTCGCCATCAATGGTTATATATGACTTGAAATGTTGACATTCCAAGTTCAGTTCCTCTCCATCAATGTCTTTATAGTAAATTTTTGATATTTTCTCGCATGCTATTTAAATTTCTGTATCATCCAAATTCGAAATTTTTTCCAAAATCCTAACATTTCAAGAAGCTTTTCATATTTTTTACTTCACGTTTGCATGTTGTAAATTATAGAGTCGATTATTGGTAAAAAGGTTTCCTCTATTTTAAATTTCTCGCTGTATCTGTTTTCAAATATTGTGTCGGTGTCTCTATTTAATTTAAGGAAAGTTACCTTAACACTACGTTGTGTTACACACTTGTGAACATTTTACAACGGACACTTCCTTGGCTTTTAACTCATAATGGTCAAAAGAGTCTCTTTTGGTTTTTAAATATATATCATTAACGATTTCAATAATTTTACACCTTTCGACAAATCAATATTTTTACTGATGAGGAATAGATTTACTTCGTGAATACGTGTCAAATTGTCATTCAAAAGGATGGTTAAAAAAGTAGTTTCTAATTCATTCCTCTTAATTTTTTAACTGAAAATCAAGTTTTCGTTGTGTAATTCATCTTTAACTAAGCAATCCAGCTCATGAAAATATTTAAAAATACTTGCAATTTTTTTTTAAAAAAATTGGAAATCAGAGAAAGAGTTTTTTTTCCGTGGGGACCTCTTTCAAATACATTTACTCCATGCAATTAATAGCAATACCCCAGATGTAATGTCCCAGAGGGAGTTCTTTTTGTCTTATCGACGGGACCCTTAAAGGTTTTTTTTATCAATACTAACTGGAGCCCATTTTCAGGCATGAGTGAAGTTTTAAAATAAAATGATTAGTTATTAAAAATAAATGAACAGTAAAATTTAAAATAAATTACCTTTTTTTTTTTTTATGTAGAACCCACTTTTAAACTAGTAAAAGATGATATACAGAGAAATTATGAATAATTTAGTAAATGAAGGCTTCCCTTTTACTAATATCCTAAAAATAACTAAGAAATTTTTTAAATAATTTTAAAATTCTAACTAATTTAATTTTAAGAAAATTTTTAAATAATTTAATTTCAAATCGCGTTTTTGGGACGAGTTATTCAAAAAATGATTGTTATTTTGCTATTAAAATAAATAAATACATACACTGTTCTAAAAATCATTATGCCATATTTCACATAATATGCACAGAACTATGTGTAGCATTTCATTTTCTTTTTTTTTTTCTATTCAAGGAAAAGAAGTAGAAAACTCGCTGACTAGTTTATGAATAAAAAGGTGTATAAAATTAAAGTATTTTTATCATAAATTTAAATTTTCTATAGGAAAATCAGATTAAACAAACATACACAAATAGATTGTTTCTAATAGTGGGTCTGATACGCTAAAATTCTTTTATTTTGAGCTGTGTTGGGCCAGAATTTCACCATTTCTGATGTTTACTTTTAAAACAATACATAATTGTACAGGAAATTGTTTATCTAATTATCAAATCATACTCTAAGATTTCTGTTATATGATTGTTTTTCTACTTTTCTACTACATTACTCAAAACTGCAGTAATAAAATATTATTCGTTTTATAAATGTTCTTTTCTATTTGGATTTCAATAATATTAAAAAGGACAGTCATTTGATTTTTTAAACTAGTAAAACAACGCTTTTCATATTAAAAGCAAATAAAAATATTTCTCCGAATTACAATACACATCGAAAATTCTTTTGGATGATCAGAGTACTTTCAAAATAAAGGAAGCGCGAACTTATGCATATTGATCAATAGCAAAATATTCCATTGAAATATTTATATATAACTTTATAAGCAATTTAAGAGATTGTTTTTGTTGTTAGAAAGATAGAGAGAAAATTTACACAAAAACAGAGCAGAATTTTTTAAAACTAGATATTATTTTATAAATCTCTCTATAAAAAAAGCAAATACATTTACACATTATTTTACTTTATTCATTGTGGTATAAATATTTGTATTATATCTTCAATCTCAAAGAAATACAATTCTAAAATGAAAACATAATTACCATTTTCTGTTTCAAAGAAATTAATTTCAAAGGTAGGAATTGCTGATTTAGAACTGTAGGCCAATCGTTTTTTCAAAAAAGTGTGATTTTTTTCAGGGTTATTTCAATCCTCCTTCTGTTTATTAGCCTCGACGCTTGTCATAAAATAGGATATGTGTTTTTGTCACTTCTTTAGTGGGTTTAAGTGTATCTCTTGCCCAATCATGAGCGAGCCTTAACTCTTCTCTGCAAATAAATAAAATGTCGCTGGAAGGAGTGTCTGTTATATGTCTGACTGGTCCTTCCCACAGCAACATTTTTATCAATAAATTAGACATGTCTCGCTTTAAAAATGAAACTAATATTTTCCAGATTCTCAGCAAACGTTGTAAATAGAAATATTTAATATAGAAGTATCTGTCTTCAACCAGTCATGTTGGGAATAACTTTTGATGATTATGATTATTTTGATCATAAAATTATTCAGGCTGAGAAGAGAATAAGATGAGGCCATTTCAAAGTCAAGGGTTAGCCCCAGTTAGCCTACGCCTTAAGACACCTTTGGTACCACCAGAGATTAACTCTATACTAAGTTTAAGTCCGATCTCACTTATATGCAGAGATTTGAATGTTAAGCATACGAGCTGAGGTTACTCATATAATTCTTGAGGAGGTAACATACTAAGAAATATTGCTGATTGGAACGGCAGATAAATCTTAGCTCCACCCACACAAATACGCCACGGCCATAACCCCGCCTCCTCCATCGACATCACTTAAACGGCGAATTTCCATTGCCCATACCAGATCCAATCGCTAACCGAATGAGTAGCGATCACAACCCGGTAATGATACATTTTGCATCGCAAAATGATTATCAAACACCCCCACCAAAACTCACGACCAACTGGGATTTATTTAGAAAAATACGCTTAGCAAAACACAATTACAACTGCCCAAAGTACACAGTGGAGAGGATAATGAAAAGCATGTCGTGAAACTCACATACGACATTTTAAGTCTATACAAAACCTCATACAACCGAATCAAAACGAACACACAAACCTTTATCAGTAGGAATTTCAGATAGATTTTCAAAGAGGGATATAAAGCCAGGAAATCCTGGCAATTCCCTCGCTTCCCTACTGATAAACAAAATTAAACAAATCCAAAATGAAATCTGACGAAAAGTGTACTTAAACAAAGACAAAGAATTTGAAAGAGCTCTTGAAAACCTAGATGCTAAAAGCGGTACCCTCTGGAGCATGGACAAAGTGTTCAAGGAGAAAAGATCCCAACTTTCTGCCCTACTAGTATCGCACTGAGGGACACAGACAAAGCTGAAATATACGCTGACGCTTTACAGAGTCCATTTAAACTAAATAATATTGAGAAACCAAAACATGATAGGAAACTAACACATGTCGTTAATGTTTTCCTAGCAAATGATAATAATTTTCTTTTTCCTTCAATAGTTTTTGTTATAATTTTCTTGCTCTTATTTGTTTGAATTTTTCTAATTTTCATATGTAAGTTACTAATCATTATTTTTGAGTTTTATAGTTTTTTAATTTTTATATAATACTCTTATTGATATTTCACGCGTGACCTTCATGACCTGAATGCATACCCAGTCATGAGGGCCGATTCAATATTCGATTTGCATTCCGGCAGCCACCTTTCATTACTTGGTTCTATCCAGATCAAGACAAACGGTTACACTTTTTTTTTTCTGAGTCGACCCAGAGTGTGGCGAGAGTCGAGATGAGACAATGCGATGAAATGATGTTTACTTTTAAGTCTAAAATATCTGAATCATTAACTTTTAACCACTCCTTGTGAATATTTGCCTTTTAATAAACATGTGATTAAATTTATATGGCTTTTGTCACTTCCAATGAATTTGTATAAGAATACTTTTATTAAATATTTAATATTAAACCTATATAAGTTTGGAACGTTTCCCATTTTACGTTTTTTGCCAATGTCATTATATACTAGCTAAATTTGAAAGAAGAAAAAAAAAAAAACCATTTGTACACCTGAGGAAATTTACATTTAAATAGATGAATTTATTTACCAGCAACTTATTGCTTTGCGAAGAGAATTTTTCTTCAAATTTATAATAATGATTCAACGTTCATTCAAATTTGCGAGCAAGAGAGACTTTTGCTTTAGAAATTCTTGCTCGAATGGAAGTAGACAATGAATGGTCATGGCAAATTATGTGGACAGACGAAGTTCATTTCCATCTGACAAGATATGTCTATGCACATAATTGCAGAATATGGACAACAGACAATCCATTTTCAACTCAACCAGTACCACTTCATCCGACAACGGTCACTGTGTGGTGCGGGTTTACGGCATTATTTATCATATGGCCATATATTTTCGTGGAGACGAGTGCTTTCATGTCCTTTTACAGTTACCATTACTAGTCAGCTCTTTGTATATCTTTCGCGCAATTGCGTCTTTCCAGATCTTCAACAGCGTGGATGTGTGAATGGGATCATTTTTATGCAAGATGGCACTCTTCCGCATATTGCAAATCCAGTAAAGCAGCTGCTGAAATCGCATTTCGGAAATTCTAGAATTATCAGCCGTCATTTCCCTATTGCCTGGGAGCCCCAATCACTGGATCTTAATCGTTTGTCATCTGGCTGTTTGGCTATCTGAAAAATGCTGTATTTATTGCTACGATTGCACACTTAGCTGAACTGAAGGCACCCATTGAGCAACACGTTCTGAACGTGACCAAGGAGATACTTCAATCAGTTGTGAAACATATTGTTTCTCGTTTTCAACTTGTTGCACATAACGGTGGACAGCATATTGAACATGTTTTGATTCAGACTCGCGAAATTTTAAACACCGATTTGATGGACGCTTTTTATGTGGTTTTTGTCCTCATAAAATTAAATTTATGAGCCAAAAACCACTTTAAAAGCATCCACCGGTTTTTATTTTAAAAACCGGTGGATGCTCGTATGGGTGGTCGTATCCCATCCGATGTGATATGACCTTGCCGTGGTGGATAGGCTTACGTGACGAATAATATCACACCTGTACAGTCATGTACACTGAACAGTACAGTTGGTTTAACGTGTAACTTACACCTTAGTCGTTGTTTTACGATTCGTTTGTCATTTGTAAGCAAACCCTTTTAAATTATGATGCTTACTGCGCCATTTGTTGCTAAAATTTGGAATTATTTTTTTTTCTTACGCCATACGTCCCTCTCCCTTCTTCAATAATATTCTTTTCAAATCTGACGTCATTCTGATCTGTCGTTCTTTTTTTACAGCGTTTTGAAACTTTAACTTTAATCATAATCATCCTGTACATAAATATTGTAAGAAAATTAAGAACATTTAATATGTATTTTATTGCATGTACTGTGAACTTTAATACAAATTTAAATTACGTAGCGTAAAAGTGTTAAAACATGAAATGAATATGAAACAAATGTAATCCGTACGAGTACAAACACATAAAACAATAAAGCTTTTCGTGGCATAGTGCTTTCTGCTTCTGAGCATTTCGAAATGAATAATTTTTAAAACATAAGCCACACATTTAGTCATGAGATCAACCGAGTCATTTTTGTGAACGTAGAAATTTTGGTGCATCATCTGACACTTTATCTGAGGATATCCTGACCTTTATTTTATTCACATGCTCAAGAACTTAAGCTCATGCTTTTATGCACTTGCTTTTCATCTACTTTATTCGTTAAAGCTTTCCACTCGAAGCTTCATTACATTCAAGTTTTATGTAAAGCACTTGAAAACTTAAAATGCAATATAGACACAGTCTGCAAGAACGGTTTGTTCAAAGTGCCACAGGACAATATAAAGTTCTTTCTGCTTAGATTAATATTACTAGATATCACACCTTTAGCAAGAGTTTTTTTCTAAAATGTGCTAAAATGCTTTATATATGAATTCAATTACAATTTAAAGTATCAGCTACAAATTTGTTATTATTTCATTAAAATATTTAACAGGGATTGTGAGAATTTTGCAAAAACGAGATTCTCTACCATTTGTGTACATTCAAACAAAGTATTCTTTTTCATTTGTGTTCATTCACTATTTTCAAGAAATACTTCCTTTGTTGATATTTTAACAAATATTTTAGGATATAATATGATTTGATTCTGTTTTTAATATAAATTTACTTAAAAATCGTGAAGGAATATCAATTTATTTTCTCAAGCATTATGGCTGTATATATTTGTTATATTATTTCAACCAAATTCAAGGTTTTCTTCTAATTTTTTCTCAATTTTGGTAAACTTGTTCATATATTAAAACACCACAGTATCATGATGTTTACGTCTGAACAATAGCTGGTTCCGAGTTGGTGGTGAATGACGGAATCTCTTCGCGTATTGCTTCAAGAAGCGAAGAAATGTCCAGAAGGTCGTTTCAGCAATTCCTGTGCATGTCCACACAGAGATACCCAGCCAGCAACCCATCAGACCTCCTATGTAGCTGAAAATATCCATTGCCTAGAAACGAAGCAAAAACGTACACCTTTATGATATTTACTAAAGAATGTAATCATATACAAATTTGGTTACGTAAAATATATCATATTACACAGTATATTACATATTTATTTATAGAAAATACATAGTGTACCTAAAATTAATTCCCAGTTTACCCTCATTGGCTTATTCTCTTTGGATATGAAAAAGGATTTCCCACCCGAAAGTACTGTAATGGTTATTCTACTCTTTTGGGAAGCTTTATTATTATAATCATTATTATTAAACGAGGATGTAGCCCTTCAGGAATGTTTAATTATCTTTTCTTTTCTTTGATGCTACATCTTCTGAACCAAAACTAAACTTTTTCTTCCTTCCTTCACTTTACATTTAGTTCCAGATTATGCACTGTTCATAGTTACTTACATAATCCATTTTGCTTGTTAAATCGAATATTTGGCACTTTTTTACGGCGTAGTACTGTTCCGACAGTAAAACTAATCAATCAATAGTTATATATATATATAACTCTTTAAATATTATTTTTATTTACTATATCAGAGTATTAGAATGTAATTTCTAAGAAACAATTTTCTGTAATTTTACTTTTTTGGAGAAAGGAAATCAATATTTTTATAGGAATAAGGGAAGCACATTTTTTTTGTTGCTTTAATTATCAAGGAAGTTTTGCTTCATTCTTTTGAAAACTGTTAATAAATAGATAGTTTACAGAAAAAAGCATAGTGTCAGATTACTAAAAAAATAGTAAGATTTTTTCATTCCAATATTTATAATGAAGTTTACAGAAAGTATGTTACAAAATTGTGACGAGAATAGTTGCAATTTTACTAATATTATTAAGTGGAAATTTCACATGTAAAAATATGTGTAAATATTTCGTAACTTTAATAACGTTGGTGAAACTGCTTGCTTAGAAGAATGTGTTTTAGAAACTAAATGCGAAAAAATCGTTTCACAGAATGATGAAGTAATTTGTATGGGTGTAGTTCAGCAGAAATGGTAAAGTAATTTTGGATGATTGATAAATAAATTACAAATCAGGTCCTGCATAAAGAAATGATCCGAAAAGCCGTTTTTTTATATTTAATAACGTTGTTCGAATAAACCACTCCTGAAAGAAAGAAATTAAAATCTTTCATAAGAAATGTAATTGAACAATATATCACATTTTGACACAGAAAATAATTCCATCAATAAATATATACTTTTTTTTAAAAGGAAGATTGAATTCAGGATTCAAGGGACAAATCTGCTTAACGCTATTGAAACGAAATTATGAAGAAATCAAACTCCTTTATAACATCTAACAACAATTTCTAGAATTCTTAAGAACGAAATTCTGAATTAATTGCACAAAAAATGCATAATAAAGTATTATAAAGATACTAGACACATTTCATGAAATGTGTAAAAAAAAACCATGTACAGGAAAAAGAACGGCTTATTGATAATGCTTCGATGTGCACGTAAATGTACATGTAGCAAACATTATGCAAATGAGAAATATGATGCATCCATAAATGAATTTAAATAATCCATTCACATTGACGCAACGAGGTTCACTCAGCGCTGAAAATTTCAAGAATGCTATTGCAAACGAGCAAACTGTAATGTATGCACTCTATATCATTCGCCATCATCTGCCTCACTTTGTCTTAGGACCATCACCTTTTTGTGAGGTATTTATCTTCTGCTACAATATCCTATCTATCTGATTGGACTGTGGCACGTTTTGACTCTTAAATGGCGATCTACTTTGTTCTCGGATAAATTAAAATTTCATATTTGATTATCGTGCTTTCATCAGATGTACGCAATTTTACTTCGAATTCCTTTCGCAGAAAATCGACAGGAAGTCTATTTGCTACTACTCAACGACGTCCTAAAACTACTACCTCGTAATTTTTTACTATAATTTAAATAATGAGGACACCAGAGCTTCGTTTCATTATCAGTGCCCATGTTCAATGACGACTGAGTATCATAAAAAATCAACCAAACTTCACGTTTAGATGCCTTTATTAATTACGAACAATAAATTTTAGGGAAATTGTAACTTGATCACGCTACTCGAACTTAACATGGATGATTCGTTTGAAATAAGCAAGAATTCCATTGATTTACTCACAATAACTATTTCCTTAATCCTGTTATCTCCGTGCTTAAAACCCGCCTCTAGAGGGCGTTCTTTTTGTAAAGGGGAAAGTGTTTGATGCCACACGATCCCCTCAGACTTAAGACCTGACCGAATCTCCTAGCGGAGCTGTTGTAAGCGAGCGAGATGACACTCGTGTAAATAAATTATTGTTGTTGTTGTATAACATGATCTCTTTTGTCTAAAGACAACTATGAACTGTAATCTAATGATTATTAACTAAGTAAACAATAAACAGTAAGAGTAAATGAAGTGTTGCGTGTGTGAAGAAGAAGACAAAAATATTAATAATCCTTACTTTTCAAAACAATACTTACAGTATACAATGGCTTATGCGACATTACGATGACTTCAGGACTTTTGATATTGAGAGAAATCGAGATTTTATCTCTGAAACATAAATGCTAATTAGTCTAAAATACTTTTACATACTTCATAAAAATGTACATTTATCATAATAAGCTATTCTACGCATAAAATGATTATATCTAGATGAATAATTATTATTAGACAACTAGTATAAAAACTTCTCATGACTTTTATAAATTATAACAAAAACAAATCGTTGAGCAATATAAGAGATTATTATGTCTATTTCGAAATCTCACTATTATTTGGAGCTGCCACTATTCCACGTAAATTGAGTAAAGTTTTAAACTGTCTTTGCTAAAGACGTTTCTCAAAGTTTGAGCTGCGCATCCATAATTATTTTTAAAACTTATTCATTGCAATATTGTTTTAAAACAATTAGTACAATAGATGAGGTAATTCTAAAAATGTTAAACTTTTTGAAAGAAAAAATTCGTTTTACTTTCTTGTTCGACCAGAATAGTCCAATCTGATTGCTGGGTTAACAAATATTTACTGTCACTCCCTCGACTCTTCAGAAAATAACGTTTTGAGAGTAATTATTTCTTTTTATTTCAAATGATCATATTTTGAGCTTATTTTAATTTTTATTTACGAATTTTGCTCTATATATCCATAAGAATTCCAAAAGCCTTCACTCGTTACATCGAAAATAGTTTGTTATTAAGCGTAATGATACAAGTTGTCTCTCTTAAGTCTCTGATATTTCCATTACATGTTTTCATTTTTTTTACTGTCGATTAAGGCAAGAAACTTATGTTTAGTTAGAAAAATGGAAAGAAGTAAGTTTAAAAGAGGCGACAAAATACTTATATTTAAAGCACTCAACACCGAAAAAGAGCAACGCTAAATTGAATGAAGTCCATTCACATGCGCTCTTGTGTTTGAAACTCTCTTTAATTAAGTAAATGAGTTTAAACATTGTCTTACATCCACAAAAGATGAATGTCATTCGGGACTTTCAGTGGATGTGACTACTCCCTAAATTATCTACAAAACCCCGATATGGTTTGGAATGATCGACGAAAAAAATTACGAGAAATAGTTGAGGTCACTAGCACATTGCAATGTATAGGTTTTTTTTAACTTTGCGAGAAAAATTGGGTTTGTAAATATATTTACTTGATAGGTGCCAGGTTTGCTCTCAGTGGAAATTAAACACAATCGGGTGTTTCTCACTAAGGCTGTTAGAATGCTTTATCGTCGCATTCCCAATCAATTTCTGCGTCGATACATTACCGTGAACGAAATGTGGATACACTACAGCACTTTAGAGACCAAGGAACAGTCAAATCTATTGGCCTTTGAAAGCGAACGGGCTCTGATGAAAGCAAAGATGGTGAAATCAGCTTGGAAACTGATGGTTATTTGGGATGAATGTGGAATCATCTTCATAGATTACTTGGAAAAAAAACAATGATAACTCAGGGGATCACGATTGTGCAGTTTTGATGACCAAAATCGTAGAAACAAATTATTAAGACATCCACCGTATTTTCTAGACGCCCCCAGTAAAGGTTTTTATTTCCAAACTTAAAAACAGGGCTCGGTAGACAATGGTTCTCGATCACAGAGATTATCGTAAAAACAGATGTCTTGTCATATTTATTACACAATTGGTTTCAGTTAGAAAGTTTAGTAATTATCGATTCAGTTTCCGGATGAAGTGAAAGTGACGAGAAAGTAATTCAGAGATTCGAGGAAAATATATAACTTAAGTATGGTCGTTACGTTACTAGGCTTTTGTGGAAGCACGGACCGGTTTTTTGAAAAATTTTCTTCTAGCTAAACGGTGATTCGATAGACAGGGTAATTGCTTACCCTCTATTTACTAACGTTGGAACTGAGTTTACTCGAGCGATACATATGAAATAAAATACGGGTGGTTTGCTGAAGGTGTATATTGCCCTCCTCATGTGCGCTGTGACCCGTGCTGTTTACCTCTACTGTCAATAGTTTCATTTTCTCTTTACGACCATTTATGGCTCGGCGAAGATGTGTAAAGGTGTTTTACTCTGATAACCATTCGAAGTTCATGTGAAGTACTTGGGAGTTTCAAAAGAATAACTAGGCAACCTGAATTACAGAATTTTATCACTTCGAAGGGAATTTCGTGCAAGTTAATTCCAGAACGATCACCATGGTGGGGAGGCTCCTAGGAGGGCTTCGTAATGCGGAACATTAAGGAGTCTCTGAGGAAGAGCATTGGCGTCACTATAGGAGCTATTGATTGCTCTGACAGCGATCGAGAGCGTAATCAATAATCAAACGAATACTTACGATAGTGATACGTTGGGCGAACTAAGAGCTTTATTACCTTCTCACTTCTTGCTTCCTAGTCACAAAGACGGCGGAATCTTGCCACAGCAGTTTTTTGAACTTGTTTGTATCTGCATCGGATCGATTGACTTTAAGCTGGCATAAACTTTTCCAGACAAGGATATTGAAACATATTTGGGTGGAATGGAAAACGAAGTATGTACTACAGTTGCAAAATGCTCATAGTCTTCTAAATCCATCATCGTTTCGTTGAAGATTTTTCTAAATCAAAACTACTTTGTGACAGTGAAAGATATGTAAGCTAATCTTAGGAAGCGGTGGACTTGTGAGAGCATATATCGTGCAAATGTTAAAGGGTAAACTAAGAAGAGCGGAACAGTTGCTATATCCTTTAGAACTTTGCTTAGTTCAAAATTTGATGTTTGATTATTTATAGGAAAGTTAGTTAGTGTTTGACTCTCAGTGTTTGAATAAAAAATTGTGTACTGTCATGTTCAAGTGGGAGGATGTTGTAAAATGATTTGTATGGATAGCGCCACCCATCTACAGGTCACTGGAGGGCGCTGTGGCAGGAGATATGTAAGCCAGTGGTAAGTTGCAGATTCGAGTGTGATGGAAACGTGGCAGTTCAAAGGTCCTTGGCTTCCTCTGCGCCCATGGAATTGGTTAGCGTGTGGTTTCCGGTATTGACTTTTAGTAACATTCCAGTGTAAGGTTCGAGTGTGATGATGTTTAATTTTCGTTGTTTTATTTACGTTTTTGGATTCTTTTCAATTGTGTTTTGGTTTTATTTAATGAGCATTTATATAGAGGTTTGCCGGTATTGAGTTTTGGTAACATTCCAGGGTAAGATTCAACTGTAGTGATGTTTAATTTTCATTGTTTTCAATTGTGTTTTTTTTTTATTTAAAGAGTTTTTATATACATATGTGTTTAGAATTTTTAATGTATAGATGGTTTTAATATTTTAGCGTAAATATTCTACAGCAGAACGGAAAAACCCAATTCATAAGCTAAGCATTCACTCTTATTCACTAACAACATTATATTATACATGAATAAATTTTCTGAGTCAGATAATGTGCAATTGTTATATATGTGGCTTGAAATAAAAAAATTTCCTAGTTATTGTAAAAAACTCTGTCCTAAGAAATTTTAAATGTTTTTCATTTAAAATTTGAAATTGGATAGGCTAATTAGTTATGTGTGTTTTATCTAATTAGGTTAATTTCTAAAAACTGTAATTAGATTTGTAATTTTCAAAATTAATATGGAGTCTTATTTAAAACATCAAATACCTTAAGACTTCAATCTGTTGACAACTAATGCTAAACTTACCGGTATATATTATGTTTAGGACCTGAACCCTAGAAAGAAATGAAAATTAATCACATAATAGAAATGTAGAAGAAACTTATATTAATGTGGGAAAGGATTTGAAATAAATTTAAAAAAAAATTCCAACAAAATAATGCTCTTTCAGAACATAAATCAAAAATTTATTAAATAATGGATTTAACAGATTTTTTTCAAATTATTCACAAGAATTTCATATATATATATATATATATGAAAAGGGAAAATTGTGGACACTTTTGGAACATTTTATGTTTTTTAACTTTGTATGCTTATGGAAAATGTTACGTTTCACAAAATGCAAATTTATGCATATCATTTTAAAGATAATTTAATAATGAATTCAATACAAAAAGCAAAATTAAATTATTGTTAATACAAAAAAGTTATATGTGCTTCAATCTAAAACGTAAACACAGTTATAAAGGGATTTGTAATCTTTAAATTTCCAGTTCAATCACTGTTCTAGGTCTGGGAACCAATCAAATGTTAGTAACTGCTTGTAGAAGCAGACATTATGTTTGTAGCTGAAACAAGTTATTATTGTGTTTTGTTCTGTAGAAGGAGAACTGCTTCTTATGTGATCAAATTACATGTAAGAATTATAAGAAATGTTTTATATTTAGTCAAGAAGCCTTGGTTTTGTTTTGGTTTGGCTTTCTTAACGTCGCACTAAAAGCAACAAGAGGGCTATTATTAATCAGGAATTAATGACATGAAATTGTAAGACAGGTGAGTGATTCATTGACTATACCAGGAGTTTAAAAACTTTGTTTACGATATTAGGAAACAAATCCAATAAAAAACAGAGAACAGAGTAGGAAACGGCCGAAAAAGATACACCACATCTGTAGATGACAGAGAAATAAATTATTATATCTCCAAAATCGAAGAATTACATCAATGACCATCAGAAGTGGTCTAAATGATACTGGTGTTTCTGTCAGTTCAAGAACAACCAGGAGAAGAGTAACATATTTTGGGCAAACGAAAACAATTACAGTGGGCAAAGGAACACATTAATTGGGCAGATGATCAGTGATCACAAATGATATGGAGCGATGAATCTAAGATACTACTTTTCGGTAATCTACTGAATGTATGACAGGCAACTATGAAGAATCTACTTAGTGTTATGATTTGGTTGAGTATGTCATCAGAAGGTACTAGTCGGCTTAATGTCATCCATAGGATTCTAAATGCCAGAAAATACATTGACACTATTCTATTATATCTTCTATCAGGGATCTCTTTCCCAATAATGTTTCATCTAATTTTCAGCAGGATTCTGCTCCCTGCCACACAGCAAAGTTACCAAGGGAATGATTTCACACAAAGAGCAAAGAACTGTTGTCTGGGCAGGAAACTATCCTGACATCTATCCCATTGAAAACTTGTGGCACCGTTTGAAAAACCTGTAACCGAATGAGGCGCCCATCAAATAAAAGAGAACTAATTGAGGCTACATTATTTTCCCTGGTATCATGTAATAACAAAGAAAGAGATTAAAACTATTACTAAATCAATGAATCATTGATGTAAAAACGTGATAAAAAATATTGGCTATCCTACTAAGTAGTGATAAGTCACTACAATCATCAGTATTTAATGAATACCGATAATTAATTCTACTTAACTTTTTTGTTTAACAAATATTTGAATTTTAAAATTTTGTATTAAATTCAGTTTTAAATTTTCTTCAAAATGATATATACAACTTTGCGTATAGAAACGTAACGTTTTCTATACGCATACAAGTTCAAAAGCATAAAAATTTCCAAAAGTGTCATTAAATTTGGCCCCCACTGTATATATATATATATATATATATATATATATATATATATATATATATTAGTAATGTTTCAGTGTTTATCCTTTGTGCCATATATCCGATCAAAACACAGAAAAAAATACCAGAAAAACATTGTCTTCTGAGAATAAAACTCACGCTATCAAGTACTCGATCCAAATTATGGCATTAAATATTAAAGTGTCTTGAAAGGTCTTTTTCTGTTATGGGTATAATTATGAGTAAACATTGGAGAAAGCATCGTTTTAGTACTGTATTGGAGAGTTCTTCTGTTGGACATAATTTCGTGTCGTAACACTAAAGTATAGCACGCTATCTTGGAATTAAAGACAAACTTACGTTACGTTATTAAACATTAAAAGCACAATGTTGTGACATCCTAATATAGAATATTATATAAAAACTATAAATCCTTTCAAAAAGTTACTTATGGCTTTGTTAATTGAATTTACTCAATACATATAAATTATAAAAGTGGTAATATTTTTAAGGAAGAAGAACATAATTGTTAATTAATTTTGCATTAAATCAAAAATTATCATGTCTTTGTAAATCTTGCATCTGTAACACAATGAGATTAAACTCCTTTAAGAGCAGTTACGTATTTAATTTTTGAAGAATTTACCTTCAATCTGATAATTATTTTCTGTATTTTCTTTTTGAAAATTTCTATACATAAGCTTTAACAAACAAAAAATTAATTCAAAAGATAAAGAAAATCTTTGTAAATAGAATTTTAATTTAATAAAAAATATTTTAGTAAATCAAGAATGTTGAAAAAAAATTAACACATAACCAACGCTATATAAATAATTGATGCATTTCAATTTCCTGTTGAAGTAGTTTTAATAGACAGAAAAATTGTTCTTAAACCCCTTTATTAGGGACAAAATAGCCATGGAGATAAAAAAAAATGTATTAATATTGAATATACAGTACATTTATTTTTATTTTTACTTAAATACGTAAATAGACGAAGTAGCGAAAATTATAGAAATATAGTATACATTTAATCATTTAATTTACGTTTCAAAAATATTTCTTTTGCAACTTTACAGTCATTCATAAATCTACTTTAAAATTTTTTTT
>BMAW01108512.1:0-29260 GCA_019974015.1 Nephila pilipes | reverse complement strand
TGAACTTCCTTTTCATATTAATTTTTGAATCAAATTTAAAATAATTAATACATATTCTTTCGTGCATGGGTTCGTATATGCGCGGCTGTTCTAAATTTCATATCGTAGAGTTTGTGTCGCATAATTAAAAAAATTAAGAACCACTGTTTCAACGAAATAAAGACTTCACTTAAACCCTGTGTTATCAAATCTAAATAAATAAATTGGTTAGATGCGTAATAGATCCAATACTTAATTTGAATCGGAGAAAAGTTCTGAAAAGTATATAAAATATAAGCGTGAATGTCCAATTTATCGGTAGATTGCAAATCCGAAAATGCGAAGTTAAACGAAAGAAAATTAAAATATTGCCGTTTGTTAAATTGTTACTATAAAACTATTAAATAGAAAAATAGTACAATAATATCAGAGTCTTAAAAAATAAAAGTAATATTTATTAACATTGTTATACGCACAATATCTAATCAGAAATGATTAAGCCTGCTAACATATTCTGTTCATTCACGTCTAATACGAAGAACGTTTTCGCAGGATGGGTTATTGTATTGAATGTCGTTTTGAAATTTTTTACTCGAAGAAAACTCTCCTATTCAATGTCATGATCTAAGAACGATCAAGAGTTTCCTCGGACCACACTTACTAATACTTTTCGAATTTCGATTCGAACTAAAAGAATTCGATGTACGTATTGATTCATGAGGAAATTTTACGCATCAAATTTATTTATTTCAAAATTCATACCGGATTTCATTATTGTTAAACTTTTTTAAGCGAAAATATGATAAATAAGATGGAGACCGTGATCCAATTCCAAAAGGTGATGTATCTTTTGCATATTACTGTTGTGACTTTTAGGACTTTGCCCTTCGACAAAAAAACGTTAGAAGTACATATTATAGTAGTTGACGCTTTTTTCAAATTTGTATGGATGAATTTGCCCTTAGAATTTGCATCTTTAAAGGACGCCATTGAAAAATTATCCCTGCAACAAACTACAATTGTCAACCCTTCAAAATGTATCACATACAAAAGTAGTGCATTCACTTTTTTTTTAATTTGAAAGTTATTGCCAAGAACAGTCGATTGAACACATTTCCATAACAACAGGTGTACCGCGCGGTAGTGGTCAGGTTGAGCGCTTTCATGGAACAATGATTCCAGTTTTAACTAAGTTGAGTATCGATGCACCTGACAAATAGTTTAAATACGTCCTGCAACGAATTTTAAATGGCACCACCACAATCAACACAAAGCTCACAACTTTCGTTCTTTTAGTTGATGTCAAAATTTAAAAAAACTGGATCTTCATATTGAACAATTTTTTGACAAGGAACACCAAAAAAGAATTATTGATTAAAAAAACCAGATACATATTGAAACGAAACGCAACATCTATATTTACAAGAAAAAAAATATACGACAATATAACAAACGTTCTATACCAGCTTTTTAATATAAGCTCGAAACCCTCGTGGCAATACAACGCACCAAGTTTGGAACCGGTTTGAAACTCGAACTCAATTTCTTCGGACCCTGTGAGATCATGAAAACTCTCCCCAGTGATCGTAACAAAGTACGGAAGTTAGGACATCTTGAAGATCCAAACATAGCATCAACTGCCGCAGATAAAAGGAAACAGTGGTGTACAAGATGAACCTCCAGCACCAACATCATTAATAGTTTTTTCCCCTTTTCTGTTTGTCTTTTGTTTTATCGTTTTAGATTTATGGTCAATTTTTTTGATTAATCAACACAGACTCGAATGTCTGATAGACCAGGATGGCCTTGTAGTTATTAATTTATCTGAATGAAAGGCAATGGGCAGCGCACAGTAAAAAGATACGAAGAGAATAAGAACTACCCCGTGAGGAATAAAAAAGAGAGCAACTGAAACGAAACGTGATGAGTGCTATTTTATGAAAAGCTTTCTGATAATCTGTGTAACTGCTTACTTTGAGCGTTAAAACGCAATAATATTCCGCATAGTTTTCTACTAATTTTAACTTTATTTATAATTCTTTTCACGATGCTTGGAAGATATATTGTTAATGCAAAATAATTAAATAACTGATACTCATAAAACAGATTAAACGATTTTCATACTGTGAAAAATATTATTTAGTACATTCACAGCATAGAATGTAAGATTATAATTAATTTTAAATATATTCAAAATTTTAATTCACATTTAATTAAATCAACTTTAAAGTTACCTATTGTGTATACTAAGCAGCTATTCAAACAAATTTATTATTTGAAACATTTCACCTATTTTTTATTCACCTCCTTAATTTTCGAAATAAAATTATTATTTAATTCATCAGGATTGTCATATTTAAAAGGAGTAAAATCTTAAGAGCGACTTATTTTAGAATTTTAATCTTTCTTTCAAAATAAATGAAATTAGAATAAGCCATAGGGAAAGATATAAGAAATTAGAAATCACTTACTTGCAGTTTAATCTACAATTCCTTATACAGTCACGTCGAATCTTATTTAATTTATCCTCTTTGCATCTATCTAAAAAAAAGTTATTTTCCATAAGGAAAAAGAAATTTTGTTTAATGTTTGCGAATAATTTCATCATATTTATTTATTGTTTCCTCATCAATTACTAAAAAGCCCATCAGCCAACTTATTTAAGTTCCTTTAAATGCATATGAATAAAACGTATAAATAAAAAAAAATACATAAAACCATTTCTTTTTCACTTAATCAATGCATCTATGTATTATAAAGACATACACTCAAGCACGCACCCCCATATATATATATATATATATATATATATATATGCTCTGTAACAAAAAGCAACATACACAAAAGGAATTTTCCGATGGAGACAAAAATTGGCGGATAGGAAAAGTATGTACAGAATTGAAACTGATTAAAATATCAGAAAAATTGAATGATTTATTTCAGAATTACATAGTTACAAAATAACGAGCTCAGTAAGGTGTTGACCCACCTCTAGTCTAGATGAAAGCTGCCATACGATAAGGCATCCCGTGATAAAGCTCCTGGATGGTCTCCTGCGGTATTTCTTGCCAATTTTGTTTCTATTGACGGGATAGGTCATCAACATTCGCTGATAGATGCAGTCGTTTTTCCATCATATCCCACACATGCTGGATTAGAGAGAGATCTCGCTGTCCAAAGAAATGTTTGACAAGCTGTAAGACAAATCATAGCAACACGTAACGTATGTGATCTGTCATTATCTTGCTGAAAAATAAGGCCAGGGTACTGCAAAAGAAAGGTTGGCAAAACAGGTATCAGAATGTCGTCGACGTACCGTTGCGCTGCAAGTGTGCCTCTAATGACGACCAAAGGGTTCTGGCTATCAAGGTCACCCCAGAGCATAACTCAATGATGAAGGCCTGTGTGGCGTGCAACAGTGAAAGCAAGATCGGCACGCTGCCCTGGACGTCTCCAGACACGTCTTTGATGATTGTCAGGACATAATTGGAAGTCGGAATCATTGCTGATCACTCTACGTCCCCAGTAAGCATCATTCCGATCTGATCGAGTGAGGTATCACTGTAATATAGCTCGATAGTGAGCAGGCGTGAGTGGCAGGTGGCATAGTGGTTGGTACGAGTGTAGAGTTTGCTCTATCAGCTGTTTGTGAATGGTCATGGTAGACACTCTGATGGTTGGTTACGATGAATTAGGCGCTGTGACAGCTGATGTGATAATCACTCTTTCCTCCCGATCATCTGTTTCCCTAGGTCGAACGAAACCATCATGAAGTGGAAATCTACCATTGTCCACCCTATTTTGCCAGCATCTTCTAATCATCGCATGTCTTCGAACCATATGACAGGTGATTCTCCGATTTTCCCAACCTGCCTCTTTCAATCCAATGATACGACCTCGTTCAAACTATTATAGGTGCTCGAATCCAACGGCGAGGCATTTTTTCAGTCGTTGAAAGGTATCCTAAATCGCAATGCAACAGAAAATTTGACCATCACTTTGATAATCGCTTCTTATATACAGCTGAGTGCACAGTTCCGATGAGCTGTCATTCCCGCTTTTCATTCATTGGACACCAAATTTTAATCTTTTGCATGTTCGGTCCAAATGTCTTCGCATACAAATTTTCATTACAATCACACAACTCCTTCTTGATTCCTTTTTTATGTAATAGAGTATATATATATATATATATATATATATATATATAAAGAGAGAGGGAGACATGTGTATTGTTACGTAGATATTGAAGGAGGGTGAATTGAACATATGTTAGATAAATGGATTAATAAATTTTTTAGCGGACTAAGAACAACTACACTTGGCTGAGAGCACATGAGTTTACACATTACATGTGAATATTCTAACACACTGTTTTGGGAACAAAAAATATTCTTTTAGATTAAAAAAATTATAAGAGAACAGAGAGAACAATTAACTAAAAATTAAATGTGAATTTTTAAAATTGTCCGGAGTGGGTTTTAAGCCAATTTTTTTAAAAAAAAACCTACGGCTCTTAAAGAATGTTTTATCGATTCATAGACTAAATGTAATGATTAATTGGAATTAGTAGAGAATTTGGATGTCTATGCAAATTCTCGGAGTAAAGAAGAAGAAATGTATTTTCCAAGAACACGAACCTTCCACCTGAAAAGGGAGTCATCCAATTTTGAGGATGTATAACTCCTGGATACATACAATCTGAATATCCTAGCTGTTTAAGATCTAAAGGAGATGGAAAAGCGCCTAAGGATGGTGTCAATTGGTTTACAGTTGAATCATTAACATCTGCATCAAGTTTAATCATCCTCAAAACTTTTGGAGTGGAAGCTGCTGTGTGTGCTGATACCGGTGCTTCTCATTCCATTGCTGGAGACAATTTATACCCTATTCTACAAAATGAAAAATAAGGTTTAAAGCCTAGAATAGTTGCTTGACACTCGCTGATGGAATACAAATCATCATAGCTGCCTTCACTTTGGTTGTGAATCTTACAATTGAACGTGAAAAAGTTCGCACAGAAATAATTGTAAACAGTTCGCACAGAATTTGCTGAAGCTAAGGAAAATTGAACTCTTTGTAAAAGACTTTCTCAAATCTGCTGGGATTGTTTAAATGTCCTTAATGATGCCTGGCATTTCTGTGAAAATTCTCAGATTCAATGTCCTTTCTTCAAAATGCCTTCAAAGAAGTGAAACTACATATACATTTTTAAGAAAAAAATTGTTGAAATTTCAGATTCATATAAAGTTTTTGAGACTTCAGTTTCACTGAATCTTCGAAGTGACAAAAGTAAACATCAAACTATAAAACAACGTTATTATGTGAATCGTTTCCTGCAAAAGTTCAAGAAATGCTTTGATCCAGGGAAAAACTAATACCTCTAATTGAATACAGAATCAATACTGTTGTCCATTTCCCAATTGTGGTATCACTTTATAGGATAAATCCAGCAAAGGTAGAAATTTTAAGGCAAGAAATTGACAAGCTATTATCTGAAGGAATTATCGAAGAATAAGAATCACTCTATGTATCCTTGGTAGTTTTAGTACTAAAATCGAATTGAACTGTGGGACTCTATATGGACTAAAGGAAATTAAATACGATTACAGTGGAAGATTATTTCCCTCTTTTGCATAAGAATGACCTTCTTCATTAGGCAAAACCAAGAGCAAGTTTGACAACATCTTTCACGTCAATCGTTGATCTTCGAGCACGATATCATCAAATTAAGGTTCATCCTGCTGATAAAGATAAAAAAGAATTCATAGGTCCTTTCGCAATATACCGCTTCTAAAGAATGCTATTCTATTTAAGGAATGCATCTGTGAGTTTCTATTGTGTTACTGATCGTTTTCGCTACGGACTTGAATAATTTTTAGCATTTTCTTATCTTAACGATATCATTATTTTATCGGAGGCATTCGAGAAATATCTCTCAGATCTCGAAAGTGTTTTCAGAAGGCTGTATTTCTTTAAACTGCGAGCAAACTTGGAAAAGTATAACTTTTCTTTTCTTAGGGTCAAGAGCTTAGGAGTTTGTTTCGCACAAGATGGAATGCCTGTTGATTCCGAAAAGGCTTCCGTTATCCAGAGCATTCCACCCCCCAAAAAACCTAAAAGAAGCATAATCCTTCTTTCAAACTTGCTCTAGGTTTAGAAGATACATGTGGCGGTCGCGAAGCGGCAGCGTAGATTCGAACCCCGGACCCGTAGGTCCGAAGAAGAGTTGATAGCTTGTTTTCATGCCCTAACCAACCAGGCTAAAAAGACGTCTAATCAGGCTAGTTAGTTAGGCATTTTAACCTGTGGCGCTGCTGTAGCAGGGAGTCGCTACATACATTCAAAATTTTAGAAAAAAATCACGCCCTCTTAGTGATCTAACAAAGAAGAAGGACCAGTGGAACAATAGCAGCTCTCCGGAGAAGGGTTAGACCTAGAAAATTTAGTGCTACACACACACACACACATATATATATATCAAAAAGATGCATTGAGAGAGGGTTGGTACCGTAGAACTAGTTCACACACCCCCAATTCAGTCCGCAGTCTGAATATGCATGTTTTGTTTTGTTGGGTATTCAAATTATTCTTTGGTTCAAATTAGTTTCAAATTTAATTCAATTTTTATTCATCTTTTAGTTTCAAATTTGATTGAATTTCATCTTTTTTTTACTAAGTTCTATAAATGGTTTTTTTTATTGATTTTGGATTTTAATTGTTCTCTTACTTTTATGTTTTCTAATGATAAATTCATTGTTTTATCTTATACATATATTTTCTTGCAATCATACGGATGCTTTGCGCCTATTTTTGAAAGAAGTTATGAAATAAACATGTCTTTATGATATGATTTATATTTTTAATAAAATGATTACAGTTGATTTTGAATTCTTAATAGATTCAAAATATGACTATATTGGTTCTTTTTATCATGTTTTCTTAATTTGTTGTTATATTATTTTGTTTTAACTTTATTTAGTGATTTTAAATTTGACTGAATCTTTTTTAAAATTTTGTTGCTTCTGTGGTCTATGGTATTTGATTTTTAACTTTTTCAAATTTTTATAAAAAATTATAAAATATACTATACTGGCCCTTTGTCTTTTGTACTTGATTTATTGTATATATTGATATTATTATGGATTGATTGTTATATGATGAATAATCTTGTTGATTTTAATAATTTTATTAATAAATTTATGTGATACTTTCTATAACTCTAAATAATTTTAACTATATTAATGAATATGAATTTTATTACAAAAATTGAGAGACTGGCAAATTGGCTTGGTTGTCAATGCCCGGTATTGCACTATGATGGTGTGTGTATTATCGTCAAAAAATTACCATTTTGCATTTATGATCACTATGTGTATTTATGATGGTTGAGTGCTAAATAAGATATTTCGATGGATTCATGTAATATTAGTGATTGCAAAGATGGGTGCAGACATAACGCGGGTCAGTATATTAAAAAAACTTTAAAACTAAAATATTCAAGAAATGTTTATAATTATTCTTCTTTTGATGGTTTTTGGGATCTGGAGATAATTACACCAGAAAATATAAAACTAGAATTATTTGGAATAGTAATTTTGTTAAGAATATATCTAATAATTCTAGGTGTGTGTATAGATTGAAAAATGTATCTAATCAAAATGATATAGAGACAAATAGTAAAATCGAGGCGAATTGTTATGATAATTATTTGTAAAATTTGAGTGAGATAAGATTGAAATATATAAATTGTAATTATAAAAGATGCAAAACTTGTATCATGATAGATGCAGAACAGAGAGGTAGAAAATCCCAGTTTACTTTCTGCAAAACGAACAACTGTATTTATATGATGACATGTAAAATATGTGAATACAAATATATAGGTCAAACATCTAATTATATTAATATTAGAATGAATCAACATAGATCAGATTCAAAGAGATACCAAAAGGAAAATCACTTTAGTAGAATTGAAATCGCGTATTTTAATATGCATGAATTTCATATTATTTATTTATATATAATTAGGATTATTCCCAATAAGATGAATAGGTTATGGTGGAAAAATTTCTATACAATAATTTTTAAGACAACTTACGCATATGGTTTAAAAATAATATATTATGACAGAAATTTGATTCAGTTGATGAAGCGAAAAGATATAATGGAATATGTTTATACCGAAGATAAATGTGAAAATAAAAATGTGAGAAATAATAGAGGTAAACGTAAAAAAAAGAACATATGGACATAAATATTATTAGGAATAACATTATAGAATTAGAAAAAGATTTTAAAAAGAAATTCAACATTAAAAAAATTAAATTTTTCATATTTGGATTGAAGAAGGCTGAAATTAGAATTTCTAGGAAGATACTTGGAAAACTACCGGATGAACAAAGTTATCATATTATGAAAAACCTAAAAAAATTCATAATTAAAACACTTAATATCAAGATGCATATTGATAATGAAAATGTAACGGAATATTGCACATTTCGATTCTTAAACAAATCCTTCAATAGGATAAATTTTTCAAGAGTTTTTAAGAAATACATGCATCTATTCCCAATTAAAAATATAACTATAAAAAGTGCTTTTAAGTGTAACAAAAATAAGGAAGATTAATATTTAATTACAATTATGGAATATATATGGAAATGTTGGTTCAATGTGCGTGTGTGTGTGATCGGTATGGTGACTATGTGGATGAATATCATGGCCATGTGGTCGCTGGGGATTTGAATTTAATTAATGATGAAAAATTAAGAAATATAATGAGGAAAGGAGCAGGCTACAGATTACCAATAACAGAGAGTAATTATGTAGCTAAAAAAGAAATATGTAAAGATCTATATAACTTTATTATCAAAATAGCTATTAAATATAGTATGCCCTATGGAGCCTTAAGGGAATTTAAGGATTGAGTCTGCAATGATCTAAAAAATGTTAATTATAGATTTAAAAATGGAATAAAATTTAAAGATATTAGAACTTCTACAGAAAATTTACAAAATAATTTTATAATTGTAAATATGGGTAAAGTTCCTGGAAGTTTTGTACTCATTTGTAAACAATTTTATTTCAAAAGGATGAATGAGTATTTCCAGGATAATGACACTTTTTTTTTCTTAAAATGTAAAGACAGGGAAAGTATTAATAGATTAGATGCATTTCACAAAAAAAATTATTTACAGTTCAATAATAAAAAATTCCTTCATATTTTCTTAACTCCTAAATTCCATAAAAACCCAATTAAATCTAGAACTATTATAAATGGATATAATACATACATAACTAAATCTGGTAAAATCTTACAGAATGTATTAAATAATATTTTAGAAAAGCTTGAGCAAACTGCTATTATTAAAAATAGTATAGAATTACTTAATTCCATAGACAATACACAGGTAGAAGCAATCTACAGTTATGATTTTCCAGATCTTTTTAATTCTATTGATATAGAGGATATGATTAGAGTTATGATGATACTCTATAATCAATATGGCATAAAAAATACTATAAAAATGAACAAATTTAAAAACCTTTTACAATTAGTACTGCAAAAAATTATATACTTTTCAATAAGCAAATATACAAACAGATAAAAGGCCTAGCTCATGGTGGACTAGTTAGCAACATTTTAGCTAATCTTTATTTACATTTTTATGAATCAAACCGCCTTAACAACTCTCTTTATGTTTCATATAGATATATAAACGACCTAATAATTTTTAGTAAATGTAAAGATTTTAAGCTAAACATTAAATTTTATCCTAATTATTTGATTTTATTGCAGACAAATTCAAATACGGGTGTGGCTGAATATTTGGATATAAAGTTATAGATAAAGGATCACATCATTTATAGTAATTTATTTGATAAAAGAGATGCATTCGAGTTTAAGATAATTAAAATGCCTTATGGGGAAAGTAATATTCGTTTGTCCATGAACAGAAACATTATATTAATTTTTCTGCATCGTATTAAACTTTTAGTTACAAATGATAAAGATATATTCAATAATATTAAGAAATTTATAAGAGAATGTGAAGAATGCGATTATCCATTAGATTTTTTAAAGAGATATATTCCCAATAATTTATACAGTGGTTTATTTTGATGTGTTTTTAAGATTTCCCATGGGGACTTCTTGGAGGACTCTGGAGGGTATTGAAATATCATTATGTAAATTGTATCTGACATCTAAAGAATATTTTATATTATAATGGTTTCTCAATAGAATCTTTGTTTCATGAATTGATTTATATGTATTTTTAATATTTACATATTGGAGTAAGAGTTAACTCTAATATCTTTTGGATTGATGACTTATTCAAAAAGGTAATCTTATACATAAGGGCTATTACCTTTCAGGACATTCATGAAGTTTTAAACTTTCGTTTCAAAACAAATCCGCCACACTACATTAGGATTACAAAGACAGCTAGTTAGTGGTCTAGTTGTGAAGATATTTTGAAACATTTCTGTATTATTACACTTTTCACACACATATTTCATTCAATTGAATTTTAAATAATTATAACAAATAAAATTTTGAATTATGTATCATTTAATATGATTTTAGGTCATGATTGGTTTATTGGTGGATTTTTATTAAATATTCTATATTGAAACTTTTTATACTCAAATTAGTTAAGTACTATTGACTTCCAAATTTTATCTGGCAACAGTGTATGGTGGTGGACATCATCACTTAAAAAAATTCCTTAGCCTATTGCAATGAGGCTCATTATCACTTGTGAAAGATATGATCTTTTGAATTTTTGTCTTTACAATTGTGAAATTTGAATTGATTTTTCATGAAGTGCATGGATTCGGGTATATAGTTTTGAAAGTGTTAAATCTTTAAATGGAAATATTTAATTATAATGTTTTACTGTTTAATTATAAAGTTTTAATTGAATAATTTTTAATTCGATAATTTTAATTGGATATTTTTAATTGGATACTTTTAATGGATAATTTTTAATTGGATATTCTAAAACGGATAGATTTTAATTGGATAGTTGATAATTGGATAATTTAATATATGGTTTTTTTAAAAAAAAATTGTAATTCGAAAGGTTTTAGGTGAAGAATATATTTTATTAGTTTGGAAAACAATTGTTTTTGAAAATAATTAGTAATTGAGATATCTCACCATTAAATTTTTCTTCTTTGTTTATTGTTTCTTTTCTTTAAATTGCAATTTGAATTTTGGAGTTATCCATTTTTACCCAATAAGATGCATTTCAGGAGAGTTGGTACCATAGAACTAGTTTAACTCCACAATTATGTCCCGTGTCTGAATATGCATGTTTCGTTTTGTTGGGTATTCAAATTACTTCTATGTTTTCTAATTGTAAATTCATTGTTTTATCTTACACACAAACACGCACACACACACACACACACACACACACACACATACACATATATAATTATATATATATAACTTTTAATCTTTTTATACTATATTAAATACTCAAACACTATGATGATAAATTTACTAAAAAATATGTAAATATCGTTCTTAAAAATCGTTTCTCCTTATTTTCAGTTATATTTTTTGGAGCATTGAATTAATTAATTATTTCTGTTTCGCAATTCGTTTACTTTCTTATATTACTATCATTGCATCATTGAGTATTCTTCGATTTTTGGTACATTTCTTCGTGACCCGTTGCTTTTTATTTACTTATGTTTACATAAAAACAATATTTTTTGTAGAGAAATTCAGATATTTTTCCTAGTTAAACAAATGTGGAAAATGTTATACTATAATGCATACCTTTAATGTATATTTTTTAGCCACTGTGGGTAATATTAAGCCTGAATATGCAATTTGAAATGCCATGCTATATCCATTTTGGATTACTATTGTCATCTATTCTTTGGAATGAAAATATTGATTTATTTCTTTAAAAAAGTTTGGCGACTTTAGGTATATCAAGAAAACAAAAAAAAGAATATTTCCTAATAAAGAATTTGCAAATTTAATGGGAATTTCAAATTATAATTTAATTTAATTTATGGGTAAATGGAAAAAATTCGTGTAGGGGATTTAACAAGGAGTATATTTGTTTTTTCGTTTAAATCATTATTTTTACTTGTTTGAAGTGTATTATATTCAGCTATGCTTTGTGTCATTGCAGGAATTTAAATTTTGTATACATAAAATTAAAAAAAAATTTTTTTAATATCAGTAAAATAATTCTTCTTTCATATTAAAAATTCCATGAAAATAGTTGGAAATTTCATTTAAACAACATATTTTATGAATTTCCTACAAAAATAAGAAATGTAAGACATAAAAATTACAGTAGAATAAATTGATTTTCAGAAATCGTATCAAAGGTTATAAAAAAATACCAAATCTTTAAAGAAAGAAAAAGTAATATATAATAGATATATGCAAAATCATTTCATTTATATTTCAATTTACTACTAATTGATTACAGCATTGAATCGTCCTTAAAAAAATTTTAAAAACATTCCGAATTCGATGTTTTTTTACAATCGACCGATTGCAATACTTGTTAAAATAATATTACTTTATATTACTGAAATTACTTTGCTCACCCTTATTTCATTTACTTAAACACTAAAAATACTTAAATATTCTTAATATATAAAATGCGAATATAATTTTTATACAGACAGATAATTTAGGATTTAGATTACAGAAAGCATTAGCTTTCCGTTATCAAATATTTTTGAAAAAAAGAAAACAATACTCTTTGAGGAAATTCCTTTTATATACTACCATCTTTAGAGGATTGATTAACAGTTGCCTTTTCAATCAGTTTATATATATATGGTTTTGGAATGCACGAGGAGTTAAATTAGTAACAACAACAACTTTTAACAACCTACCATTAAAGCAACTCTTTCTCGGTTGTTCTAGCATCATCAATCCTTCATCGTGATATGCATATGACTTAAAATAGTTCCACCAACACCACTGTTTGCACATCTGAAAAATCCATGGATAAATAATCAAGGAAATAAAATGAACAGTACAAGAAGCTTTAAGGTAAAAAAAAAAGAATAATTGTTTGTAAAACTACTTCCTGCGATCGAGGTCCAGTTTTATTGTTATTTTTCCATAAAACTTCGTAATCCAAGCAATTAGTTTGATAAGGAGATTCGAGAAGATGTTCTTCTCCCTGGAAATGGAATTTTAAAGTTTCAGAACTGTAAGTAAGTAAACAAACAAAGAGTGTTTACACGGCATAAATATAAAGACACGATTCACATTATTATCGTCTGAATATGTAATCAGAGACCTTCAATATATATATACCATGCATTAAGCGTTCTCTAAAGTAGGAAAAAAACATAAAACTACAGAGAAGGTATTTAATAGCTAAAAATCAAATCTTGTTGTGAAAAAATTTACAAAAAGATATTAAACTATTCAAAAGAAATTTTATCAACTTGATACCATCGGGAATCACAGATAGATAAGAATGACAATCTAAACAAAAATAAATACATTCTTTGTATTATATTCTCAAATATTACCTTCCTATTATTCCATTCTTATAAATTATATATATATATATATATATATATATATATATATATATATATATATATATATTCTTAAAGATTATAGTCTGTGTTTTCTTCATATTTTCCAAATTATAAACAACTATATAATTCAGAATTACTTTATACACATTATGCATTACTCAACATCCAAAATGCAACAACATGACAATTTCATCAAAGAAAAATATACATGTTTTGAGGAAGGCGCTGCTAAGGAAGTTATGAAGGTTATTTCTATTGCAAGTTGGTCGAATGGGTATAGCGTGAGATCGCAATGAAAGAAACGACGGATAAATCAACTTGCGCTTCTCTCTGCTTCCAAAAAAATGCGTAATTTCCTGAAGCGCTACGTTTCAGAAGACACGTGGAGAGTAAGAAGGACCTGGTGGATTATACCGTTAAGGTTTTCATCATTTTTTAAATTTTATAGATTTAGGCACTTTAAGTCTTAACTTTCACAATAAAAACGAAGAGGACTTAAAACAATAGTTTTTATAAACTTTTCAATCAACTGCTCATGGTATCTCTACGCAAAGATTTATATTTCTCATTTCACTCTCAAACACGGTCAGAATCAGCTGCTCTACTCACAGACAACTCTAGAAGTGAACAGTGAATTTGTTATAGTATATTTGTGCGCGGTAATCGTACTCGCCGGCGTTACCACATACCAAAAGCAATTCTAGAAATAAGATGATTTTATAAGGGTTCAAATTGTAGGCTTTTTTACAGTGGATGGAGTTTAACTTCGTATCGCTGCTGAAACGCACGCAGATGGGGCATCTGTGCAAATGGATAAAAGCTTAAAATGTTAATTAATACGAAATATCAGATCACCCTAGACATAGAACAGAACGTACTCTCCAACACATCCAAAAGAATCATATGACACAGTCAACTATTCTCGACAATTAGTGAAATGTAATCGGATATTTTGGATGTTTCAATATTTGAAAAAGCAGTTTCACAATGATTGGCTAAAAGGGTTTGGTACCCAAGACACCTCTTCCGAAGACTTCCATTAACCGCGACTCGATACGTATGTTCTGGTGGTATAACATAATACTAGTAGGATGCCTAAAATGAATAGTTAATGCGGAGTTTTCTTATCCTTCTCCCACTCTTAAATACCGAATTCATAACAAATGAATTAAGCGGGAATACAGAATTTCTGTTTCAAACGCATGCATCTACGTTCCCACAACAAGTTTAATTCATTTGATAAATATCACTTTAGAACAAACAGAATAATTTTATCCAAAACGTTTTTCTTTTCTGATGGTCAAAGAGAAGATAAAATAAAGTAGATTTCAATTCATGTAGCAATCTAATATCGATAATTGGCATAAACATGTCTACAATTTCAAACAAATGGGAAAGATATTATTTTTATGCTCTAAATATGGTGTCGAGACATTGGTTTTAAAGGAACAACGTTTGTCTTTATAACCACAAAGTAGATCCTGTAGAAAAGTCCTTCATTGCCTGAAAAGAAAAAAGTACAGCTCTAATTCTGACACGGAAACATCCAAGATTGAGTAAATTTTAAATATTTTACCATTACTGAATAATTTGGGGATTTTAACTGCGTTTAAAAGTTTTGAGTAGTATTGAAATCCAACTCCATCACAATTGCGGTAGAGTTAATTTCTTTACAAATAGTACTACTCAATAGAACAAGCGATATATAGTTTATTCTCTATGTTAATCACTATTTCACAATATCTAAAATAAAGAAACGCTCTATAAGCACATAATGAAGTGCAGCGAAACAAAAATGTGCATCTACTTTCTCGTTTTTACAAAACAAAAAAATAATAAACAGTAATTTTGGAAGGTTAACGTCACATAAGTTTTTGGTTTCGATAAACAACTTAACCCATTTTCAGCTCAAATTTTCATTCCAATAAGACCATCTTTTCCATATTTCTTTCAACCAAAGTTGAATAAGCGCAACAAATGTCTATGGATGAAAGGTTCATGACGTTGTTTATTAAACACATTTTTTAATGGCTCAGTACGTATTTTCCGAGAATCCACAAAATCATTCACCTCTATCGAGGATTCATCCTTTTCAGAGCTCCAGGTCAATCCAGGAACTTAGAACAGTTTATATACCTACTACCTCATCACTACTTATTTCATTTTCTATCCACAGCTGTCTATTGTGAGACCACAGTTTTCGAGAACTAAATCCATTCCTGTTTAATATGGATACAACGTCCGATTGTTAATCATATGTGCGTGAATCTTCCGCATTCCTTCCAACAAAATATAATTAATTTCCATATAGAGCTGAAAGCAACAGTTTGAACGACTTAGGTTTGTCAGGTTACATTGTTTAATGTGATGCTTTATTGTCACACATAAAATAAAAGTTGAGACTTTCGAGCCAGATGATAGTTTTCCCATTTTCAATAATTTATATTCTTTATAAATATTATCTGAGTACTAAAACTCTTTTTTAATAATTTTCATCTCTTTTAGGAGTAATTATCATTAATTAAATCTTTAATATAGTAGCATTAAACACTGCTTTATATTTATAAAAATGTAGAATTAAATGTAGAATAATCGGATTTAAAGTTGAGTTATTTTTAAGCAGCCATTCAAAGAAAGATTAAATTTCTATTTTGAAACATAATGAAAGAATACTCAAATTTTTGTCACTGTTTTATATTGTCTAATCACTGTTCTGTCTGGAATGAAATATTTACGTTGATCTCCATAATATTATTTTACAATTCTATTATTCTTGATCATTTATTATGTTTTGAACAGTAAAATACCTAAAGTCTTGCCTAATCCTTATCTGCAAACTTCATAGTGATTATTTCGTCAACCCTCTATTTTTAAATCTGTCGTTGAAACGGAAGGAAAAACACCAAAAAACTAAAACTACTTCAAAAAAATTTGACGTTAAGATTTAAAAAAAATCCTCTAAAAAAGTTAACATCCTAATCTGCAAAATAACGTAAGGCTTAAATTAAAATACAATTAAAAGGAAGAAATACCATATACCTGCTCAATTAATAACCCCCTCTGTGTTATTAACCAAATAATAGATCATAACGATAATAAAAATTAATGATGGTATTTGAGAGAAAACTCTTTTTCTCAACTCACTTCTTTATCTTACTTAAGAAACAAATAACTGTAATATCTCTTGACAATCAAATTAGTACCAAACAGGTGTGGACATACGTCATGGTCGTAACTGAGAGTATTACTCAGTTTTGAATTATTTTTGAGTATCTTTTCAGCTTAATTTCGTCATCTCTTAAATTGTAAGCAAATTTTCCTTAGATCCTTAAAATTTTCCTTAGATTCTTATCTTAATTTCTATAAATTCTGTCTTTAATCAGAATCAGTTAAGTTGTCTTTAATTATCAATGAATTTCTTATGTTCGATTTTATGTTGATTACAATAATGACCTATAATTTAAAAAGAGTAATAAATCGAACTTAAAGGGAATTTTTTTTTAAATTTTCATTATAACTGCCTCGAAATAACTAATCCTTTTTTTAAAAACTATTAGAAACATACATTGTTTTTCGTTATAATTTTGTCATATTCCCCAAAATTTCCATTAAATAAGGTCGTGGCCTGCTGGGATGCGGTTTATCTTAATTCAATATAGCTGCTCACATTGGTCTCTTTCACTTGAATATCAAGCGAATAAGATATCAATGATTTACGGAGAGCCGTGCAGAACGTCATGCAGGATCGCATCGTTCTCCTTTCGCTAAAGTCCGATAATGCAAGCATGTAAGCAGCCTTGCATTAACAAACAGCTATGTTACGCACCCTGAGTTACAAAATTGACTCGCTTGCAGGACGACAATTGTCCAACAAAATCTGCCGCACCATAGACTGCCAGATCAGAGATCTTAGATGTAGCTTCCCTCAAGACTGAAGCCGAGACAGGCACAAATTTTAGCAGTGTATTAGACGAAGATTATGGACTAAGGAATTGTTTTAAGGAGAATTTCGTCACTGCGTACATTATCATAATCGACATATTCTTATTTAAAGGCACTGGGAATAACAAGTACTTCAATTTTTCAACTCTGATGCCATTCGGGAAAAAGCATGTTGTCTGAATGTATGGAGTGTAATGCTTAATACCTCTGGATCCCTTTTTGTTCGCAAAATGGATACGTTGGACAGCCACCATTTCATTTTCAGTGGGTTAGAGTATGTGGTTGTGCCTTATCATTGAGGCCATCGTAAATCTACTTTTCAAGAAGATAAATGCACAATCGTTTGTTATTCGTGTTGTCCTGACCGTATTCCATAAAAAACATTATTCGATAACTACTATTGATGAATTATAGCATATACTTGAAACCTCTCTGAATTATGTCCTGTATATGTCTCAGAATCTCGGTACATTTCGATGCCTATCCGTATAACATCAGTTATTGATAACAGAGGTGATAGCCGAACATTGAAAATTGCACACTATATATATATATATACATATATATACCCAAAATGACTGTGAATTTAATACCGTCTTCCCGATATTGTACCATATATGTACAATATATGATTCTTCTATATTCTTTCCTTTCTAGAGCGTTAAATTAATAATATTTATGTGTATGTATACTTTAAACGTAAAGGAGTGGAATTAGACAATAGTATCGGGTAAAATTAAAATAAATGTACCGTATGATAAGTTTTAATTTTTATAACTTTCATTACCCATAAAATTAATTTCTAATGTCCGAAACAAAGTACAACAAAATTTTAATGATAACTTATTTTACCAAAAAGTCACTAAAATCTTATTTTTGTAACAATTACTCGAAGCTGTATTTTGCATGAATTATACCTCTCAGTTTAAAAAAAAAATAATTTTGTTGCCATTATTATATTCATACTATATATTTGAAACAAAAGTTTGAGGTTGCAAATTCATAATTGTTTGTTAAATGCTACTATGAAGAGATTACATTTGCACCTTAAGCATTTACTAAGTCGAAATAAAATTAAAAACTTTAAAATTATTGTTTCGAAATTTTTATACTTTCGTGGAAAATGTAAAAATTGCAAATATGAAGTAATTAAATAGTTCTGATGGAAAAACTACTTTACTGCATTTTTTTTTAATTAAGAATAATTTTAATCTATAGTTACTTTCATTGCAAAGTTCTAAAAGTAAAAGATATAATTGTTTCCTTAGCTGAAATTTTAAGAAGATTAAATACTCAAATAGAAATTAAGGTCTAAAAGTATAATATTTAGTATCGAAACTTGAAATAGTTTGATAAAATTGGAAGAAATGCCGAAATTCTAATGATTTAACACTTTCATTCCCTTTTATGTTAAAATTCGCTTGGTACTTAGATTTAATTTTGAAATAAATTCGAGATACATCCGCATATTGTAAAGTATTTCAACAGAAATTGGGGAAGAAATATTTCCTATTCCAAAGGATTTAATAACAGCAAAAAACCTTTATTGCTATAATTGTAGAAATATACATCTGTTTTTCCTTTCTTATATTTGAACGATTTTTTAAAAAAGATCATTTAAAAATAAAAAAAGAAGATATATCAGAGAGAGCAATAATAGAGATTCAAAAGGAGGTGAAAAGCTAATTGCAAATAAAATGCAGATCACGTTCAGGGTTTTAAAACTGCTTATTATAATTTTCTATTCAAATGAATTTGATAAAGCATACTGCCTGATTGCATTTAATGTAACTGCGTTTTTCAGGCACATTTGAAATATACAGCTGTATTAAACAGTGCACGTACCATTTGGATATATACAACGTAGTTATGATTTTTTTCTAAATTCACTCCTTCTTTAAATGGATCAATTGGAACGAAAGGAGAGTGGATGGACATAAGTATTCGCTGGACTGACCAAGGAAAAAAAGTTTCATATTCTTGAATAAATGTTAAGAAAATGTACAAGTTCTCTTCGATTTCACCAGACTCATCTAAAAGAAAAAAAATTCTTGTAATCCGACACTGTTTATATGATACATACATTAAAGTTTTGAGCCACCCAAAGTATGATCGTCTCAGTCAATGACAAAACGATATTTAAAGCCATTTCTGAGTAACGTTGGTTCTTAATGCCTTTTATGACATATTCATAATCGGTCAAAGAACCAATCTACTAAGCAATTCACTATTTAGACACTAAAATACTCAATCTTACAACCAATTAACTAGTCAATTAATCATTTAATCAATCAACCAGTCAACCAATCGTCTAGTTAATTAATCAATCAATAGGATTTCCATTTTGTTGACCATTTGGTAGCGAAATCTGTTTCTACGAAACGGATTGCGTGGAATAATTTCATTTTATTTGGCATTTATTTAAAAATGACTATTTAAAAATAATATTCAACAAGAAACTTACTTATCATTACTCACATTAAAAACAATTTTGTAACAGCAGACTAAAATGATTTACAAAGAAGGGAAAAGTAATAAAAATGAAGAAATTACTTTGTTTCTGCTTTTTAGAAGCTTTATAGCATACATTCTAATAAATACATTGTTCTAGATTAATAAATTTAATAAGATGACCTATATGGGTTAATACTGCGTTCGTAAAATTAAAAAGGCTGCTTACAGAATTGTTAATAAGATAATCAATTGAAACTGAGCCAAAAATAATAGGATAATTAAAGAATCATTTGCTTACACAATTGTGTAATAAACATGGTGAATTCTATTGAATATTAAACTTTAGTTAAAAATAAAATTTTTAATTTCTTCAAATTTTTTATAAATTTATGTCTAATGTCTTAAGCGTTTAGTATTATATAGTTGGAATAATTGTAAATAAAAAGCAGCAGTCTGCTTTTTTAAAGTCGATGAAAATTGCAAGAAAACATTAAATTATACATGGAACTACTACTATACTTACCGGAATTTGTGATTTCGACATCCTCGCTGCCATAAATATGAAGATTTGCAGAATAGCATGTCATGTATACTTTTCTATCAGAGTCATAAACGAAAGTTGTTTTCATTTCGCTAAAAAAATTTAAAAAAAAAGTTTGTAACCAAAGACATAAATTGTAAGCATAAAATGTTAAATAATTACATACCTGTACAAATTAAAGATGACAAAGTAAAAAAAACACTTCCTTTAGAAAACTGTACTTTTATTCATGCAATACACCAATATACACTGTATAACAACAACAACAACAAAAAACCCCAAAGAGTTGCGTGATTAAAATGAAATTTCAATGCAGACATTTAGAATGAACATGGAAAAGTTTAAATTTTGGTGTTCAATGAATGCATAGAGATAACTGCAGCCCATGGAACCTGAACACTCAGCAGGTGTATATAAGAAGCAAATCTCAATCTGAAGGGCAAATTTTCAATTGCATTGGGATTTAGGATACCTTTCAACGTCTGAAAAAATGCCTCTCCGAAGAATTCGAGCTCATTACGAGCAACTGTTAAGAATTTGAAAGAGGTCGTATCATTGGATTGAAAGCGCTATGTTGGACAAATCGAAGAATCGCTCGTCATATGGTTTGAAATGATGTGGCGATTAGAAGATGCTGGCAAGAATGGGTCGTCAATGGCAAGTCTTAGAGTAGTGAGGGTAGCGGTCGACCTAGGGCCACAGCAAAACGGAAGGACAGCGTGATTGTCAGATCAGCTCTCACAGAGTCTGATTCATCGTTATCAACAATCAGACGTGCGATCCGCACCCGAATATCAATCATGACCATTCACAAATGGTTGGTAGAGCGTAATCTACATTCGTACGGACCGCTACGCCACCTTCCACTCACGCCTGCATAATATCGAGCCAGATTACAGTGGTTCTTGGCTCGATGAGGTTGGAATGATGTTGACTGAGGACGTTTAATGTTTAGAGATGGATCCCTTTTCCAACTGTGTCCTCACGATTATCGAAGACGTCTCTGCAGATGTCAGGGGAAGCGTGTCGATCCTGTTCGATATAGTACGCCACACGGACTCTCAACCAGAAGTTATGATCTAGGGTGCCGTTTCCCTTAATAGTCAAACCCTTTTGGTCGTCATTAGAGTCACACTTACAGCTCAGCGGTACGTCGACGACATTCTGAGACCTGTTTTGCTATCGTTCCTTTTGCAGTAACCTGGCCTTATTTTTCAGCAATATAATGTCAGACCACTTACGGCACGTGTTACTATGAACAGTCTTTCAGCTTGTCAAACACTTCCTTGGCCAGCCAGATCTCTCTCCAGTCGAGCATGCCTGGGATATGACAGGAAGATGACTGCATCTACCAGGGAATGTTGATGACCAAGCCCGATAATTTTAGCGAATTTGGAGAGAAATACCGCAGGAGAGCATTAAGGAGCTTTATCACTCTAAGCTATGTCGTGTGGTACTTTGCATCAACACTAGAGGTGAATCGACACCTTATTGAGTTCGTTACTTTGTAACAATGTAACTATGAAATAAATCATTCATTTTTTTTTTGAAATTTTAATCATTTTCTGCTCTGTACATATTTTTTCTATCTGCAATTTTTTGTCTTCATTGGCCAATTCCTTCTTGGTGCGTTGTTTCTTTTGCTATAAAGTGTATTTTTTTAGTACAGCATATGTCCTCCCTTAGCAAAATGACCTCTTGCAGGCCTTTGGCTTTGACTCTAGTAGATTAGTACACATTCTCTTGAGTTAATCATCAGGAAACCATACTTGAATTGCATTGCTTATAATGCGTTCTTTTGTTGCACAATCTATTTTATCTTCAAATTATTCCTCTAGTTATCAATGGGATTTCGGTCTGGGGAATTCTAGGCCATTCAAGAACTTTAATTTGATTTTCAGGTGTAAAATTCCTTACCAATTTTAAATTGTGAAAAGGAGGCAAGTGATGTTGAAATATTCCTTTGAAGAGCTTCCTGAATTAAATAATATTATGCCATAATATTTCGTTGTATTTAGGTCAATTCATCATGCCTTGAACAGGAACAAAGCTTCCAATGCCATTTTCATGAAATAACCCCATAAACAACTACTTCGGCGGGTATCTCACAGTCTTTTGGAAACTGTCCTATCTCAAAGGTTAACAACTAATTCGTCTAACAAAATCTGAAATGTATCCCAGCAGAAATAAATGAGTTTCATCATTTCCTACTACTTTTTGAAAACTATTTTCTTCTAATCGTCAGTAGCCTATGATTTGTACCTTTTTGCCCATGTTAAGCGGTTTTTTTTTTCATGTAAGTAGATAAAAATTGTTTTTTCTTTGGCTTCTGTACGTCCAAACGCCTACTCCGTACAGTTCTGCAACTCACATCAAAACCATAAACCGATAAATCCATTTGAATGTCTGAGCTTGTTTTTCTTGAATTAATTTTGCTATTTCTCATTAGAATGTTATCAACTTTTGTTGTAGTTTTCATCTTGCACCCACATTTTTTTTTCTGAAGAGGTTGATCTGCATGCTTTGAATTAAGTCAGGAATCTTGAAACACTTGATTTGCCTACACCAGCAGCAGATGCTATTTCTCTAACTGTCATAGAAGTGTGATTTTCAGAGCTATAATTTTAGACCTCTTTCTTGGAGTTGCATCCATGTTCGAACGCGTAAATGAAAGACCCAGAAAACACTAATAACTAGCTGTCTGATTGAAAGGCTCAAGACTGAAGAATGGGTAAATACTTCTACATTAAAATCAGTCAGGTCGATCAGTCACACCCACTCTAAGCAGATAAATCTGGTTTGAGGTGCTTCACACTCAGACTAAGCATATAAATTTGATTTCAAGTGGTTTCAGACACATCGATCCAAAAAATATCCTTTGTCCCAATTAAATTGCAAAGTATTGTATGTCTGGGATAACAAAATTTGTACGATTGTCTTTGAATTATTTTAGAATTTCTTAGTTCATTCCAAATTTCGTTGAAAAACTACAAATTTTAAACAAGATATTCGAATGCTAATATTCGACTTATAAATTTAATCCAGACAGTATAGGAGTTAATTTATTTTTCAAAATGTCACATCTTATACTTTGAAAATTGCACTTTCTGTCTGAGAAATTAGAGACAAAAAGTACTTTAGTCCTATTTTGTTGAAGCTATCTAGATTAATATAGTTAAAGTAAAAAATTCTCCATAATATTTAAAATAAGGCGAAATAAAGTTTATAAGGTATATTTGTTTCACTGCATCAAATCAAAGAAGCAATTTTAAAATTCAGTTAAAAAATGTAAAAAAAAAAATAATTAGAAATGATACATAAAATATTTGAAAGAATGAGATGCATACAGATAAGATGTGCTTCAAATTAAAGAAACAAGTTTAATGACAAAGAATGCATAAAAGAAAGAATGGAAATGGTCCTGCGCGAAAGATAATGGCAAAGGAAGATTTGGCGAATGCTATTAAGTGTACCAATTAATGAACCTGAATAGTGCTTAGTATAACGATTTGCTCACATACAGGTACATAAGTCAAAAATGCACATTTTTATTCATTGAAAGAAATTATATATATATATATATATATATAACTTTTGTTATCATTACTTTTTTTAACTTAATTTATACAATCATGCGTTCTTAAAAATTCGCTGGTGATGAAATTCTTACAGCTTCAGGCCTATAGTGATGATCCCTACCAAAGTCTCTAATAATCCCTCCACTTGCATTCACTAGATCTTTTAAGACACTCCCTGCTGTAAAACTCAAAGCAAGAGGAAATTCTCTCTGTTATCCTCTTCTGCGCTCTTGTACTGTTCGTCAAAAGGTGGAATTGTATCTCCAGCTTGTGGATATGCTCTCTCTCTCTCACTCTCTCTCTCTCCCAGCTACAGTAAAATAAACAATTAATTTTGCAATTTGCTTCGACGTGTTTTTAATTAAATCTTAGCCTTAAAAGAAACGAGAAAGGCATTTCTTTTAAAGCTCCCAGGATTGATCAGTTTGGTCAAGTAAAATTAATCTTTATCATATTTTGCATTAAAAGAGAAAGAGAGACTATACTGAGTAATTATCCGTGTTTTTGATCGGCTGGACTTTTCCTGACTAATCTCACCATAATACGACACACAACCATTTTTCCTATCCGCTGCAAGATACCCGCTTGAAGGCCGCAAGCCACCTAGGCACCAACAGAAATCCAAAGCGTGGTCATCGTCTCCTGATGTCTCGGGGATAGCATGAATGGAGCTGCTGCAACAGGAACACGGGAAGTGAGCTGCGTCACTGAGAGAAGTAACCTTATGCAGACCAAGACAAAAGAAAGCAGAGGGATCCTTAACTACATATCCTCACCAAATGATACATCTGCGACCAAAAAGAAAGGGAGCCTCAGGATCCTTCTAACCACCGCTAAGAAGTTTTCAATTTGCTGAATCCAATTCTATTATGTTTCGGGAATATTTTCAAGTTATTACATTGAGTATTATCGAATAATTATTGAATTCCTTCATAATATCTGTAGTGACTCTTCTGGATTGAATATACAATGATATTTTTCCACAATATTTGAATTAAAACTGGAATTAAGTAAGTTTTTCCTTAAAATATTCTTTTTCTTTTGAACAAAATGCTGTTTGAGTTTTACGAATATCCATTTCTGATATCTATCTGAAATTTCTTTAATTTGGTTCTGATTTCAGTTTTTAAAATGATGAACATTTTAGAATTTAATCACACTTTTTTTTTGTTTTACTTAGAATTTGATATATAATAAAATAAAAATATCTGTGGTACCTCTTAAGATATTTCACATATTTGTTTTAGAGAAAGTGAAACTAATCTGTTACCTTTAACGCTATGAAGGTATATCGAAACTGAAATTATAAAATTTATGTGGTATTTTTTTTAAAAACATATGACGATGGAAATGACCCGAAGTTTAGTTTAATTAAAATTGTTATTGGTTTAATTTTGATAATTAAATTGTTATAAAAAAAAAGTAAATTTTTTTTAAAAAAATTCAATTAAATTATTTTAAGGTTTTTGGAAAGTATTATATCATATCTTATGCATAATTCTAAAGTTGATTTATTAACTATATCATTCGAATGTTAATTAATGTTATTAGGGTTAAAAAAAAAATAGAAACCGTGTTAACATAACTATGGAATGGGAAAAATAACTCTGAAAATTCTGAAACAAAAAATGATACTAGTAATTCAAAGAATGATAAAATGAAAACGCATATCAATGAAGTTCCTATTTTTTCTTATGATCCTGACAGAGGATGAAAATAGAATTGTGGTTAAATCATTTCATTCAGACATGTTCTTAAAATAATAGAGTTGATTAATGGAAACATAAAAAGAATTTTTAACTTTTTGAAGGGCTCAGTATTAAATCAATTTATTAATTCATGCACGAATATTTATAATTTTAATGATCTTTGTCGTGTTCTAACTAAAATATTTCTAAAGCCCAGTGTTTTAGCTTTATTGATTTTTTCCAACATACGTTCAAACCTCAAACGTTACGTTTGCACCTTCAAAAATTCGAAAGTATTATTACTCAAATTTATTTTCAAAAAATAGTGCAGAATGTTAGGAGCATTTTAAAGTAAACCGCATCAAAATCCGACAATTATTAAGCCCTGTGTAGTAAAAATAGTAATTGTTAAAAGCTACTTTTTCCATTAAATGCAATGTAAACAAATCGCTTTTTCTCAGTTTCGTATTTTCACACTGTCCCACAGGATTAAAAAAAGGTTTTGCATGTAGAGTTTTAAAATTTTACATGGTGTTGTACTTATAGATCTTTCAATAAATATGATATGAATAGATATGAAAATCAAAAAGTGTTTGAGTTGTTAAAAACTAAATTAATAACTAAACTTGTTTTGCAATAATATCATCTTAAATTACCACTTGAAATGCTTTGGAGCTGTTTTAATACAACCTAATAGTTCGGAAAAAGGACATCTAGTGCCATATCACTCTAGGAATTCAAGAAATTATAAGTGAAATTATTGTCTAACTGAATTGGAACGTTTGGCTTTAATAGATGTCTTTGATAAATGTAAGAAAATTAAAGGATGGATTATTTAGAGTGTCTTTAAAACCAAGCATGTTTGATTATGAAGCTAAATACTTAAAATGGACAGCTAATGTTGAAACTGATATGTTTTCAAGGCATCCTATAGCCCAATATATCCAGCACACTATGCATTTATATGAGCAAATTGAGATAAATCATTATCAAAATTTAGACAATTTATGATTCAAAGTATAAACAAATTGATGATGTTCTTCTATAAGAAAAAAAATTTACTTAAAATATTTGTACATTTATCTCTCTGGAGAAATGCTTTACAAAATGCTCATGAACCATTCGGTCATCCAGGTATTCAAAAAATGACAAATTTAATAACTCCCCAATATTATTGGCCTCATATTAATGAAGATATTTCAGTATTTGTCAAACATTGTCATGTTTGTCAATTAAATAAAAAGAAAAGGCAAAAGACATTTTGTCTTTTACAGACTGTTTCCCCCACGAATCAACCTTTTGAATGTCTTTTCGTTGATGCTGTTGGTGGATTTAATTATTATAATTCTACAAGAAATATCTTCATATTGTAATTGATCATATAACATGATATATCTCTGCCTTTCCTTCAAAAAATGGGAATTCTGAAACTTATTCTAATATTTAAAAAAAATGAAATTCAAATGCCGTCTAAATTACTAACTGATGGAAGTTGTGCTTTTACCTCATCTAGATTTAAACATTTTCTTAGAAATTACAATATCAAACACTTACTAACTTTTTCACACTACCCACAAATAATGGAAAAGAAAACTTGCGAATCAATCTATTATAACTAATTTAAAGAGTAAAGTTAATTCCCTCCCTACTAAAACTCCATAGGCTAAGCTTTTTGAAAAAGTAATAATTTAATATAATTTAACACCTCATTCTGTTACGAAATTTCCTCTTGCATATTTATTATATGGCACTTTACCATGTAATCCTTCATTAACCCAAAACCAAGTTCATCCTCCAATACAGAAAGCTGTAACATTGTCTAAATCAAAAAAATAAAATATGATAATTCAAAATTAGATATGATGCTCGTTTCATAGATTCTCCATTTAACAGGGTGATACTGTAATGTATGAAGAATTAAACTATCCAAATCATAGAAAATTATCACCTGAATTTTCAAAACTATATGAAATTGTAAATAAAATTCCTGATGAAAATTTTGAAATAACAAAACCAATTGATTTAACCAAGAAATCTACGGATATTTCTCATGTTTCTAAGTTAGGAGCTTATTACCCTCCAGAAGAATTAAACTTAAGTCATGAATAAATAATACTTTTGCTCATACAATCACAATGAAAGTAATAAATATCAATAATAATTAAATAATCATAATATATATAAAATTAAATATATCTGCCATTTTGCTTTTTATTTTACCTCCACTTACTCTCAGGAGTTTTCCAGTGATATTGTGATTGCAATCTCAACAAGATAGAAAATTCAGTAGTTCGTAGAGAAGCATGAGGGTCTATCCCAAGTACTAGGGTAAAGTATCCCAAATCTGACTGGTCCCGACCAAAGGCAACTGGAAGAGAGGCGAGATACCACAGTTCCGATATTTTTTCCAAATCAATGTTTCTTAAAATCAATATTATAACTATACAGAGTTTTCGAGTTTAAGTACCAGTCCCTCATGAATTTCCTATTCTTCATGGTTTCTATCCAATTGATAGAAAGCATGAGTAAAAGGGAAAGCGACCTTCTTATTTTTGGTCATGCCTAGTAGAGTATTTTGTGGTTCCTATACCACCAAATATTTTATATTTTTATTGTGGTTCACATGCCACTAGTTACATTTTCTGTGGTTCACGTATAGCCACACACTATACAAGTATAGTTTCTTTTATATTTTGATTCCAGGTAGAGTGCATTTACAAAAACATTTTTTTATTCTATGAGTTCATTATTTTTCTTTTGTGTAAAACCCTACGAATGCTGGTATACTGATAATTTTATATTAAGCAAATTACATTTCTTTTTTTAATTTTAAATATTTTTATGTATTTGAATATTTGATGGACTGCATAAAATCTGGTACACATTCCTATTTAGGATCAGACTTTTACTTTGTGGACTGGACTTCGTTTATTCAGCTAATACAACTTAAAATAATTGCTTTAGCTGATTTATGACGTTTTCAATATTTTACTTTCGCCATGTTCCAAATAATTCATTACAACATGTAACATTACTTTTCCCCTTATATATGATAACATGAAATGATATTTTTTGGAAGAATCATTTTAATTCATCCATGTTTACATAACCTATCTGTATGCATTTTTTTTAAAATTTTTTATTCTTTTATTGGAATTATTTGTGTTTCATTCACGTGAAGGGGTTTTCAGGGATCACTCTTTTTCAGATGAAATTTTGGGTATAATTTTCAATTTAAAATTTAATAGTTTTATTAGACACTCCGATAAGGTATGATTGTGTGTTAGGGCCCAACGCACATCCACATCTTGTCTAAGGGAAAATTTGTAATGATTTAACTTTAATTTAAAATAGTTTTTCTTAATAAAAATTAATTTCCTAATTTTCCCCATTCTAGAATTTTAAAGTAAACCATTCGTTCTTATTTCCTGATACAATTCCTTTTTAACTTAATTTGTGCAATTCGCTCACAATGCAGATCTAACGGCTTCAGATATGTAAGGATGATCCCTACCAGACTCTCGGTCTGCAGC
>BMAW01108503.1:0-24707 GCA_019974015.1 Nephila pilipes | reverse complement strand
CACACACACACAGACACATATATATGCACCTGGATTATTCAAATATACTTGTATTTGATGACAGATGGCATCATTAAGGTAATTGTTGCGTTGTTACTATTGGGACCTGCTATCTGTAAAACGGAACCGAAACAAATCTGACTTCACAGTAGCAATTACTGTCAAGAAAAAGAAAAAAAAAAACATTTTTCAAATTCCTAATTTATTTTTTATTTTCAGGCGTAAAATATTCTAAAGTACAAGAACGTTATCAATATGAACAACGAAAGGTTAGTGAAACACATGATTCTGCCATAAAAGTGAATTATATATTAATTTAAATATTAAAATAAGAACAAACGATACATTACTGAAGTTGAGAATAATATTCTATTCGGATGTTAAAAAAAAAGAAAACTTAAAATCTTAGGAATATGAATGAATTTTTAGCAAACCAAAAGTAATTATAAAAAAAAAAAATCATAATGTATTATAATGTCAATCTTTTGAACATAACACCATGCATCCTTTATTTTACGTTCATGCATTTTTGTTGACGCCATTTTCTAAAGACGACAATATATTAGCGCATGTTAATAATATGAACAAACTAAAGCACTGATCGCTCTCTTAGATATTTATATCCAGTGGATCTCACGCTGACCTATTTTTTCATGAGGTTGCTTATAAATTAGCAAAGAAAAGGAACATATCGTACAATTTCTGTGAATGACTTCACTCTCCATGTCATCACTTCTCAAGTGATCAAATAATAAAGTATTGCATTCTCCCTCTTTGCGTGATTAGTACAAGAGGGAAAGCCCTAGAGCAATGTTGGATTTCTTTGGAATCAGAATTGAGTTGACTGCTCTTAGCAGTTTTCTTAATGGCCATATAAAATAAAAGGCACTCCTTCATGGCTGTAAAGTTTCCCAATGCACATTAAATTAGGCCTTACCGGATCATAATCTGCCTTGTCTAGGCCTGGATAAATTTGATTTCTGCGAACACTTTTTATGGGAAAGTACTTGATAGACTAGATCTTTCCTTGTTTAAACCATGGGGAATCGGAAATTACAACAACTACATTTGTTACATTATTATACTCAAGAGACCTATTCTTGTGAACTAGGGCTTTCAGGTCCCCAGGAAATATTTCCAGTAGATGATAGTGATAGTTTAATCAATTGAGTGAAGCCAAATAGATTCGGAAATGACTAGCCATGATCATTGCATCCAATTAAATATCCTCTGCACAGAGTTGATCGATTACGTGAGTTTATACATATCAACATGCACAATTTCTATCACTTATTATATTATTAATTTATTGTTTCTTATTATTAATACTGCGTGTTGTAAGTCCATAGCATAAGAACTATAAGTCGTAGTGTTTTTACCTCCAACAGCATCTCAAGTATAGTAAGGAGTTAATTTTTTACTACGATTGTTTTTATTAGAGTCTTATTTAAGAAGGAGAAAAAACCATTAGTTATTTAGATGGAAAAGTATTTTGTGTTTATGACTTGTAATAAAATGTAACAGTTGGTAAAAATTGTCGGTAAACTCCTGTTTTAGCCCAGACCTCGGCAACAGAAAACGAAATCCCGCCAAATTGCGATAAAAATAGGATTGCTTTAAAAAGGGTTTAGCTGGGTTGCCAGTTCTTGCATCTATTGCTCTTTTTATTCAATTTTGCTTTTTGTCGCCAAAGGGTGGGCTAAAGTAAGATCCAGACGAAAAGTTTGTATGATTTTCTAAGTTAGGATTATTCCAGTATGTGACTTATTCATCAAGAAGCAGCGTGCACTGTTGTTACTGACAATTCAGTCCAATAACCGAAATGAAAAATGAAAACAAACCGAAATACAAGTTTCAACACAATAAAAAATTGAGAATTAAGATTAGAAGTAAATATGCTAAATATGCAATAAAACCATTTGTCTTACCATCAAGCATTAAATACCAGAGACGAGCTGCATTGCTTTCTAAAGCTTCCTCCGGGAGAGTTCCAATTTGATTCTGTCTCAGACTTAAAGTTTGTAAATTTGGCATTTGTGTAAAAAGATCCTTTGGTATTTCTACCAAATTATTATAACTAAAATAGAATAGAACTTATGTAAATATAATGTTCTAAAATTTCAAGAAATTTTTAATGATATGAATATTAATACTTGAGCTATTTTTGAGAAAATAGTTAAGAAATATGTTGCCCTTAAAATGTTTGAATGTTATGTTGAACTTTGGTTCTTTAGGATACACTTGGGAATATTGAAAATAACGTACTAAGATGCGAGCTTCGGATTGAAATGAAATTCAATACACATAATGATGCAGATGAGATATTCGCTGGATCCCATAAACAAGGTAATTAAACAAATACAGTGTGTAGAGTTAGACAAATACATTGCAATTTCAATAGGATGTTGGATCACCTCCTGCTGCATTACATACGGAAACACGGTCCGGCATTAAGCTGATTACACACTCGGATTTATCTTGAGGCAAATGGGCCTCCAAATCTTGAACAGCCACCACCAGATCATGTACAGAGTGACACGGTGGCATCTGGAGTTTCAACCGGTTCCACAAATGCTCTATAGGATACATGTCTGGTGAACAGGTTGATAATGGAAGAGCCTGAACATGACGTAGAAAATCTAGAGCTATTCGAGCTGTATGCAGACGTGCATTATCCTGTTAAAAAATTGCCCCTGTTAGACCATTTAAGAATGGTACCATGGGAGGGGTCGAATAATATCATGAACATAACGCTGTTCGTCAAGATTTCACGTCACAATTAGAGTAGACCAGTTGTCACAGGCTATGCCTCCCAGACCATTACGCTTGATGTACGTACAGCGTGTCGCGAGACAGATTTGGTGGAATTACCACTTTCACCAGAGGTCTTCAATAACCGTGTGCGGGTATCCCAAAACGAATCGGCATTCATCCCTTAAGTCCACGTTTAGCCAATCTGTGGTATTTCTCGTTACTCTGGCTTAGCACCACTGTAGACATAATCACCGAAGTATCGGTGTGAAAGGCAGTACACAAAAAAAAGGGCGCTTGAATGGTTTGTGGAGTAACTGTCATCTGATTGTAACGAGTCACTGAGCTTTTCACTGATCAATGAGTTTTTGCCACACGATCATCTCGACTTGTCGTCTTCCTGGTCTCTCCAGATTCAGTGCTCCGCACATGGATACTATATCGTGTCAAATTCTCCCATCATTGTTTCGGCGGCACAATCCCAACGATTGGTCTAGCGAGTGATACGGTGCTTCGGCCAGTCTGCGGTTTTCATACCGATTATCAAGCCCATCTCAAGCTTGCTTAACTGTGCGAAACGTCTTTTCACACGTCTCTCCTGGCATTTTTCCCTTAATGAAGCCTTCCAAAAATCGGAATGTGACCATTACGTTTATGAATCTTCCACTATGTGCCGGTTAATATAGCTTCCACTTCCTTATTGCAACGTCACTGCAGAATGTGTGGTCATGAATATTAGTACCAAACTTGGATCATTTTCATATCGGGCATCATTCAACAACTTTGCAAATTTGCCCGATTGTAGCTGACTTTCTTCTTGGCGCGCTATTTTCAATGTTCCAGAGAGAATTTCAATTTTAACAAATATGTTTAATTTTAATAAATGCAATATTTTTTCCCTTTTCATCCTCTAACGGTTTAAGCGTTTTATTTATGTCTTGTTAAGTTTTATGGATGTATTATAATTATTTTACATAGTTTTTAATATTTGTAAAAATTCTCTCTAACAGATTAGTGAAAAGGATGGAAGAAAAATGACGATGATGCAATAAATATTACATTTGAACTGAATAATTCTACAAAATTGTAATTTCAATAATTTAAAAGTAATTGATAAAATGTAATTTTTCTGATAAACTTATCAAATTAGTTGGTCTCATATGAAGACGTTAGCATAAAATAATATTATCAAATGCTGTAATTTATATAATATCAGAAAAATAAATAATTAATCATTTTTTTATCTTTAAAAGCTGAATTAAAATAATGTTATCTGCAGTAATCAGTCCCATATGATGATGAAAGGGAAGAAACAACACTTAAAAATAAATAACTGTCCTCCTAAAAAAGATAATTCTATATTGAAATAAAATCTGAGTAAATCGGTAACTTCATTGTTTTAATATATAAAGTGAACTAAAATTAATGTAACTCTTATGATTTAATTTCAGAATACAATTTTACGACTTACTGGTTATTTTACTTTTTGTTTTTTTCTTAACTTTCTATATTAAGAAGATTCATTGATAACATAAAATTCTTTTAACATTAAATATAAAGGTGTTCTAAGAAATCTTTTTTCTAAAAAAACATACGAATATTCAATTTTATTAAAAAATATAGAAATGAAAAGAAAAAAAAAAACTTAAACACTTCGTAATAAAAGAATGAGATCGTATTATTCTTACTTGAAGTACAGAAATCTTCCGTTGAACGGAACTGGAAAGATGTCTCTTGTCAGCATTGTTAATTTTCCGGCATCTACAGCTAATTTGTCCAGTTTTGTGAATTCAGAAAAAGTACCTTAGAGGATAAGATATTTTAGCTAAATTTAAGTTTTTTACTAATAGCAAGTCAGTTGAAGAAAGAAAGCCTTTTCAACTAAATAAGTAATAAAAACTGATAGAATTATTAAAATCATGAAAAAATAAATTTTGCAAATACTTTTAATCAAAAGCAAAATAAAAGTTTATTTCTACGGCTCCTTTTCACATTATTATGTATTCACAAAGAAGCATATCCCCACATACTAACCAAACAGATCGCTAAATCTTCCTTTAAATGGTTTCATCAGTAACATTGCCGAAGTGTCATCACATCGAAAACTTAATAAAAACCCATCTCTAACTAGTTCTACTGGTTGAATATAACCCCCAATGAAAACTATCCTCAGAATCACCTGAAAACACCTTTCTTATCAATAACAAATAGTATTGAGCTAAGCATAAAATTTAAAGACCAAAATGAATGTTCTGAGTTCCTATTAACCATCTTTATTTACAGTCATTAATATATATTATTTTCTTTACTTTCTTTCATTGCTAGCTTTCATTTTAGCTGTTAAATAATCCAGTTGTGTATTTCCCAGTGAGAGTTTCCATCACTCTACGTTTAGCTTTAGACAGCTAACATATTTTCTCTCCCTCAAAAAATAAATCCTTCCAACGAAAATTTTCTTTTACTACTATTATCAAATATTTGCCTTGCCAAATACCAGTCAAGTAGGATCTTATATATATATATATATATATATATATATATATATATATATATATATATATATATATATATATATATATATATATATACTCTATAACAAAAAAAAAACGACGCACCAAGAAGGAGTTGTCTGATGGAGACAACAATTGGCGGAGAGAAAAAATATGTACAGAATTAAAAATGATTAATATTTCTGAAAAATTGAATGATTTATTTAGAGTTACATACTTACAAATGAACTTAATAAAGTGTTGACCCACCTCTAGCCTGAATCCAAGCTGCCACACTACGTGACATAGAGTGATAAAGCTCCCTGGAGATCTCCTGCGGTATTTCTTGTCAAATTTGCTCCAATAGGTCATCAACATTCCCTGGTAGATGCAGTCACCTTCCAATCATATCCCAGACATGCTCGATTAGAGAATATCTGGCTAACCAAGGAAGTATTTGACAAGTTGTAAGGCAGTTCATAGCAACACGTGCCGTATGTGGTGTGGCATTATCTTGCTGAAAAATAATGCCAGGGTACTGCAAAAAGAACGATAGCAAAACAGGTCTCAAAATGTCATTGACGCACCGCTGTGCTGTAAGTGTGCCCCTAATGACGATCAAAGGGGTCCGGCTATCAAGGGAAATGGCACCCCAGACCCTGCTTGAGGACCAGTGTGACGTGCAACAATGAAAGAAGGATCTGCAAGCTGTCCTGGGCGTCTCCAGACACGTCTTCGATGATCGTCAGGACACAGTTTGAAGAGGGATTCGTCGATAAACACTATAAGTCCCCAGTCAGCATCATTCCAACCTGATCGAGCCAAACACCACTGTAATCTGGCTTGATAGTGTGCAGACGTGAATGGCAGCCGTGTAGGAGTCGGTACGAGCGTGGATTTCGCCGTCTGTGAATGGTCATGGTTTACAACGACGAATCAGGCGCTGTGACAGTTGATCTGCCAATCACTTTGTACTCCCTATCTGCTAAGGCTCTAGGTAGACCACTACCATCATGATTCTGAAATCTGACATTGGCCACCCATTCTTGCCATCATCGTCTAATCGCCGCATCGCTTCGACCCATATGACGAGCGATTCTCCGATTTGCCAAACCGAGCTCTTTCAAACTCTGACAGTAGCTAGCAGTGAGCTCGAATCCTGCGATGTGGCATTTTTCAGTCGTATCCAAAACAGCAATGCAACAGAAAATTTGACCATCAGATTGTGAATCGCATCTTATATACACCTGCTACGTGCGCAGTTCCGATGCACTGTAGTTCCCGCTATTCATTCATTGGACACCAAATTTTAATCATTTGCATGTTCGGTCCAAATGTCTTTGCTTACAAAATTTCATTACAACCGGGCAACTTCTTTTTGATGAGTCGTTTTTTTGTTATATACGAGTATATATATATTAAACATGATGAATATCGAAAAGTTTAATTTATTACTAAGAATTACCAAGGTACTTGGATAAAATTTAATCTGCATATTAATTGAGCTTTATGAACAGAATGTTGTAAATTACAGCTATGAAAGACAAAGTAATTTGCAATATGTCAAAGATATAGTTCAATCTACGAAATTCTACATTGACGGCCTTCAAAATATCAAGTAACGCAAGCAGAAATGTATAACTCTGGATGTTCACTAAGGAAAGCAGTCTTAATAATGAGAAAAAGAAATTCATTTTCAGTCTCGATCACTTTTTAGTAAAACTTCATGATTTATTACGTAATATAATTAGAACTGTACGATACTGTGAATTACTACGTACTAAACAAATAAACGCGAATAGCTGTAATTTGCAGCTTTATGTACATAAAGATCCATTAATGTGCAGAATAAATTTTATTCAGATATTTATGCTTTTTCTAAGTAATAATTATAACTTTATGGTGCCCCTTCTGATTTTACATTTAAATAATTTGAAAACATTTTTCTTGGGGGGGGGTATTAAAAGAAGAGTGAAGAGCGCGAGGAAAAAGAAAAGTAATTCTCTCTTTTTACAGTTGGACAATAAAGTTTTGGGGTGGGACTAAGGACGCGTTAATAGCGTTCCTAAAGTAAATTAAGTTTGATGTAGGAGGATGAAAGCAATTTGACTGGTATCTAATTTTTATTCTTTTTCTGAGGGAAAAGAGTAGTACAATATAAGGTATTAGCTGGCATAAGCAGTGTTAGGGATTCTGTATACAGAAACTGTTATTTCATGGTTGATAGGGAAAGGCGTAAGTACCGTAATTATGGGCAAAAGTCAGTTAAGCGTTTATAAGGAAGGTCACAGTCTATTGTAAAATGTCCTGGGTTGTTACGCAATGTGAGTTTTAATCAACGTTTTAGACTCGACTAGACCTTCTGGTTGTTTCTAAAATATGTTGCTTTGCCTCCTATTCCAGCCGCCAGTAGCTGCCCTGCAACATCCAATCAGAAAGATCCAACTCGTCTTACAACATACTGTCTGATAAACATATGACTCCACCCATCGCTTCATCGCACTTACACTTTCTCAGACTGTCCGGGGAACCCATAAGTAGTCATTCAGCGAATACTTTTCTGACTTAATTGGACTTACCTAAGCAGCCTTTTTCATTGCTAACCGAGAGAATAATAACATCTTTTCTAACTATTTGAAATAACAGATAGGGAAATGGGTCTAGACTTGGACAAGGCAATGTGTAACAATAGAATAATAGTTTATTCTTCTTTAATTACTAAACTTTATTGGAGAATCACAAAAATGCACATTCAATAAAAAGCATAACTGAGTCCAATTACAATGGTAACGAGCTATTCGTATTCAACTTCCTGAATATTAATATAACTTTCTCTGAGGTTAGACTGCCTATACGCTTCTGAATTAGCATTTATTGAAAGCTAATTTTACTTACTTGACGAAACAGATTGAGTTCAAGTTCTTAAACTGTATTATATTTGAAGACTTGTGTCTTATAATGTTTGACAGATTCCCTTTGACACTCACTCATTCTACCATCAACTTTTTAAATCCCTTATTATTCATTTCTTCACTGCTTATAAACATAATTTATCCAATCCTTTCACTACTCGTCATGACTTTCATGTAATCTACGTAAATCAAGTTTATATTTTTTGGCGTGGTTTCATTTTAAACAAATGAAACAGAATAGTCTCCGAGATTAGTTGAAAGAAAAATAACGACAGAGCTCAAAGTTACAGAGCACTTGGAAATTCTTTTGTAGTATTGGGCTCAATCGAACATTGGGTATTTATTCCCCGCCTACTGTCGAAGATGGTGCTAAACATAACTGCAACAAGTTAAAATTCTTACGTAGAAAATATCAGACTATTCCAAAGCAAGAATAGATGCTAAGAGAAAAGTAACTGAAAATCCAGAGTACAGTCCGATGAAGGAGTTGTTACTTAAGCGGTGAGAGGTGTTTACACCTCTCGTGAAACAGGACAGTTGTTCTTGAGTAACGGGGATGATTTGAAAAAAAAACACTTGTCCGGTCGCTCGCTCTGCTCTTATCAATTAGGCCAAAATGGATTCTGTCTCATGCTAATTATTAATGTGTCTTAACATCTGCTATCGTTATTGAAGAGAGTCACTGCATACTGAACCTTCAGAATCATCGTTATGATACGAAGAGGAACATTCTGAACGATATTTATAGAAAAAGTTGTTTTTCCAGCAATTACTGCAATTTATGTGCATCCATCCATGTTGTATTGAGTTTCATTTTAAATCATTTCCATCTGACGTCATTGGCTATCTCGTATTGAGATAGCTGGTCTATTTTACGCGTGTGCCATAGCTGGTGTTTCAGTTGTGATTTATGTGCGGTTGCTTTAATTATACACATAGAGGCAAGTTTTTGCGAGGGGGATACAAGCACTATAGTTCTTGTATGTGCTGAAATTTAGTGCTTAGGTTCTGGTTACCTTTGAAGTGGGTGTGATGTTTTTCAGCCGCCTCGTGGAAGAAAATCGGTTAACATTGAGTGCCAGTGGCTTTTCAAACCTTCAATCTTTGGGTCTGAATAAATGTTTTCCGTCGCGTTTGGAATGTCCTTTACTACTAAGCCAAAAGAGGATTCCTCTCTCGAGGTATTTATTAAGGCATTTTACTTTCTGTCATCATTGTTGAAGCGAGATGCTGCACTACTTCTACAGCAAAAAACTTTGAACCAAGCTTTGAATGATTTTAGCCTCTTCTTCCCCTTGAAGTACTTGGCTATCACATAAGCAATGTCCTTTCTACAGTAAATAATAAAAATACAAAATGGAAGGATTTAAATACTTATGATTTTATCAAACAGAATCAAAAGAAAACTAAGAAGCGCGTAACTAGATAATACCGTACCTCCAATTGATACTTAAGACTGATTTCAAACTTTAGATAATAATTTTGACTCAGAATCTCTAAAAAACAATAGCACGGATAAGGACGACTTTGATTCGAATGCTAAAATTTCCCTAATCATGTTAAAAACTTCAAAAAATTACAATCACTCTCTATTAACCCAAATCTTCATTTTCATCATTTAGGAGAATAGGCGGGGCTGTGGTAAAGTTTCATTTATTAAGAAACAAACGAGACATCTGGAAAAATTTATTCTACATATTAATTTATCCTTATGTGTATAATGTTGTAAATTATCTACAGTGACAGCCTTCAAAAGATCAAGACACACTAGAAGAATGTATAAATTCTGGATGATGACCATACAGAGAAATCTTCAGAATTATGTACAAAAATTGAGTTTATGTCCCGATTATTTTTAGTAATAATCAAAACTTTACGATACCCTGGGACAATATTTAAAACCTTACAATACTGCAGGTTACTTCTATTCATAGCTATTTAAAATCAAAAACATCAACATGAATTGCAGTAATTTACTACATTATGTACGTAAGGACAAATTAATACGTATAATGAATTTTATTCAAGTACTTCAATTGTTTCGTAGTAACAATTAAAACTTTTCAGTACCTCTCGTAGACCAAGAGACAGAGAGTGATCCTGCATAATCATCCAGATATTGAAGAGTAATAATGAAATTATTCGGATTATAATTTGTCTTCTTCTGTTGATTTGGTAATTTAATGACTATTTAACTTTAGAATATTTACTATGAAACGAATGAAAGGGAAGCGTTGCAACATGACTTTTTCTCGTTGAAGCTTACAGTTACAAAAGTTAATCCAAGGTTGCAAGTGCAATGATTTCAACCCCATTGCTTCAAATTGTCGTTTGCAAGCAAGCTGACTAAAATGAGAATCAAGTTACTAATCGAAAGAAAGTGATATCAAACAAAAGATTCAAAATCCGATTGATTCAAACTGTCAGAGTTACGGATACGTGGCTTCTGATTGAATATGGTAAGGTTTCATTTATTCTTAAAATCACAAAGAAAGAGAAATAAAAAGCAAGCTAAATTTAACAGTAATAAAATTAGAGAGAAACAATCTTCCTACACTGATGCAGCAAATATTCCTCTCTCTTTATATATCCACACATAATGAAACTCATAATTACAAGAAAACAGTTAAAGAAGCAAAAATCCAAATTGAGCAATACCAGACCTTTATGAAGCAATACACTTTTGTAAGCCTTTTGATGATAATCTCAATAAAATTCGACGGAATTTTTAAACAAATAACATACATTCGAAATACAATATTCAATCAAGAAAAGTAGGTGCTTTTAAAAACAGATTACACACACCTGACGAAGGAAATACCCCGTAGGTGTCGAGCGATAATTGTTTCCTTCCGTAACTCTTGAAAATCAGATTTCTTCTTACCATTCCTAGTATTCCAAATATAAATGGAATTCAATAGAAATAAATGGAATTCAATAGAAATAAATGGAATTCAATAGAAATAAATGGAATTCAACAGAAGGAATTCCATGAGAATCAATTCCTTTCGATTATCTCTGCAAAATAGCCCTACGCATCTCCATCAATAGCTTTCTGCAGTCATATCTAATAAACAATCAGAACTCCCATAACGTACAATATGTGAAGTCCTCTGTTTTTACAATGCTTCATTCAAACAATCAGCGCCGATGAGCATGAGGAATGCTACACATCGCAGGTACTGAAAACTTTCAACAATCAGCGATCTCATCATCGTAGTTGATCCCGAGTAGGTCTATAAGATCGCTTCGTTTGCTGCTCACAACTTTGACTTTGATGAATAGTGATATAAACGATCACTGCACATGCCTGAAAAAAGATCCACCATCTGGAATAGAAATTGCCAAGGATGTCAAACGCCAACATTCTAAAGATATAATATATAATGCAATATAAATCATATATATCAGTTGCAGTAACTAGAATAAATATCAGTTGCAGTAACGGTTGCAAAAATAGCCCTCTTTAAATCTCGTTCAGATAGTTCACCAACAAATCTTTTCTCTCTGAGAGGGGTGTGTTTCCTATTGCGAGTCGAAAACTCAAACTATAAAACAGCTTACTAACTAGACCCGGTAAGATTTCTTTTCTGCCCTGTTGGCTAGAGACTTAGGCAGACAAATAGGCAGTTTAAATCTACCATAAAAACATAGCAAATTAAATTACTGCATCCAAAATATACTTATTTGCTATAAGAAAAAATTTAAATTGTTTGAATACATTTAATCAACATTATTAATATAATATTAAAACCACTACAAATAAGTAATATAATTAATATTTATTTATTTTTACATTAGTATAAATATAAAATAAAATAAAAAGAACTTGACCCATACCTGGCTTAATTGATCTAGTTTCTGTTCCGTAGAAAGAAAGTTGCTCCAAGTCTTTCGTGACATACTGACTGAAATCAGTTCCTAACGTTCTGATGACGTTGAAATAAATATTTAAGATTCGTAGACATTTAAGTGGTGACAGTATTTCCCACACGATTCCTCTGAAATTGCGAAATACATAGCTTTAGTCAAACAAATTTGATTATTATAATCTTTTTTATATTTAAACCATGTTTATTGTCTGAATGCTATTCAATAAGCCTATGATGTTCAGAGCAAATTTGTTTAAAGAAAACGATTAAAACGAAACTTTTATTGCTCAATTTTATAGATCCAAGTTTATTTTTTCTTCATATATGTATAATTTTATTTCGTCTAATAAAATGGACAAATGCGTCGCACGGGGATTCATCTAATTTTCAAGCAGTGTTATGCAGAAGTGCTGTCTTGTACACACACACGCACACGCACACGCGTGTGCACACACACACATACACGCGCGCGCGCGCGCGCACACACACACACACACACATATATATATATGTATATAATCAGACGATCATGTCCAAGTAGGTTTAAATCGTTTATTGCGAATGTGTGGAGAGGAATATTACGGGCTGGGATGAACATGTTTTTACGAGTTAAAAATAAGTTTCATAAAATAAATACACTGAGTGACAGTGAAAATGTAAGATCAAGAAGAAGTGGCCAGATAATTATGCAAATTTCTGGGTTGATGCATGTCATCGAGTTAAGCGAATGATATGAAATATGCTGCTCTCCAGAGTAGGATGAAGAAAAAACTGTTAAATGCTCAATTTCCGAGCCGTTAGTTATTTCTGCGAGTTAAATCATCGTAGAAAATTTGTTTCTCTCTCAGAAGACGCGTGTATGAGCAAAGAATGCTAATCAATCGACAACTGAGGCAATTCCAGTAGACAGACGATTTTACGAGTGGCATGGGGATCAGACTGAGAAGAGCAGGAAGGTCTATACAGCAAATCACAATTGACATATCTAGACGCGTCCACATTGCACCGGCTGTGGTGAAGATGGTTGGAGGAAAGAAATATGGTAATTTTGAGGGATGCCGTTGCATCCAGAATGACGTCAGCACGCGTGGATAGACGCATCCACCGACAAGCGATGGCGGTCTCGGAAGTCTCTTCTACCTCCATTCTGCAGCATATTTAAGACACCCTTAAAGATTGATTAATTATTTTTATTTTACTTATATTTACTTCAACACGTATCAAGTGCGTTTGGTCTTCTTAATGTGGGAGTGAAATATTTTAGACCTGATTATTTAAAAGTAAATGAAAAAGAGGTTTTTGCAAAACATGCATTTTAAAATTAGTTTTTTCAATAAAAATTTACGAGATTGATCTTTTATTATATTATTTTTTTAAAAAATAATAATAGTGCAATTCATTCTTCATTTATAGTACTTAGATGTTTTATTTGGATTGATTAATTGACTGATTGGTGTTATTAACGTCGCACTAGAAGCAACGCGAGGGCTACTGGTGGCGGACTTCGTAAATTGGAAACTCTGGCAAGTGACATTTGAGCTGGCACCTCCCTCACCTAACTTCTAAACCACGCCAACGGAAAGACTTTGAGTCTCGACAGATTTAACGTGCATCACCCCCAGCTACACGGCGTATCTTTTGTGGCATCAAGGCTCAAATCCACTACTCGACGAAAACGCCGACTAAGATTAGATGGAAATACATTGCATTACAACGTATTAGCTATTTTCCTTTAATATTTCCACAAAAGCTATGATTTCCTAATTTATTAATATCTTATAAATCAAAATTGGCATAAATGATTTGAAAATCATTTTGTAAGCTAATTTAAAAGATGAATTCCTGCAAGTTAATAAAAAAATATTAAAAATTATAATCATATAACGTCCTAAATATGATTTACCTTGCTACTCTTGTGTTTTCAATGTGGAGGGTTCTTAACTCATCTAATGCTTCTGGTGGTCTGTCGAACAATTGCGTTAGAGATACATTTTTCAAATACAATTCGATTACTTTCACAGTTTCAAATATATGATGTGGCAAATATTGTAGTGTGCAAAATTCTATGTGCACCTGCAATTTTAAGGAAAAAAATCATGCAATTTTAAAGGAGTAATTATTAGTACATTTAGAGTAATTAAGAATATGTTTGAAGTTAAACAATATTTTATAACATGATAATTAATTAGGAACATATTTGGAATGAAACAAAACTTCATATCGCGAGGAAAAATAGTAACAAAATTGATAAAGTATTTATTAGGTCACAATGAACAAACTATGACTTACAAAGTAATCAAAAACAAATTTATTATTGAGTAGTGATTCTCAAACTTTTTTAGAATATTATTTAAAGATAAGAAAACTCTCAAACGATTCTTTAAAATAGGCGTAAGAATATTTTTAAGAATCCAGCGAAAAATGTATTTCCATAGAAACATTCATTATTTTTTGCTCTTTCGGATCCACTTTTTTACATTCATATAGTTAAAATAATAAAGATTTGAGAACGGCAGTAGAAGCTTCATAAAATTAATGTGGACTAAATCAAAATCACCGTTAGACAGGAGTCTTACGTAAGGGAAGCTTAAAGTTACAACTTAAAAATAATTTCACCTACCTCCTTGTACCTGTACCTCTCCGAATTTTCAAAAACCTTTGTTAAAACTTCAGCATCATCGATATTTTTGCATTCTAGATAAGTAAATGGAGAGTTTGTGCAAATGCAAGGTGAAATGGCATCTTTGTCTGGGCAGCCTGTCTCTCTTTTAACTCTTAGAGTATAACTACTTTGGAAGACAGAGAAAAAGATACATAGAAATATTGCTCTCCACATTATAATTTATTTTAATGGGGGTGATGTGTTTGATCGATCAGAAGTACCTGGAAACTATTAAATAAATTTGCAGCTTATTTATAAATGACTTTATCTGATAACAATCTTTGTTAATCTGCACTTTGGTTTCATTCTCTCTTTTCTTAATTCAGCGATTCTCAATTCTCATTACTTAGCAATTTGAAGTTAATTTGTTGATATGGAGAAATATTAGGATATTGTTTACTTAAGGTAACTGAGATTCTAAAATGCTTCAAAATGTTGCATTTATAGATTTTGGTATTTTCGTGATTCCGTAGATATATTATTTATACTAATTTGATATAATTAAAATGATCAAAAATTTACTTTTAAAAGTGTAAGCGAACATATCAATTCATTGAGTAAAATAGTTATTTGCGTTTTTTTCCAAATGCCGCTTTTAGCTCCGAGAATTAATAAACCCACAGACTTCCCACTAATAATCCAATGCGGCATCAAACAGGTAGAGTTCATTGTCAGTGGTTGGACCTTACAGTTACACAGGGTTCAAAGGCATGTAGGAATCCTCGTCAATGAAAGAGCCGATGTCATGAAAAGAGGCTTGGGGCCGAGTTCCTTCAACCTCAGATTCCACTTACATTTAGAACGACACACAGCCACATCACTGTAACGTAGACAGGCTCATTGGCAAAACTCTCAAAGGCGAGAGATGGGAGTGCCTAGTCGCGATGGGACTCGTTCAATTGCTCTTGGAACGTACCCATTCTGTTGCGCATTTCCAACTCACGAAGGAGCACGATTACCTACAAGCACATCTACACAGTATAGATTTGGCTCCAGATGATGTCACTTATGCCGGACCTCCAAAATGGACGGAGATCACTTGCAGTACTGCTCCGAATTCGACAGTCTACCTACGGACATATCTGTCCAATTAATGAGAGTCTAAGTGTCGAATGATTGAATATCCTCGAATGAGTGTAGGTTAAAAAGTGATCCTGGTAATCATCTCATAATTTATTTTATAACTAGTGCTGATATTTTGCATGTTACGAAATGAAGCTATTTCCTATATAATGAACATAATTTGTTTTTCGAATAATCTCACGCAAATATTAAATATATCACAATATTTATATTTGTACAAAAATAATGGAAAATTAGACACATAATATATTATTAAAATTTTGAATTTAGTTAAATTTAATTTTTGAAATTATAAAAATGATAAGTGTATATAATGTTATATTTATAAATATGCTGAATTTTTTTTAAAGTTACAGCTGTATCAAATTTTAAGCAAGATGTATCTAAAGGTACAGGAGTTATAAATGTTAATAAAGATTTTGATTATTAATTGTTGATACTTAATTATTTATGTTTAAAAACTTTATTTCCTTCGCGTAAATAGATACACAAATATACAGATAGCTCAATGTTAAGACATGACTTCCGTTGATTTTAATTTAAAAAAGGGAGGATTGCTTAAGCGTGGCGTAAAATAAGTTCATTTTTCCTTGTCGTAGGAGTCTAAACTTAAAAAATTCTAGATAGCTGAATTTAAAATGTTATTTGATTTTGTTTATCCAAATAGGGGATAGCTTAACATCATCACATAATAGTCAAAGCAAACAAACTTAGAAATTAAGTCTATTTTATTCTACATAAAATCAAATAGCATGAACAAATTTCGAATGTTGAAGAATTTCAATATACAGTAGAATATAATTTTCTCCATCTAATTAGTATATGGTTTTAACATTATCGAATAGTAGTCAAAACATTATTCTTGAGTCTGTTTTGATAAATAGAATTCAAGTCGGGTTTTATGCAAAATCAATGAGCACGAGCAAATCTCGAAACTCTTGCTTATTTGAAGAATTTCAACTGACAGATGAATTTAAAGCGTCATATAATTTTTTTTTATTTAAGTACAAGGTAGTTTTAAGAAACCTAAACTGTAGTCAAAACATATAATTTCAGATACTTCATGAGTTAATTTTAATAGTTAGAATTTAATAATAAGCCAAGCGTTTATTTTTTTCATACGCAAATAAAGAGCAGGAACAAATCATAAAGCTCTCTTTTGCTCAAATAATTTCGGTTGATAACAGATTTTAATAGGTTACATAGTTTTGTTCATCCAAACTGTAGATAATTCTAATATCTCCAAACAATAGTCAACACATTTTTAAAGATACAGCAATAACTTTTGTAAGGGACATATCTGTTAATGGGTTTTCATCAACTCACATTGTAACTTTGTCTAGGTCAAAACTTAAAAGCCTCTTTCTCATTTTTTAAAGCACTCAATTGAGCTGAAATTTTCTAAACACGATTATTTTGGATGACAATTTAATTATAATTAATAAAAAATTGATTGATTAAAACTAATTATTTAAAGAATTAAATTTTACGTCAAGTTTCTCTCCAAGTCACGAAATGGTAGACAAATCCGTCGTTTAATAGTTTTATCGTTTGTTTTAATTTTAATTATATGTAGCTGATATCATATTCAATAATTTATCATTTGCTTTAATTTTAATTACATGTATCTAAACTGATTAAAATAATGCTTAATTCAGCCAAAACGTTTTACACATATTTACTTTAAAAAGTTATAAATTTAATAAACTTCAAATAATAAAATAAATTATTAAAACTAATTAATGAATAAATTCAATTGATCTCAAAATTCACTTTTGCTCTCAAAATTTAAGGTATTAAAATTATATTGTTCAAAGTATGAAGTTTGAAAGGAAATCCAAGTAAAATAACTCGTTTTTTATCGGTGTTAATTGAGGGATAATTCTGTTGTTCTCGGTCTCCTTGAATAGTATATGTATTTAACTCACATTTAGTGACACCTCTATTTAAGGGATTAAATGTCTGATTCTCTGGCTGTTCCTTATTGGAGGGTACTGTTCTTCATGAGTTTATTTTAATTAGAAATTAATTCAGATTTGATATAAATTCAAGTGACAAGAACAAATCTCGAAACTATTTTCTCATAAAAAGGGTCTCAGTTTAAAAATTTGTATGCGATTATAGCATATAATCTATCTCATAGTAAATGGCTCATAGTAAATATATTCTTTTGGCTCATAGTAAATATATTCTTAAGAGATTTCGAAATAAAATCTTTTCCTAAACTAAGAAACATTAATCTTTCGTTGGGAAATGTTTAGTTGAGTGTTTTCCCAGTTTCAATGTATTAAACTACCTTTCAATGCATATTATTAATTTTATATTAATATTATTCCTTTGATATCTTAGAATATCTTATAAAATATCACTTCAATATTAAACATATCACACGTTTTAGATTTGCAAAAGTGCGAAATCCGAGACTAGGAAAGAAAACCAAATAGATGAGTTTACATAATAAGACTTCATGTATTGTCTTTAAATAATGATCTGTCATAAATGCTAGGTTTATAATAATTCTATAGCATGCATAGCTTATAGCGTTCTCAATTGTAGCTGATTACTCTGTCTTGTAGCGATTGTGGCGACTTGTGATCGCTTACTATTAAAGTCTGCCGTCTCGCTTATCGCTATGAAAATGAACCGGCTATTTTGGCAAAGCAATCTAGTCCAAGTGCATTCAAATCTTTCTGCTACCACTTTATAATATAGCAATGGAAAAGATGGAATCGGGGAAGAATCGCCGAGGATGTTACCCTGTTCTCTTTTCCATTTTCGGACTTCTTTATTACTTTGTTAGCTGGTTAGGTCATCAGCTTATATTTCCTCCATTTAAACTTCTTGTAAATATTTTTAATACTGAATTTATTCTTGTTAAAATGTATTGTTTCTAATCTTCTTGTGTGATATTTAATTACCTTCTGATTCAAAGCTGAGTAACTCCCTCCATACAATCCTTTCTCTAACCGCTACAACCTTCTCATCTTACGATAAGGCGGCGGGTTAAAAATCCTATTTCCACAATTGGGAGATATGCAAATTGCAAGTGTTCTGCTTGCGTACTTATGGTATCACTATTTACACCAGTGCAGCCATCAGCTTAGTTAGAAGAGGAAAAGAAAGAGTTTTTTTACGTGATTCGACTACTATCCTTCGTCATCTATCCAAACCATGATTCTCTTCTGAAGTTATCCGGATTTCCATCTCTCCGTCAACAGTCGTGACTTGTTGAATTCAGTCTGGATGGTCAGAAGACATTTCAAACCTGTAGATTCATAATCCTCGCAGGGCAACAAACCAGACCTCTCGTTAGCTGTTTGCTAGTGGCTCGAATCCTACTCACACTGAGGTATACGAGGAATATAAATAGTTCTTCATCATCACGTTCCTTATCTAGCCGGATAACTCTCTGATGCGAACCATATCCCTTCATTTATCACTGAGCTATTAATTTGAGTAAATGTTTAAGGCAATTTCTTTTTGATTTTTTATTTCTTTGAATGACGCTGATATATCTTACCAATGCACAATAATGGCTTAGTATGATAAATAAATGCCATTCTTTCAAATATTAAATTGTCCTTGATACTATTGTCCAGTACTTTTGATCAGATTCCTTTGAAGTGAGGTATTTGCTCATGCATCTTATAAGCACCTTCAGTCTTATTAAATAATTTGGATTTGTTTTAGCTATACTGCGGTTCGTTTTAAGTGAAAAAACCCGATTTTGCTACGAGTGTATTGCTTGATGGTGATTAAATTTGGTGCTCATTTAATAATAATTTGGTGTTTAATGGTGATCAAATTGGGCATTCATTTAATTATTGAATAATAATAGCCGACGTATATGTTTTTTTTTATTTTTGCTTAACGGTGATTAAGTTTAGCATTCATTGAATACTTGAATTAAAATCGGAGACGTATTATGTTGTATTTTATTTTCATGCCCATGGTAGCCATATAGTCATGGTAGAGGACTCGTGGTTGGCATTTTTTTCATCGAGTCGAGGGTTCGAGCCCTGATGCCACTAAAGATCCACCATGTAGCGGAGCTGATGCACGTTAAATCTGGTTGAGTTCCAAAGTCCTCGCGTTGGCGTGTTGGGGATGTTCTTAGAGGGAGATGCTACCTCAGTATCGTCATCGTCTCTTGACTGAGGTTCTAGTTACATTACGAAATCTGTCACCAATGGCCCTTGCGGTGATTCTCAATCGTGACGTTAATGTTAATAAAAAAAAAATAGAATAATGCCTTTTAACTATGCTTAACGGTGACCAATTTTGACGGTTATTTTATATTAGTGGATTGCTAAACGGTGATCTAATTTAGCGTTAATTTAATAATTGAACAAAAATGGTGGTTGTATATGTTTTATGTATTTTATTTTACATTTGAAAATATTACTAATGTAAGAATGTTTTTTGTTGTTGTTAAAATGTAGACTCTGTTAGCAAGTGGTAATCAGGGTCCATTGTTACCAATCCGTGGGATTAGTGAACCTTGAGTTAAAATATTAATATAAATTGAGTAGAAAAGTGAAAAAAGTACATCTTTTTGAAGATTGATATTTATCACTTTTCTAGTCTTTTTTTTCTGATAATTTCTTCATCATTATCAACGCCATCAACAAATTGAGGAAGATTATGATCACTTTTTAACCATCCACGTATGTAGACTCAAACAATCATTTCTGTTCATTTTGCTACCTTTTGAATTCGTACTATAGCATTGAAGTTTTACTCGATCGTATAAAACATGTGTTTTCTTTCACACTCTTCCGATTTTATTTTTAATTTTTACGGATATCATTTATACAAGAAAAAATCTCTATAATTCTTAAAATTCGATTAATACAAAGTGTTTGAACTTTAAGTTAATCTCACTAAACACGGGATCTTGAAAATAATTCGTCTTTTACAGAAAAACTGGGTCAATTCACTTTCGGAGGAATGGTGTTTCATGTGTATAAAAGAATGAAGAAAAAAGTATTTATGTCTGCTGTTATCAGGAAGTCTTAACACCATCGGAATGAGACTAATATACATTTCATGAAAAGAAAAATAAGAATATGACAATATAACACCTAGGAGTGACATCGCAAACGATTCCTTATCGATGGAGCCATAGTAAAAGTGCATATGAAGTAGACTAGCGTGTTACTGAACTACAGGTTAAAGGAGTCCGATTGTAGTATTTGATATATACATAAGTTAATAGATTTGATTTTCTCAAAAATAGAAGGTTACAAGATTATGAATTCTGAAAGTATTTTTAAAAGACCGATATTTTATTTATGATAATACTTTCATTATTGCTATTTGACATAATTCTCAAAACATACGTAAAAGGAAAATTGTACATTTCTTTTTTATACAGGTAAAATGATTCCTGCATGGTGAATAATTTTGTTCATTTATTGTCTTATACAAGTATTTCCTTACATCATTGTGAATGATACTTTCTGACGTTTTACTGTAATTAAATTTCATGTATAAAATGAAGAAATTATAAGGGAGACTCGCGTGTTTCTGAGCCGTAAGTATTTTATGTTAAATAAATAATAACTATGATGCTTCAACATTCTAACTAGCACGCATACATTTGGATACAATCGCTGCATACACACATTTAAATTTGCTCTATCATCAACTGAGTACTTCACAAATTCTGTCCCGTCTTCATGTAATTTGCTGAGGTATTAATTGAGTCAAATTTCGCACCATATCCAGATATTAACTTCGAGATAAACTGTCGATAAAAAGAATAAAAATGAATAGCTGTGTGGATATTTGAAAGAATTTGGAAGAAAGCAAAGACAATTAACCTCAAAACTCTATTCGTTGTAGTTTGATTTCAAAATGTTTTTTAAATTTTCTCTAGGAATTCTTTTTCTGTTTACATATTTATTTTCCTTCGCAGTTGGAGACTGCCCTCCTTTGGACATGATAGAGCCATGTCGCTGCCAATATCCTCACGATCCTTCCATAGTGTGTTCGAACATTACAACGATGGATACTATAAACGACCTTTTCAATAAGACGGGTGTTTTAAGATTCAAGTATTTTACCCTAGAGCACTCAACGTTGCCGTACTTACCATCTCACGCTCTGGTTTCAAAAAAATTCTTTGGTTTGATAATTGTCAATTCGACGCTGACGGGACTTTTTGATGAGGTACCATCTTCTAATAACTTGATTCATATGTTCGTTTTAGAGAATGTGCGCATACAGCGGGCGATACAATGGTCCATGTTTCAAAAATTGACTAAACTAAGAATAATGCAACTTATTAAAATCGTTATCAAGAGGTTGGGAAAAGATTTCATTAGTAATATTAATCCTGGACTGGCTGAAATATTTTTATCTCAAACAAAAACTACATCTCTATCGGACAATGTTTTCGAAAATATGAAAGAGTTACATCAATTGGCAATTATTAGAAGTGAGATCAGAACACTGAAGAGGAGCATGTTCCCGAAACCAGCACGGATAGCAACCTTAGATTTTCAGTAAGTATTTTGTTTTCTTACACTATACATTTAAATTAATGAAAAAATTCCCAGGGGAAAAGTTTATTTTATTTTGTAATTTTTCAATAATTTCTTTCAAGTTTACATTCCCACAAATAAGCATTGTAATAATAATTATTTTTTCTTTATATCATATTTTCTGTGTAAAGGGATTCTGTGACGTATTTTCTTCATTATTTAACTCTACAGCTTTGTTAAAGCGTAATTAAGTCAATAAGTTCAAGACTCCAAATGAAGATACATAAAAGAAAGACAATGCGGGATTACTAGCTCTCAAAATAGAGTATCCAAGACCCCTCTTTCTTGGTCTCGAATCTCTTTTAACTCAGTAAATCCTAGATAGCATTGTAATAAAAAAAGTCAGCCTACCGCATCACTTGTTCCAATCCATCTACTTCTTTATCACAGATTCAACTCGTTTTACTCTCCGACTAGGAGTCACTGCAATTCAAACGATTAATTATGATGATTCTTTTCAATCTACATATCTATTAACTTTTCGTTATCCTCCATCCCCCATCCTTTTCCTTTCAATTCTGTTTTACTTATATTTTTCACTATCTCGAATTTAATTCACTAAACTCCACCTTATTTACTTAATTAAGTTTCATTTTGATTGAGAAGAAAATTTACTTATATGCAATTCAAATCAACAAGTAAAAAAGAAAAATGCGAATAGCCAAACGGCACAGTAACTAAATCTTTCAATTATTCACTTTCGAACTACGAATAATTAAGCATTTTTAAATGTTGAAAACTATTTATTTATTCTAAACAAAAATGCTTTGGAGGGACGTTATCATTAAGAGCTCAATTTTTAAACCAATTTTCACCAAATAATGTATATGAGCCATGGCGTAAATAATTTCGCTTTATGTTTCATACAGATTATTTTGAATTAAGCTATTCGAAGATATTAATATGTTATTTCCATAATAAAAACAATATTATGATAATACGAGAGTCCTTCAAGAAGTCCTTCGAATATCCAAGAAATAGCTCTCGTTGCATCGAAAATGGTTTAAAAGAATCATGACTCATTGGATAGAAGTCTAAGTTTTAGTTATTTTCATCACATGATTTCATTTTTATTTCCAAATGAAGCGAGAAACTTGTTAAAAAAAAATAGAAAAATGTGAGTTTCAAGCAATGATTAAACACTTATATTTAAAAGGCGGAATACCAAAAGAGATCAAAGATGATTAGGATGAAGCTCCTGGCACATCTGCACCTGTGTTTTTCTACTGTTTACTATCGGGTAAATGAATTTAAACGTAGCTGTACATCCACAAAAGATAAATGTCTTTCGAGACGTCCATTAGTAATGACTACTTCCGGAATGATCCACGATATGGATTTGAGTGATCGACAAATCAAAGTGCGCGAAATAGTTCTGGCCACTGGCATAACGTAAATGACAGAATTTTAAAATATGCTTTGATACATAACTGTAGACAAAACGTGGATACACTACTACACTCCAAAGGCAAAGAAACTTCAAAACATTGGCTTTTGAAGGCGAATAGACTTAAAAAAAAAGTCAAAATGGTGAAAGTAGACGAAAAGGTATTGGCCACGGTGTTTTGGGATGCACGCAGAGTCATCTACCCCAATTACTTGGAAAAGAGAAAAGCGATAACTTTAGAGTATTATGCATCGTTTTTTCACCGATTGGGGGAACAAACTAAGAAACAACTTCCTCATTCGAAAAAGAGAAATATCCTCTTCCATCATCACGGGTGCAATTTCGATGGCCAAAATCATAGAATTAAAGTTCGAATTATTACAACATCCTCCAGATTCACCGGATTTGGTTTCCAGTGACTTTTTGTTAATTCTAAAATGTTTGGGTGGACCACGATTCATGTCGAACGAAGATGTCATTATCAAAACAGATGCCTATTTCGAGAACCTTCCAAAATCTTAGTTTTCAGTTGGCTTATTAAAGTTGGAGAACGGCTTGGAAAAGCGTTCAGAGATAAAAGGAGATTGTGCTGAAATTTTTAAAAAAAATCTGCCTAAAATAATTTGTTACTCTACATTTTTGTAAGGATTTATTGAAAGACCCTTGAAAGATATTTTTTTCGATATGTAAGAAAATGTATTTCATATCATATAACTAGAACAATTTCGCAGAATTTATAACACCAAAAGAATTATTCGATAAGTTACTAGTATTGTGGAACTCTATAATTGAACGAAATAATTTTACGACTCCGAAAGAAAATACGTATTTGGTTGTAAAGATATTGTTTTTGGTGTCTTATATGTAATTTACAAATGTATGAAACTTTAATTTGAATTTCTAAATGATTTGAAATATTTATAATGGTAAAATATTAAATTTATTCTTATGATATTATTCTATTTCCTTGAATTTTTTAATTGACCTTAAAAATTTCAAAAAC
>BMAW01108500.1:0-12562 GCA_019974015.1 Nephila pilipes | reverse complement strand
CTGTTGAACGGTGCCAAACAAATCTACCCGTAGTTAAAACGTTAATTTTAATTACAGCAGTGTCGCGCTGCCCCCTTCGACGGGGCTTGCATTCATCATATTAAACACATGAAAACAATCCATAAAAATAAAAAAAATAACTCCTTAGGTGAATCTACTAGAAAAAATCACGACGCAAAGATTTCCGAAATGCGATTTCGACGATTTTTGTGATCAAAGGGCTTCACACTCATGGATTTCTTAAAAAAAAAAAAAAATGTGTTCAACGGACATTAATATAGAGTGTGAGTGTGACTTATTCCATTCCTATTTCCCACTCCTAAAATGGGTATTTTTATATAAACTAAAATCGTGCTTCATTCAAATATGATTAAAATCAAAAATTAAATGTAAATGAGCTAATGTTGACGACAAATTACTAAACAAATCTTCGACAATTTCCAAATAATGTCATTTATCCATCCAGCATTTTAATCCTAGTACCTAGCATCATTTTAACTCGAAAGGGTATTTGCTAATTAAAGGCTGCACAAATGATTGATTAGCAAAGTAGCTGTCATATCTCATCGAAATGCAAGAACTATATTTGATTGTGACTTATGATTCAGATGTTTTTTACCTGACGTTTAAGCACCGATAAATCCATTGCACTAAAGTTCCAATCAAGCATACCATAAATCATTCACGCTAAGGTAATTTCTTTACAACTAAATACGAAAATCAATAACTTTTGAGACAAGCAACACTTATGAGTTGTAAGTTCTTATCTTTAATAATTATAGTTTAATGAATGTAATATTAAATTCAGATTAAAAACTGCAGTTCTTCTTCGGATGATGAATATGATATTCTTGAAAAACATTAATCGAAGTAATGTATATATTAAAAAAAAATTAAACCATTTTAAAGTTAGTCTCATATGACTAAAATGAATGTTATCAGGTAGAATATGAATTAAAAATAAAATCTGTAGTTGGTTAGGTGAATGCTTTTAAAGAAAGTTGTTCAATTAAAAATTTTCATCAAAAATTAATGTTTTGTTATTTGAAACCTCCGTGTTTTGTACAATATTCATAAGAATTTTAACATATTGAGCTAATTTTGTGCTACGTTGCAGACTGTCAAAGAGTGAAATAAGATAATAGAAATCATGTGAGTTCATACGAGATTTGGATCAGTTATTTCCTTTTTTACTTGGATTGCAAACTGATATTTAATTTGAGATACACATCAAATTTAGAGTATTTTATATTTTGTCATTAGTTCGCTCACTGTATCTACAACTCAAAAAGAAGAATGTAGACATTTTCAGAAAAAACTGGAAGGCAACCTGCTGCTTCTTTCGGTCACTGTTTAATACAAACGGTAAAAAAAGGTAACTTTCATCGCCTGTAATTTTTGGGTATGATAACGGTTTTAATCTGGCGAATTGGTTTCTGTTTACCTTATTAGTTTTTCTGAGAAACTTCCTCATAGGTCACGTGCAATTCTTTCTTTCTTTAATTTTTTTTTTTATTGCTATTCGTTATAAGTAGCAGACGATTTTTGAAAACAGTAGGAGATATTTTATAAATACTTTAGATATTTCTTTCTGATTTTCATTTTTTTGTTTTCAAATAATTTGTAGCAGTGCACCTTGAAGGAATTCATTAACTGTTCTTTTAATTATGTCTAATAAGTATAATTTACGGGTTTTTTACGATATGGAGCGAAGGATAAAATGCATGTTTTAAGTTATATGGATAAATGTTAATTTGAAAAAATAGGAAATGATCGATTTTGAATGAAGAAATAAATTTATTCTCCTTCATAGAGCTTTGCTAAAAAAACGTAAGTAGTTTATATTTGTGCAATTCGAACAATATGTTGCTTGAAATTCTTTAATTTAAATGCTTAAAATAAATTTCGAACACTTATTATATTTTTATATTTTATTCATATATACTAATTGAGATAATTAAAATGCACTATATTAATAATAATTAAAAAGTATATATATTCAACATTATTATATCAACTCGTATAAAATAGTAATTATTTATTATCATAATTTGTTATGATTGTATATTATACTAATTTAAAATTATAATTTATAACAAAAATTACTTATAATTTTATTTATATTTTAAAATTATTTTTAATTATAATTGTCTACATTTATAATTAGAATAATTTATATTTATATAACTATTTATATTTATTACTATTTATAATTATTATTATCAAAAATGATTACTTATTTATAATTATACTTAAATATTATTTACAGAAATAATTTATGATTACATATTTTTAAACATAAGAATAATAAAACGAATTCTTATGAATCATTATAAATAATTTTATTCTAAATAATTACTAATAAATTAATTTCAAGCATTTTTGAATAAATATTGCTGTTTGTTCCAAAAAAATTCTGTGATATTAATTTTTTTTAGTTATTTTAAAATATCTAAGTTCATTATTAAAATCAGTTTCCTTTTGATGTCATTAAGATATCAATACTTGTGTTTTAAGACCAAAGTTAAAATTCCAAATGAAACAAAAAGTCAAAAAAAATAAAAATAAATCGGCTTAAGAAAATAATTCAATAAAAGTTTAGAATTTAACATTTAATCTAATTTTTCTAAGATAATATCTATCTATTTCTGAAAAAACAGAAGTCTCTTATTTTGAAGTATTTCATGTAAATTAAATTAAATTGTAACAAATGCTTCTGTATTATTTGAAACAGGAAAAGTTAGTATTACTAAAAAAGGCAAGTAAATTTGCATCGACCAGTTGTTGCTTTAAATACATATGAATCGAATAAAAATAACTTCGAATAATGAATCATATGAGTTTGTGAGATATACTGATTTTCAATCTAACTTTATTTGCAATCATATTTCCATAACCGTTTAATTTTCAATTAAAAAGCATAAAAAGAAGTAGAAATGAAACTTGCGAGGAAATAACATTCGCATTTACATAAAGACGAAAGTAAATCCTTAAGTTTAATTTATTGAATATATCATTACTTTTATTTTACGAACTTAAAAATCAGTTGTGTGCCCATATTCACGAAATTCTGGGATTGTGAACATTAGTAATAAAATGGCATATTTAGGCTCTACCAACGTTTGAACAAATAGCAAAATTTCTAAGAAACAGATCAATTTCGAAGCAATAAACACTTTAAAATACTTAATTGACTTTTAAATTGGAGAAACAATTACTTACTTATCATTTAACAAGGAACTAAAATAAAATAAAGAATGTAAAAAATAGAATTTGAATCTTAAAAAAAAAGTATTTATATTTCTTTCTATTCCATTTCACTTCAAATTAAAACAAAAATTAATAAAATGCGTCAAGTAAAATTCTTAAACATAAACTATTTTATTTTCAATAATTTCTGCACACCAGTGAGTAACATTGCTGGAAATGAATTCACAGTTACGTCAAAATAAGCTTCCACAAAAGCAGTGATTGTTTTCCGTACTGTGATTTAATTCCACGCAATAACCGCCAGTTGATGTAAGCAAACATCATCTTACATTTAAATCTAATTCCTGGGCAATTTTCCTCATTAAGTTCTGCCTCTTGACTCATTAATTCATAGGAATTCCAATATCGGGTTGGCTGAGGTTTTAGCATCAAGCGCGACATTCTTTCATATATATTTGAAGAGATAGAAGTTGTTCAATAACGTAATGTTTCATTTGGTTTCTTTTATTCATGTTAATCTTTAACAATTAACTAGATTAAATTCTTCATATAATGTAAAACAAGAATATGATTTGGTACTAAAATTCGAATTCATCTCCATAACATTTATATGGATTTAGATTTATACTTTTTGAGTAAACGGCCCAATTAAAGCCTTTTTGAGTCGTTTGTATGGGAAATTCTTAAGTCTGCTCTTTGGTAATTGAGAGGAAAAAGGTAAAAATTATGTATATATATATATATATATATATGTTAAACCAATCCTTAACATGTAAATATTTTGTTGGAAATATCAATTTGTTAAGAAATTGCTTAACGTAAGGGCTAAAATATTTTAATATTTACTGTTTAAATAACGATAATATATGTCTTAAAGGAAATATAGATAAGGATTTCTAAAAAAAATTAATCATAAATAATTTCTGAAAATGCGTGTTAAGGATAATTTTACTTTCAAATGTATTGTAAATGTAACCATAATTCTTTATGAATGGTTTCACTTCATGGATTATGGTTCTTGTTTTGTAGCCCATTTGATTTAATGAAAACAATATTAATAATTTACAGGGTGTTTTGAAAATCATGGTCAAAATTTAAGGGTTGATAGAAAACATGTAATTAAGCACTTTTCACCAAACAATGCTCTGCAGTAGAGAAAGTGGTGAAACTGCCAGAGCAGTTACTGTCTCGTAAAAGAACGAAACTGCAAATTGATAGAGGAGATACTAAATATTATTTTTGACTGTATATGTAGAAAAACTATAGGAACTGCTCAAAAACGGGACCGTCTACAGCAGGGGTCTCCAAACTACGGCCCGAGGGCCACATCCGGCCCGCGGACAGATTTTGTCCGGCCCGCGGAGAGCTAGCATACTTGAAAGAAAACTCCTTCTAGAGAACATATTTATTTTTTATAGCAAATTAAATTTAGTTTACTGAAGTAATCTATTTTTATGTTGAATAATTATTAATATGACATCTACATTGATATGGTCATGGGCTAACTACTCATAACATTGTTGTAGGTTACTATATACTAACTAACAAATTATTGAAATGAATCCAACTAACATTTTATACATTTTAAATGAAAAAATAACTTATAACAAGCATAATGACATATGAAATACTAATGAGATTTATGTAATTGAGATTTTCCACTGACAATAGTTTGTAGTTGTGGACTAATTTTACTTGTACCAATTATTAAAAGAGATTTAAGATGCTCATCAGTTAATTTAGATCTGTAAACATTTTTTGTGTACTTCATTTTGGAAAAGGTCTTCTCACACAAATAAGTAGTCCAAAAACAGAAAACAGCCCACGAGCAAATTTATGCAAATTATCAAATTCTGTCAGTGGAAGACACTTATAAAATTCCAACAAAGATAAGTTTTGATATTTGTTCTTAATTATATCACTGCACTGTAGATCAATCATTTCCATTTGAAGTTCCGGGGCTAGGGTTTCAATGTCAGTATCAAAAGGATTCTGAAAAATCTTAATTTGATTCGCAATGGCATCAAAGTCCGAGAAACGAGTATCAAAATTTATTTTCAAAGCACTCAAAGTTTCGATTGCAAAATCGATAGGAAACTCGGTCTCAGTGGTGTGGCTGAATATTTCACATGTTTTAAAATGTGAAAAACATTTACTTCGTAGTTGTGATTGAAACAGTATCAATTTCTTCCTGAATGATTTGATATTAGTGTATAAATCAGGAAGATGCTGGTTTTCTCCTTGCAATCTCAAATTCAGTTCGTTCACATGTTTTGTCAAATCAACATAGAATGCTAACTTCCACAGCCATGCGTTGTTTTGCAATTCAGTAAGAGGGCGATGCTTTTCATTCAAAAAAATTTCGATCACTGCTCGAAGTTCAAAAAAGCGCTGAAGGACTTTCCCACAACTAAGCCAACGTACGGCAGTATGATAAGGTAAGTCATTTTTTCCAATCTCTTCAATAAATTGCACGAATTGTCGGTGATTCAGCCCAAAAGATCTGATAAAATTAACAGTTGATATGACTGGTTTCAGAACTTCAGACATATCCAAACATTTTCCGCACAAAGACTGTTGATGAATGATACAATGTAAGACTATTGGTTCTGAACCACCGTCATTTTCTACAGCCTTTGACACAAGAGCGACCACTCCTTTATCTTTCCCACTCATGTTTTTGCCTCCATCAGTTGTAATACATTTCAAGTTTTTCCATCGAAGGTTCTTTTGGTTAATGGCCATTTCAACTCCTTTAAAAATATCTGAACCAGTAGTTGTGCCATGAATACTATACATATCAAGAAGTTCTTCATGCACTTCATAGCTTTTATCTACTCCTCGAATATAAATGAACACCTGAGCAGTATCTGACACATCCGTTGACTCATCCAAGGCCAAAGAAAACCACTCAACATGTCCATTTTTGTTGAACAGTTGAGAGGATATATTTTCAGCGATGTCTTCTACCCTTCGAGCCACAGTGTTTGCTGACATACTGACAGTTTTTAATAAATTTACCTTTTCAGGGCACATTTCTTCGGCTACTGCGATTATGCATTCTTTGACCATTTCTCCATCGGTGAATGGTTTTCCACGTTTTGCAATTTCAAGAGCCACACGAAAGCTGGCATGAGTTGCAGCCTCTTGTTCAGTTTTGAGTTTTGTAAATAAAGATTGCTGCGATTTCAATCCGAGCTTCATAGCTTCGAATTTTTCTGTCCGCAAACTTCCTGTATATTTTGAGTAATTTTGAAAATGTTTTGCTTCATAATGACGTTTAATGTTATATTCTTTGAGAACGGCTATGCTTTCATTGCAAATCAAACATAGCGCCTTGTTACTGGACTCAATTACGAAATACTGAATGTTCCACTGATCTTTGAATTTTCTGCATTCACTATCAATTTTTCGCTTCTTTTCCATTCTACTAAATCACACACAAAAGCAACAATTCAAATCAAAATATTGTTACAAAGATGTCTTAAACTTAAATACGCACAAACACGTTTTAAGGAGGTACGCACTATTTTATTTCACAGCAGTGTCATAGGAACTGACTTGTGGTTGCGCCACTAGCCTTCTTATATATTCCACTTACTGCCATCTAGAAGTGAGTGGAAGACACCAGAACTTTCTCGAACCAACGAGATTATTCTGTAAGTGCTATTAGCGCCATCTGTTAGCGATAGAAGGTACTACCTATTTCCGCTTGTGTCCACCAGATGTCCTGTCACGTTACTCCTCATGGCTCGCTCGTACTCTACGACTAATCTAGAAATTACAGATAATGACAGGAAAATTAATAATATGCAGTGTTGCCGTTTTGCGGACTTTAGTCCGATTTGCAGCCTTTTTTAAACGTGGCGTACTTTTTCGGACTTTTTTTTTCATGTAAAAAAATACTCATTCGTTACTTGAGTACTCGTTACTCGTTAGGAACCGAAGTAACGATTACTGAAGAAAAAAGTAATCAATGATTACTTGTGTATTTCATTACTTTTGTAATCAATGATTACTATGGCGATACGATGCGGGTACCCCATTATAACGGATACCCATACGATACGGAAAATACATCAGCTTCCCCGTCGCTAGAGGCATCTGGCAGAAATTAAATGAGTATCGTCCCCGTCGCTAGAGGCATAAAATTAAAGCGTTCCCGTCGCTAGAGGCATCTGGCAAAAAAGTAATCATATTTTACACCACTAGTGGACTGATTCAACTTTTTACCACCGGCAACAATGAATGATAATATGGTTTTGGCCCTTGGAATTTACTGGAGTAATCAATATGGCCCTAAGGCTGGAAAGTTTGGAGAGCCCTGGTCTACAGTAATGCAGTTGTTATATCTGCGATACAGTGAACAGCTCCCTTTTTCATACATATCCGGCATTTTGAGGACTACAACGGACGCTACAGAAGTTCTGGAAAGTATGGCCTCGTCTGAATCGATGGAGCATTCGTAAAGGACACTTTACAAATGGTCCCACTTGAAAAGGCCCAGAAAGGAGAGGTCGAGGGCACGTGTCAAATACGGTGTAAACTTAATCCGGCCAATACATCCAGGGAATTTAGCATCTATAGACCTGTTCACGTACAAACTGAAATGGAGTTGAGCTCTTTCGTGTTGAAACCACATACGTACCTGTATGTTGCCTGCACCAGGTTGAAATAACTCTGACAATACATGTTGTAAATTAATGTGAGGGATGTTCTGCCGTCCAGTGGATGGCAGAAGGTAGAGTCCGATCAAATGGTCACCCACAATTTCTGACCAACCATTTACGCTGAAACATTACTGGTATGCATGTCGAATAGCTTGCTCGATACCCACACATGAAGGTTATTCAAAATGCCTTCACGAGTAAAGCTGCATTTATCCGTGAATAACATTTGCGATTTAAAATCAGACTGCCGTAATATTTGTTGCAAAAGCCAACCTGTAAACTTGACAAGTGGCTCGAAATCTGGAGGTACCAAAGCTTGCACATTCTGTAAATAGTAGGGTTGCAATCCGTACCATATATAGTTAGTGAATGCCCTTAGTCCTGTAGAATTCACCAATCAATTGAATGAGGGACATTTACAGCACGGGAATCTTCTCGCGAGCTACAATCCCCACGAACTTCTACTCTTTGCGCAATGTCCTCTTCAACTTATCGCGTCTCCACACTCCTGTCACACCTGTATCATGCATGCTTTGGCAAAGGATCTCGTTTCATAGAACTGCAGATCGATGCAAACTGTAGAATATGTTTTGGTCTGGCACGAGTTTTCTCGGAAAGCGATGCCCGTGTATTCTTTAAGTTCTCATCGCATTCCCATTCGCAAGACGATGAATAAAATGTAGTTCCAATTTTTCCTGATTACTGTATGTCACCGTATCTCTTGAAGTACACCGTATTAATGACAATGTGTAAAAAAATAGCGATGTATGCGTTCCATCACATCACCGTCAGATGGATCTCCGCGGATGTATTGTATGGTGAAAACTGCCTGTTTGGATGATATTTATCACTAGCTAAAAAAAATTTGAAACAACCTTTATATGATTTTTATAATTTCCCCATCAGACTTACACTATTTTATCTATTTGAATGCAATAAAGTACCGCCGAAATAACAAAAATAATGAACATTTCTAAATATCTACATTTTCTTGCAAGTTTTGAAAAAAATTTAAAGTATATTAAGCCAAAAAACCTACAATTGAATCTTTGAGACAGTTGTTAGAATAATTCGAAAATCAGATAAGAAATTTATTTCCACAGAAAACTTTATTATGTTATGTTTTTTCTTAAACATCTTTACGCATTCTTACATTTGCAATAGTCTGTGTTTGAAAAAAAAGTAGAAAATGCGATATATTAGTTTTACAAATTGTTATTATGATTCCGAGGTATTGGGTACGAATTTAAATTGGCTGTTGGATGAGAGCCCGAAGGAATAAGAACCAATCTCTAAGTAATTTTTAAGTCACAAAATTAGTTTCAAAAATTTAAGTTGAAGAGAAATCCCGCAAAAATCAAGTCTAACAGATTTTATTTTCATTTTTAAACAAGCTAAACTGATTCTCGTTTATATATTATTGTCAATTACATTGCTTTAAAAATAAAAATTGTGTATTTCATTAAAGCATAAGATATTTATGGATGTATTATTGTATACCACTGTAGGAGCTATAATTAAACATTGTAAAACCAGTTTTAAGTAATCCTGTTAACCGGGTACCTATCAAAATATCAAAATGAGACTACCGGTTGGGTGATACATAAATGTTCGATTGTCCTTAATATTCAACTGTGTTCGGTAACAACTTAAAAAAATGAGAAAAAAATCCCATAAAATATAAAAGGGTTACGTGTCATATATGTCGATAAAAAATTACGAAATTGTTTGCCAACAACGGTCACACAGCTTTCAAGTGCAAAGTAAATAAACAGCAAAAAGTTGTCATTTTTTTTATTATGTTTTTTTTTTGGTTTTTATACATGTATTGGATATAATTTATTTTACAAGAAAAGACACTTTTTTAATTCATGTATTTAGCGTGTGATATTCGAAAAATGCATTACATGTTTACGCAAAGAAAACCAAATTTCTTAATTATTAGCAATTTGGTTTTAGAAATTCATAAGCAATAGTTGTATTTACATTTTTAAATCATGTATTTACCGATATTTTACTACGCTTAGTAACCTACACTGAATTTATAATTTTAAGAATTTATTGAGAAATTTTAAACATAACATTCAACACATTACACACAATTACACTTTCAAAAGTGGAATTTAAATTTTTTTTTTTTTTTTTTTTTTTTTTTTAATTTTAAGACTCGCATTTCTCTGGTAACTTCTTATAGAAATATATTACTATACTTGAGATTCGTGAGTGTTAATTGGGAAAAAGTTCACTGTACAAGAAATAGCCTCACTTCACAATGCAGAAAATATCCACATAATGTATTACGTAGAATTTGAGGTTGAGGCCCATTTTTAAAACTAAAACTAATCAAATCATATTTTAGCATTGATATATAAATATTTGCTTACGTAAAGATAATCACATTTACATGCATGAGGTAATTAATGAACGAAAATGACATTTGCGGCGGCTGCCTACTGGACCAATTACTTTTCGTTAGCCTACTAATACCTCTCTCCTTCATATACTCGAATTCTTGTTTTGCGATTTTCAATTGAGCTGGATTTAATCGACGAGCTCTTGCCCGAACGGGAGCTCCAACTGTAGGGATGAAATGTACAGTATCGTGCTTAATTGTATTCTTAGGAGAAACGTTCAACTGAGTAATCTCCTTAAACTTACGCAAAAGATCCAAGTATTCGGAATTCCCGACAATGGTTTTTACCACTGGGACATTACTTAAAGTAGTTTTGCCTCTAGCTTTTAAATCAGTTAAAGGATCAACCAAACAGCGTTTTTTCAAATCAACCAGCAAACCAAAATGTTCTAAAAAGTCCGCACCGATAATAGGCTTAGTAACCTCAGCGACAATGAAAGGACATTGAAAATTACGTCTTAAACCTAAATCAAGTGTCAGTAACTTAGAACCGAAAGTTGCAATTTTAGAACCATTAGCTGCGTATAAAGAGAAATCAGTTTTCCCATTACCTTTAGTTACATACGATTTAGGATAACAGGAAACATCACTATCTGTATCAACAAGAAAACCGGTACGATTGTTTACATCATTAACAAAAAGCCTGCGACTTTCACCTCTTAAAACAGAAGTCGTCGCTACTCCTGTAAGTGATTCGAGTTTCTCTTGTTTAAATGCACATGGAGATATGCAACGTTTTGCCTTTTCCCTTTATCTAAAATGGTGCCAGCACAGCCAACCTTCCCGTTTCTTAGCACTAGCTCTAGATACCGATGTACTTCCTCTACGTTGTGGATTTGGGGATGCATGTCTTGAACCCGACCTAACCAATCTTGAGAGTTCATCTAACTGTTGTTGCATCTTAAACAATTGCTCCTCTCGACGACGACGTCACCTTTTGACGTCATTTCTTACTGCGGAGCTGCAAGCTGATTTGTAGAAAAGGAAGGAGCGATCTTTTCTCGAAACACTTGCTTCGCAGATCTTTCTGTGTGAAGACGTATCTCATCTTTCCTGTTCCTATCTATCTCGCGTTTGTTTCAAAACGAAGATAGATCCTATTATGGAGCAAGACTCGAATCCTGATCGATCTAATTATGAAAATTTTCATAATCAATTTAACATCGAAAGTATCCTCCAGATGATGGATAACGCATATACAGCAGAAGCACTGACCCGAGTTATCAACGCTGCTGATGCTACGTTATCGGCCCTCTTTAAATATCCTTTCGAAGATGACGAGAAGCAACGTAAAAAGATTAAGGACTTAGAAGATATTATAGATGAATCTCGGAACAGATACATCACATCACGGCGCAGTGAACTCCGCGCCGCCGCCGCCGCCGCACTAGACGACACCGCCCAAGCTTGGGGTAAAATGAAAATGGATGACGACTTCACCATTGTCAAGGCAAAAAAGAAGTCTTCAAAAAATAACCTTGAATATTCTGCAAAAAAGCAGAAAATCGACGAAACCACTCCATGTTACAACAAATTCGATCGTCTTACGATCGAAGATGTTCCAACTACTTCCGGAAACGAGATGGATGTCTCACCACCCAGCCCAACGGCAAGAAAAATCTCCACACCACCCCAGAGTCCTCGACGAAGGACACCACAACAACACTCTACTGGACCCTCCACCTCCAGCACTGCACCCGGAACTAGAAGAAGTACTGTTCCGCCAATCACCATTGACAAGATTCAGAACCCAGCAACGGTTTTAAAAAAGCTACAAGATCTGACGAAAATCAAGCTTATAGCCAAACTGACCGGCACAAGCTTGAAAATTTTTCCCCAGACGGCACATGCATACCACGTCATAAGACGCTATGTGGATGAACAAAAATTGCAAGGACATACTTACATGCTCCCCGAAGAGAGAAAGCTCCGAGCAGTTATTAGGGACATGCCAGTCGACATGCCCACTGATGATGTTGCGGAAGAATTGCAACTTCTAGGCTTTCGTGCGCAACAGATATATATAATGACGAACAAGACTACGGGAGCACCTATGTCCCTATTCTTAGTTATCCTGGAGAAGAACGAAGATAATCAAAAAATCTTCAACGTAAAAGAGTTAGCCAGCATGCAAATAACAGTCGAAGCCCTACGAAAGAGATATGGCCCACCACAATGTTTCCGTTGTTGGGCTTTTTTCATTCATCCAACTATTGCACACGAGCGCCTAAATGCGTTAAGTGTGCTGGCGATCATCTTACGAAGGAAT
>BMAW01108499.1:0-10907 GCA_019974015.1 Nephila pilipes | reverse complement strand
CTTTTAAATAAAACAAGAATATCACTGTATCATTTCACATCCTATTTTTGTATATTTTGCTTGAAACTCGAATTTAACTTTCTTTCTGGATTTGGCTCCACCCCAACAGCATATCATCACATATGTTCAGGAATCATACAAAGTTTATATCTTTTAAATGTTTTTACATATGCTTTTGTTTCTCCTTTTTGCTCGTTATTTTCATATGTATTCGCATTGCTTTATAAAATGGTTCGGTGGCATCCTGCTTGTATAGCGATATTGTAGAAGAATCCAATCACTGCGAATTTAAGACGATTGAACTTCAGGGTTCTCTCTCAACATTCATATTTAGACTTTGCCTTTTATCGTTTGTTGTTGTTGCTTATAACGGCGTCTATTATTTAACTGTGACTGCTGAATGAAGTTTGAGGTATTTACTATTCTGAAATAAATGAAATAATCTTTTGAAACAATTTACTGAGCATTGCTTTGTAATGTTATGGAATGTCAGAATTTTTAAAAAATCTGTTTAGTCTGTTTTCTACAAGGACGGGTTATAATACTGAACATTTAATTACTTGACAATAAATTAAATTTACTTTGTGGATCTCTCAACTAGATTCTATTAAAATTAGTCTAAAGTAATTTTTACTTTAACTGTCATTTAAATTTTGTTTCGTCGTCATTAAAATATTACATAGCGTACGAGTGTGATTACAATAGTCTAATCCGTGTTGATTCGCAGTCATACCGATATAGAAACAACTATCTCGATTGACCAAACTATCAGTGTCAGATTGCTAAAGAATATACAGACGTTAAGAGAATATTTTAAATTGCATATGTTCTTATTGTAGCTATGACTAGTGTAAAAAAATTTATAAAAACATGAAATATAATTTTACATATTTCATGATTAATATGAAAGTGTTTTAAAATCATAATTTTTTCTCGAAATTTGTAAGAGAACGGCAGGTCAATTAAACATTTCAGTGTTCACCATTAAATTTAAATTAAATTATTATCACGATCCACCCCGTTCTCCTCTATCGTGAAACGCAAATTTAATTATTAATAAATTTAAATTTTTTAATAAATTTATAATTTTTGATATCTCCACTATGTTCAAACTTTTTTATTCAGAATTCTTAAATGTCATTAAACTTAATTTGGGATATAATGTTTCATTTTACTATTGTTTAAAACTTTTCTTAAGGAGAGATATGAATGTATTCCAAAGCGACTGCAACATTATATTAATGTTTCTCGAATAATTAGATAATTTATTTGTACATACCTTTCTTCCTCTTTCGTTACGCGGTTTAATTGGTTTTTAATAAAGTGTATAAATTCTCTAAGTTCTTGGATTATGTATCATTTTTAATTCATTCTTTCTCTTTGGTGTGGTGTTACTTTGTCTAAATATGTTCAATTCTTTTAAATAAAACAAGAGATATCACTGTATCATTTCTACATCCTATTTTCTGTATATTTGCTTGAAACTCGAATTTAACTTTCTTTCTGGATTTGGCTCCCACCCCCACAGATATCTATCACATATGTGTCAGGAATCATCAAAAGTTTATATCTTTTAAATGTTTTTATATACTTTTGTTTCTACCTTTGCTCGTTATTTTCATAACATTCGCATTGCTTTATAAAATGGTTCGGTGGCATCCTGCTTTATAGCGATATTCGTGAAGAAATCAATCAACTGCGAGATTTAAGACGATTAACTTCAGTTCTCTCTCAACATTCATATTTGAACTTTGCCTTTTATCGTTGTTGTTGTTGCTTATAACGGCGTCTATTATTAGTAACTGTCTTGACTGCTGAATGAAGTTTGAAATGTATTTACTGATCCGAAATAAATTAAATAATCTTTGAAACAATTGTCGCTATTAGCTATGAATCGTTATGAGAATGTAGAATTTCTTAAAAAAATACTGTTTAGTCTGTTTACTACAAGGCAGGTTATAATACTGGACATTTAATTGCTGCTTACAATAAATGAATTTTCACTTTTAGGATCTCTCCAACTAGATTCTATGTAAAATTAGCTAAAGTAATTTTTTCTTTAACTGTCAATTTAAATTTGTTTCGTCGTCCTATGATAAAATATTACATGCGTAGAATGTGAACAATGAATCTAATCCGTAAGTTTTAAGCAGTGCTACCGATATGAAACAACTATCTCGATCATTGACAAACTATCAGATGTCAGATTTGTAAACAATATACCAGACGTTAAAGAGAATCACTGTTTTGAAATTATATGTTCTTAATGTAGCTATGACTAGTGTAAAAAATGAAATTTATAAAAAAAAACATGAAATATAATTTTCCTTCATGATTAATATAATAAGTGTTTTAAAATCATATTTTCTGAAATTTGTAGAAGAGAACGGCAGGTCAAATTCAAACATTTCAGTGTTCGCATTAAATTTAAAATTAATTAGCCAGTCACGTCCACCCCGTCACTCCCTCTTAGAGTGAGCATAGAATTTAAATTAAATTAAATATAAAAATTTTAAATTTTTTAATAGAAATTTAATTAATTTTTTTTTCGATATCTCTCAGCCTTCTGTTTCAAACTTTTTTGAATTAAATTCTTGAAATCGTCATTAAACTTAATTTGGGAAATAATGTTTTCATTTTACTATTGTTTAAACTTTCTTAATGAGGGTATGAATATTGTTAAAAGCGACTGCAATGCATTATTTTAATGTTTTCTCCGAACCATTAAAACATTTATTTGTCACAGCCACCCTTCTCCTCTTTTCGTTGCAGGTTCTAGTGGTTTTTTAATGTAAAATGTATAAATTCCTCCCAGTTTCTTTTATTATGTATCATTTTTTTTTTTCAAATGCATTCTTTCTCTTTGTTGTAAGTGTTACTTTGTACTAAATAATATTTTCATTCTTTTAAATAAAACAAAGTATCCTGTCTTCTACATCCTATTTTCTGTATATTTGTGAAACTCAAATTTTTAACTGCTACAAAGTTTGACTCCACTACAGATATCATCATATGTGTCAGAATCTTCAGGATTTATATCTTTTTTAAATGTTTTTTTACATATACTTTTGTTTCTCCCTTTGCGTCGTTATTTTTCATATGTATTCATTTGCTTTATAAGGTTCACGGTGGCATCCTGTTGTATAGCGATATTCGGCGAAGAAATCAATCAACTTTTGAATTTGCGGCAGTGCTTCCAGGATTTACTCTCCAGCATTCTGTTTAGACTTTTGCGCGCATGTCGACATTTGTTGCTTATAACGTCTTGACTGTTGAATAAGTTTGAGAGTATTTTACTGTGCAAACCGTAAATATTCTGAAACATTTGCAGCATAATGTTGTAAGATATAAATTTATTAAAAAATACTGGCTGTCTGTTTTCCCTCGTTCACAGCTAAAATTAGCTTCAAAAGTAGTACACTTTAACTGTCATTTAAATTTGCTGCGTCGTCTGTAAATGTACATAGCGTACAGTGAGGGTGACCAGTCTGTCGTATTTGATTTAATCCTTGCAATATACGGCAGCTATCTCAGTGGCCAAACTCCAGTATGATTGCTGAAACCTTGGTAAGAGAATATTTTATTTATATATTTCTTGGCATGCTTAGCTTCTGAAGCTAGTAAAATAGAATTTATAAAAAAACGATATAATTTTTCATATTTCATGATTAATGTAATAAAGTGTTTAAATCATATTTTCTCGAAATTTGTGAAAGTGAAAGCGGGTCAATAAAACATTCAGTGTTCTACCATTAAATTTAAATAAAATTATTAGTCACGATCCACTGATCCTCCCTCTTTTCGATGAGCAGATTTAATTAAATTGAATTTAAATTTAAATTTTTTAATAAAATTTAATTAATTTTTTTTCTTTCGATATCTCTCAATATGTTCAAACTTTTTTGAAATTCAGAATTCTTAAATCGCGATCTATTAAACTTAATTTGGGATAAAATGTTTTCATTTTTTTAGTATTGTTTAAAACTTTTTGTAATGAGGTATGAATGTATTCAAAGCGACTGCAATGCATTATTTTAATGTTTCTCCGAATAATTAAGATAATTTATTTTGTCACAATACCCCTTCACTCCCTCTTTCGTTACGCGGTTTCTAATTGGTTTTTTAATAAATTGTATAAATTCCTCCTAAGTTCTTTTGTATGTATATCATTTTTTTTTCAAATCCATTCTTTTCTTTGGTGGTGATTGTTGCTTTGCTAATAATGTTTCAATTCTTTTAAATAAAACAAAGAATCACTGTATCGTTTCTACATCCCTATTTTCTGTATCTTTGCTTGGCTCCAAGGAATTTTACTTTCTTTTCTGGATTTGAAACCCACCCCCACAGATATCATCATATGTGTCAGGAATCGTACAAAGTTTATATGTTTTTTAAATGTTTTTTACATATGCTTTTGTTTCTCCTTTTGCATCATTATTTTCATATGTATTCGCATTGCTTTATAAAATGGTTCGGTGACATATAGCGTATAGCGATATTCATGAAAATCCAATCAACTGCTTGCGAGATTTAAGACGGTCTTCAGGGTTCTCCTCCTCAACATTCATATTTAGACTTTTGCCTTTTTTTATCGTTTGTTGTTGTTGCTATAAGCAGCATCTATTATTGTAACTGTGTTGCTGAATATGAGTTTGAAATTTTACTATTCAGAGAAAAATATAAATAGTCTTTGACAATTTGCATGCAGCATTGCTTTATGTGTTATGGAATATGAGATTTCTTAAAAAAAAATACTGTTTTGTCTGTTTCTTACAAAGGACGGGTTATAATACTGAACATTTAATTGCATGACAATAAATTAAATTTGCTTTGTGGATCTCTCCAAATGAATAGATTCACAGCAAATTAGCTAAGTAATTTTTACTTTAACTGTCATTTAAATTTGTAAATATTCACTGGCATAACGAGTGTGATTACAGCCAGGTCTAATCGTGTTGATTCGCAGTCATACCGATATACGTATTATCTCGATTAATAAACCTATCCAGTAATGATTGCTAAAGTATACCAGACGTTAAGAAGAGGCCTTTTACATTGCATATGTTCTTGTAGCTTCTGACTGGTGTAAAATGAAATTTATAAAAAAAACATGAAATATGATTTTACATATTTCATGGTCAATATAACCAGTGTTTTAAAATCATATTTTTCTAGAAATTTAGAAAGAGAACCGCAGGTCAATTAAACATTTCAGTGTTCACCATTAAATTTAAATAAAATTATTAATAAGTCTTTTTTTGATCCTCCTCTATCATGAAGCGCAATTTAAATTCAAATTAATTTGAATTTAAATTTTTAAATAATTTACTTAATTTTTTTTCGATATCTCTCAACTATGTTCAAACTTTTTGAAATTAAAATTCTTAAATAGTCTGTTCGTATTTGGATATGTTTTCATTTTACTATTGTTTAAAACTTTTCTTAAGGAGGTACTGAATGTATTCCAAAGCGACTGGTATTATATTAACTGTTTCTCCTAATATATTAAGATAATTTATTTCTACACTACACCCTTCCCTCTTTCAGACGACGGTTCTAATTTTTTAATGAAGTGTATAAATTCATCTAAGTTCTTGAGTATGTATCAATTTATTTCAATTGTAATTCTTCTTTGGTGTGGTGTACTGTACTTCAAAATATGTTTCAACTTTAAATAAAACAAAGAGATATCATCTTGCTCATCATTTTTTCTATGGTATATTTGCTTGAAACTCGAATTTAACTTCTCTTCTGGATTGGCTCCATCTCTACACCACATATCATCACATTGTGTCAGGACTAAGTTTATATCTTTTAAATGTTTTTTTACATATACTTTTTGTTTCTCCTTTGCGTCGTTAATTTTCTCATATGTATCTCGCATTGCTTATAAAATGGTTCGTGGCATCCGTCTTGTTAACGATATTGTGAAGAAATCCAATCAACTGCGAAGTTAAGACATTAACTTGTGCGTTCCTCTCTCAATCATATTTAGACTTGCCTTTATCGTTTTGTTAAATTGCTTGCTTATAACAGCGCTCTAGTCTATTTGTAACTGTGACTGTGAATGAAGTTTGAGATATTTACTATTCTTAAATAGATAAAATAATCTTTGAAACAATTTAACTGTCAGCATTGCTTTAATGTTATGAAATGTCTAAGAGATTTACTTAAAAAAAAATACTGTTTAGTCTTGTTTTCTACAAGGACAGGCTATAATACTGAACATTTAATTGTCATGACCAAAGTGAAATTTACTTTTGTGGATCTCTCAACTAGAATTCACTTAAAATTAGCTAAAGTAATTTTACTTTAATGATCATTTAAATTTGTTTTAAGTCAGTCTATGTAAAATATTACATAGCGTACGAGATGTGATTGTTACAATAGTTCTAATCTGTGTTGATTCATCATACCGATATAGACAACTATCATCGAATTGACCAAACTATCTATGTCAGATTAGCTAAAGAATATACCAGACGTTAAGAGAATATTTTAAAATTGCATATCTTTAATAGCACTATGACTAGTGAATAATGAAATTTATAAAAAAACATGAAAATATAATTTTCATATTTCATGATTAATGTAATAATGTTTTATAAAATCATAATTTTCTCGAAAATTTGTAGAAGAACAGTGGTCAATTAAACTGACATTTCAGTTTCACTCATTAAATTTAAATTAAATTATAGTCAATGATCCACCTGTCCTCCTCTATTCGTGAAGGCCAATTTAATTAAATTAATTTAAGAATTTAAATTTTTATAAATTTAATAATTTTTGTGATATCTCTCAACTATGTTCAAACTTTTTTGAAATTCAAATTCCTAATGGTCATTAAACTTAATTTGGATACATGCTTTTCATTTTACTATTTTGTTTTAAAACTTTCTATGAGTGAAATGTAGATGATATTCAAGCTTGACTCCAATGACATTATTTATGTTTCTCCGAAAATTAAGATAATTTATTTGTCACAGCCACCCCTTCTCCCTCTTCGTTTTACGCGTTTAATTGGTTTTTAATAAAGTGTATAAATTCTCGTTCTTTGATTATGTATCATTTTATTTTGATCATTCTTTCTTTGTTGTGGTGTTACTTTGTGACTAAATATGTTTTCAATTCATAAAATAAAACATAGATATCACTGTATCATTTCTAACATCCATATTTTCCTTTATATTTGCTTGAAACTCGAATTTAACTTTCTTCTGGATTTGACTCCACCCCAGATATCATCACATATGTGTCAGGAATCGTACAAAGTTTATATCTTTTTAAATTTTTTTAATATACTTTTGTTTCTCACTTGCACGTCGTTATTTTCATATGTTTCATTGTTTATAAATGATGTTCGGTGGCATCCTTTTGTATAGCGATATTCGTGTTGAACAATCCAATCAACGCAGATTAGACGATTAACTTCCAGGGTTCTCTCAACAGCTTCATGAATTTAGACTTTGCCTTTTATCGTTTGTTTGTTACAGCTTATAACATGGTCTATTATTTGTAACTGTGATGGGAGATGAAGTTTGGTATTTACTATTCTGAAATAAATGTAAATATTCTTTGAAACAATTTACTGCATGCATTGCTTTGTAATGTTATGGAATGTCTGAGATTTCATTAAAAAATACTGTTTAGTCTGTTTCTACAAGGACGGGTTATAATACGAAATCATTTAATTACGCTGACAATAAATTAAATTTACTTTTAGTATCTCTCAACTAGATTCTATTAAGATTAGCTAAAAGTAATTTTTACTTTAACTGTCATTTAAATTTGTTTCGTCGTCCATGTAAAATATTACATAGCGTACCGAATGTGATTACGTCTAACTCGTGTTGATTCGCAGTCATACTGATAGAAGTATCATCTCGATTACTAAACTATCCGTGTCAGATTGCTAAAGAATATACCAGACGTTAGAGAATGCTACTGGGAACATAGAGTTTAATGCTGAGCGTAGGTGTAAAAATGAAATTTATAAAAAAAACATAAATATAATTTTTCATATTTCATGATTAATATAATAAATGTTTTTTTAAAATCATATTTTTCTCGAAATTTGTAGAAGAAGAGAACGGCAGAATCAATTAAACATTTCAGTGTTCACCATTAAATTTAAAATTAAATTATTAGTCACGAATCCACTACGTCCTTTCCTCTATCGTGAAACGCAGATTTAATTAAATTAATTTAGAAATTTAAATTTTTAATAAATTTAATTAATTTTTTTTTTTTCGATATCTCTCAACTATGTTTAAAACTTTTTTGAAATTCAGAATTCTTAAATCATCATTAAACTTAATTTGGGATATAATGTTTCATTTTACTTTATTGTTTTTTAAAACTTTTCTTAATGAGGGAGTATGAATGTTTTCCAAAAAAGCGGCTGCAATGCATTATTTTAATGTTCTCTGAATAATTAAAGATAATTTATTTGTCACACAGCCACCTTCCTCCCTCTTTTCGTTACGCGCGGTTAATTGAAACATATTTAGTACAAAGTAACACCACACCAAAGAGAAAGATTGCAATTGAAAAAATAAATGATACATACTCCAAGAACTTAGGATGAATTTATACACTTTAACCAATTAGAACCGCGCGTAACGAAAGTGGGAGGAATTGGTGGTGGTGAATAATAAATTATCTTAAATATTAGGAGAAACGTTAATATAATGCATTGCATTCATTATGGAATTCATTAATTCCCTCATTAAGAAATTTTTTAAAAAGAATTAAAATAAAAATAATAAACTTAATATTAAAATTGTGTGACACAAACGTTGTTCGATACATAATACTTCTCTGATGGTAAATTTGGAATGAATTAAAACAATATTTAACCATAAATTTCGAGTTTCTAATAAAAATACAAAAAATAGTATTTTGTAATAATAGAGAGGGATATTGTTTTCTTTCACGCATCTCAAATGTGTTTGGTAAACTTAATACCATTCCAAAGAGGCTCAACTAGATTAAAATGCAATTAAGAGGTGCCCTAATAAACACCAGAATAATTTTAATTAAATAATCCAAAAATATTTGTTATAATCGAGAAAGGGGGATTATGAGTGAGTTCGTGACGAGTAATCTCGCTCTTAAATAAGACCTTTATAAAAGCAGATACTTTTTAACGTATACATGATATCTTACATGAATTCAATATGTAATATATTTATCAATGCATTATAATGCACATATTAATTTTCAAATCTTATTACAACGGTAATTTAAGAAATACCTTTTTCAAATAGGGAAATCTGCATTTAGATCCTATAATGCCGGACACTAATTTATAGTCAAAGATATTCTTCGCGAAAAAAGAGTATGAAAAGAGGATTAGTATAATATTTTCACTCTCCCTCTTTATTATCTTTACACAAATCTACGATAGAAATTTGAAAGCGAGATAATGAAATCTACACATAATTGCTAGTAAGGAAACTATTTAGAGAGTATATAACAATTAAATATAAATCAATTTAAGCTTCGTAACACTTATACAACATAAAATATTTTGCAAAACTCCCTAAAGAACTCAAGGTCTGTTTATCTGATTTCTTTCACTGAAAATTTTATACACACAGAATGTCAGTAAACAATATTACATCTAATCGCATATATATATATATAAAGCATCACTCTGATAAAAGTGTAAATTGTATAACCGTACAAATGATGATACAAACGTTGTTCGACACTTGATAGTTCTCTGATAAAAAAAAAAATTAGTGTAGAATAAAAACAAGATATTAAGATAAATTTCAGATTCTAATAGAAGTACAGAGATCAATAAGATTTTGAAATGATATAGTGTTCTCTTGTTTTCTTTTACTCAATACAAACATGTTTAGGATAACTTAACACAATTTCAAAGATGCACTACCAGATTGAAATATAATTAAGAAAATTTCAAAATTGAAACAGAATAATTTTAAATAAATATCCCAGAAACAAATTTCAATAAGTATTCTTTTTTTTTCTTTCACGAAAGAGAGAGGACGGAGTAGTTCGTGACTAGTAATCATTCTTTTAAATAAGGCTTTGGAAGATAATCATTCCTTTAAATAAGGCTTTTAAAGCCTACGGGTTCTCTTCTGTAATTATGCATAGTTATATCATATTGATCAATGTATTATAATTATCGCATTAGATTCAAAATATTATTACAACGGTGGCTTAAAAATATCACTTTTAAATAGTAACATTTACATAAAGAGCATATAATGCGGGACACACATTTATATTTAGATATAATCTTAGTTAAAAAGACAGAGGATGGATTGGAGTTGTGCAATATGTGTTTCTATTTATAATATGCTTTTTTGTAAACGCGCATTGTTATGGTCACACTCCTTATTCACAATCCATACCCTGTAATTTATATTTCCATAGGTCGAAAATACAAATTTTAAAGCGAGTTAAAGAAAAGCTACACTGAATAATTAGTAATAAAACTAATTAGAAAGATTCATATCAATTATAAGTAAATTAATTTACATGCAGTAACACTTATATGTTATAATTTTTTATAGAAATACAGCATAGTTAATATTAGTTCAAATGTCAGAGAAACCACATAATTCAAATTAATGATGTACTAATTTTTTTTTAAAAAAAAGTATTTAAATAAATTTGAAATTATTAAAAATACTAAGCTAATCACAGCAGTCTAAGCTAGAATATAAAATGGAGATATAATGAAGTGAGAAATAACACTATAAGGGAAAAGGCAAAGTTATAATATTAATGTTGAGAGCTATTAATGTTGATATTAATGTTTGAGATTCTCGTCGTAAAAATCACGATCTATTTATTTTATTTCTTTCACAATTTTTTTTAATGTGCACAAAATATTACTAAAAATATTGCAGAACTATTCATGTATATAT
>BMAW01108496.1:0-16541 GCA_019974015.1 Nephila pilipes | reverse complement strand
TTCTCACATTAAAGAGATAATAAGTAACCCTACCAGCATCAACTGTAGAAATACGGGACATATTGCCTTATAGGCTGGAAGTCCAAAATATCCGACGCCTAATAAAGGTAAAGTTACAATTGAAATCCAACAAAGAAATAGATATATTACGAAATCAAATCTTCTTCAAGAAGGAATCACTTACGCAAATAAATGCAGCTCTGAAAATACCATGCAAAAACCCGAAATAAATCAAACTCCAGAAATTGAGCAAAACCCTGAAATAAACTCAAATCCTAAAAAACCCGTAAAAATAAAGAAACAGACTGAAAAAATTAACACCTCAAGATCGAAAGAAAACATGGAAGAAGACTTCACAATAATCGACGCCATACCTGAATTGAAAAATTTCTTCACGGAAAACCCAATACTTCTCGAAGCCTGCAAAGAAATGAAAAATACTGAAAATAACCTAGATAAATTAAGTATTCTTATGCAAGGATTGGAAAACATAATTTAATTCAGTTTTCATTCATCAAATTCAATCTCTTGAGCTTTTCAGCATGATATTCTTAGTCTGTATAGACACACCCATTAGAACTGCTAAGAACCAATAGGAACTCAGCATTTTCTCCCACTCACCCTGCTACTCAAAGATTCCTGAAATAGTTTTTTCGCTCGCTCATGGTTAAATAACGATCGAAAATTTGATGACACACACACTCACATGAACTTGCCAAAAATTTCTCCATTCACAATGACTATGAACACCCGGAATATAAAAGCCTCAAGAATTCAATCAGGTTATTCAATGAAGAAATGAAACGACTCGAGGGTGAGTACGCTTTCTTAGCGCCTTGCGAAACTGCTGGCTGCCCTGTTCATCACACTCCTAATAACTCACCTTGTTTTAAATCAAATAAAAGTAATGACAACAACTCTGACGGTTTTGTTACACCACCTAAAAGAAAAACTGCCAGGAAATTAACTTTAACTAATAAATCGTAAATTGAAATTAAAACCAAAAATAAATACCAAAAACTTTCCACCATTGAGATTAATCAAAATTCTGAAAATTCAACCCAATCTAACTCAGAAAATAATACCAACAAAAATAAGAATCTCCCTCCCCCAGTAATGCTTAAAATAAGCCAAACTATAGACAACACTTAAAAGAACTAACTTCTCCAATTCCCACTTTACGTACTCGCCTTTCCGGTGAATACATTAAATTGTACTCAAATAACACTGAAGAATGTCGTTCACTAAACAATGTTCTAACTACTAAATCCTACGAATACTATGTAATTGAACCTAAAATCTCGCGTGCTTTGAAAATAGTTATAAAAGGTCTACCAAGAAATACTGATGTTAAAGATATTCATGAAGAACATGAAGAACTCGGCTTTAACCCTACAAAAGTTAACCAATTCATCAACTGGCGATCGAATCTTCCCCTACCAATCTAAATGGTCTCACTACCAAGAAACGAAACAAAACAAAAATCTTTGATCTTACTAAAATTTGCTACATGTCAATTACAATAGATAACTACAAAAATAATACCACCACTCAATGTTTCAATTACAATAAATTTAATGACACCGCACAAAATTGAAATCGAGATGGATGGTCTTTAATAATCTGGGAAGCAATATCTTCAACTGTGGATTCATCACTTTGGAATGCGGAAGTGAGTACGGAGATAAGCGAAGCGAACAAAGAAGTGGTAATAATCTGTTGTACTGTACTGTTCTGTTCATCTGTAATTCCACTGACTGCAATGCAATTACCTAAGCAGCACTTTTCAGTGCTATCTTGCGAGGGAACCCTCCAAAATTTCTCAAACACCCTTCACGGACCATGGCTTCGAATTTCGACAATCAGGATGTGGAACATAGCGACGAATCAAGATCATCTTCACCATCTCTCTCTGAAGGCTACCCCACCCACTGCATCAGAAGACGAGAAATTGAAAATCAAATTGGAGCCTGTGCAAAGATCAAAGAAGGCTACAAAAATCAGCTTGCTCTATTCAACTCTATTAATTATGACACGGAATGCCAGGAATACACTGAAACTCTTAACCGGATATTGGAAAAAGAAAATCAACTTAAACAATTGGAGGGTGATTACACTTCTTTAGCGCCTTGCGATACTGCTGGCTGCCCTATCCATCACACACGCCCATTCCCTCCACTTAGAAATTCGCACAAACGAAAAGATATTGACACTGACGGCTTAGTCACTACCCCTAAAAACAAAACGGTTAAGAAACTAAATTTGATCCCTTCATTTAACTTACCTCTGCAAACTCAAAATAAATTTGAAAAATTAATTTTAAAAGAAAATCCAAAACCATCTAATGAAACCGGAACTTCCACCCAATCAAAGGCAACTAATAATCTGACAACTCCTAAGAACTTGCCTCCGCCCATGATGCTTAAAATTACCAAGAATTACAGACTCCAGTTACAAGAATTAACAAAGGAAATACCACGAATTACAGACTCCAGTTACAAGAATTAACAAAGGAAATACCGAAATTAAGAACCCGACACTCCGGAGAATATATAAAATTATACACCGACACATTTGAAGAGTATCGGAAACTGACAAACTCCTTATCCAATAAGCCATTCGAATACTATGTTATTCAACCAAAAGTCAATAGACTAATTAAAATTGATATTAAAGGCCTTACGCGTGATACAGAAATAGAAGATACTGAAGAAGAACTAGAACAACTTGGTTTCAATCCCACAAAAATTAACCAACTGATTAATAGGCGAACTATGCTTCCACTTCTAATCTTCATGGTTACCCTCCCCAGAAATGAACTAAACCAAAAAATCTACGATATCAATAGACTCTGCTATATATCCATCACCATAGATACTTGTAAAAGCAATGAAGTCACACAGTGCTTTAACTGTAATTTCTTCCATCACAGTTCGCAGAACTGTCATATGGACCCTAGATGTTTGAAATGTTCCGGCGCCCACACTTCACTCGCGATTGTCAAATTCAAAACAAAATCCAAGAAATCACCTGTATTAACTGTAACGAAAAAGGACATTCTGCCTTCTACAAAGGTTGCAAACTCTTTACTAAACCATCTAAAAACAATAATATTCCACTGAAAAAAACCATCAAAGAAAATTTCACTTTAGCTCAAGCATTAACTTCTCAACAGATGGCGCAGCCTACCACTGAAACTCGCAAAAATAATCCTCACTATTATAATCAAAATAAAAACCGAACAACATTATACAAGCAATTGAACAACTTAAAGAACTTGCAGAAATTTTCGCTCTGACACCAAGTCTTTTAATTAATTTACATAAAATTAAATCAGCTAAAAATAACACTGCAAAGATAATGGCAATCATCCAAGCTTCAATGTTAAATCATGCATAATTAAAGTACCACTTTTTTAATTTTACAAATTTAGTACTAATATATATTATAAAATCAATCACTACTTCCGGTAACTCTAACGGCTCAAATAGCCCTTTTTAGTGCTCGCCGCATATTTTTCTTGCTACTTTTTCTTTCTGACTTAACTGTTTACCGACCATGGACTTGAATTTTGACCATCAATATAACTCGGAACCTAATGAAGATACCTCATCGAACTTCTCTTCCAGATCTGAAGACGAAAAAACTCCATGCCAAAAACGACAAAGAATTGAAAAAGACATTGCTTCCTACTCCACCAGAAAAGAAGCACAATCATCTTACCTGGTCCAACTTAAATTTCGTGGCACAGATTCAAATGATTCACTTTTTATCAAAACGCAGAAAAATATCGAAGGATACGAAAACAAGCTTCAACGACTGGAAAGTGAGTATGCTACTTTAGCGCCTTGCGCGACTGCTGGCTGCCCCATCCATTCCACCCCAAATATCCTCCCTATGAAACGTAAAGATAATCAAGGTTTTATCACCCCCCCTAAAAATAAAACATGTAAAAAACCTACACTGACCTCCTCGTCTAATTTAATTTTACCTACTCAAAATCAATTCCAACAACTATCAGACGATGTTACACCCCCAGATAACAATGAAGATCAAGATTCAGATTCAACTCCCAAAATTGTAAAAGCAAAAAATTTACCTCCCCCAATTATGCTTAAAGTAAGCAAAAATTATAGACAACACCTCAAGGAAATTAGTCATGAATTACCTAAACTAAGAACTCGTCTTTCCGGCGAGTACATTAAATTATATACCGATACGCTAGATGACTATAGAAAACTTTCACACCTATTATCCACTAAGACTTATGAATATTACGTCATTCAACCAAAAATTTTGCGTCCATTGAAAATTATTCTTAAAGGTTTACCACGAGATACTGAAATCCATGATATTCAGGAAGAACTAATTGAACTTGGATTCGACCCAATCAGGATAAATCAACTTACAAACAGGCGTACAAAAATTCCCCTTCCAATATTCTTAATAACACTACCTAGAAACGAAACCAGTAAGAAAATCTATGAAGTTAACCGCATATGCTATATGTCTATTACAGTTGACGAATACCGAAGTAACAAAGTCACTCAATGCTTCAACTGTAATCTTTTTCATCACAGTTCAGATAATTGCCATATGATCCCCAGATGCTTAAAATGCTCAGGCGCCCACGCAACCAGAGACTGTAACATCGAAGAAAAAATTAAAGAAATAAAATGTATTAACTGCAACGAAATTGGACACTCCGCCTCATACGGAGGATGCAAACTCTATCCCAAACCTCCAAAAGGATCAATTACTAAAAGCAACACACCCAAAACAAATACTGTTCGTGAAGACTACACTTTTGCAAATGCTTTAAAATCAAACCAACAGACGGCGCCCCAAACGGACGAAAACCCAGATTCATCAAAAAATTCAAAGAAAATCCCACAACATAATGCAAAAAGCCACCAGAAAAATCCTTTCAACAACATTTTTGAAGCCATCGAACAACTCAAAGCTCTTGCCGAAATCTTCTCAATCATTCCAGGACTGCTTACAAATCTCCATAAAATTCAAAATGCAAAAGGACAAGCAAACAAAAAATTCGCCATCTTAGAAGCGCTTATGGATATCTCTGAAGAATAATGCAGCCAATCGCAGTCGTTTCTCCTCACCCATCGCAAGATCAACTTTTTCCCTCATGGAACTTCAAATTTTTCAAGTACATACTCATTAACTGCTAAACAGATGGCGCCATCTATGCTGGGCTCATCAATCAGCTCATTTCTAAAGAACTTTTCATCTCTACTCTCCAAAATTTTACCCTCTCATCCGCAAGAAATTCCTCTCCACAATTTAAATTTCCATTTTATCCAAAGGACTTAATAAATACCAGATTTGGGCTTGTGGAGCGCTCCGCGCTCCTGGCGCCCATGGAATTTCAACGTCAACGTCAACAATCACTACTTCCCCATATTTCCTTTTGCATTTCCAATAAAAATTATAATGTTTTTCATTCATTTTTATTCAAAAAGGGCAACCACTAGCAGTTTCAGCGCTACTCACCTCTCAACCTACGAAAATTCTGTACCCCAGATTTTCATCAAACTATTTTTATTTTTGGACTTAATCTTCAAAAATGAAAACTCCATCCTTCCAAAGCAACTTCTATATACAAGATTTGGGCTTGAAGAGCGCTCCGCTCTCTAGGCGCCCATAGAACAGTCAACGTGTATGTTGTTTTATTGGCGTAACCAGCTTGGTTATTAGCAAGCCTGGGTGTTTTAATAAAAAGCAGAGTATTTTTTAAGAATCTAATCTATGGAAAAACTCCGGAAATCGCTGCACAGTTCTATAGATTTTTAGCACATTTCTTTTGTATACATTTTCATGAATTTTACAGTTTTAATTTGATGTTAAGAAATAAGATTTTTGAGCAACTGAATGAATGGGAGTGTTTTGTTATTTCCCAAGTTGAAATTGAAAGTGCAGCGATACGAGTCTATAGGGGAGACTGAAGCGGAAAAGACATCAGAACTCAATAGTGTTGGAATGGAATCGTTCCAAAAGAAGTTAATAGGACCTGAACACTCGTTCCCTGTGTTGTTCCGAATTCTTAGGAAGCTATGTAGAAGTGTAATATCAAATGAAAAATGGAGCCCAATAGAGAGAGAAAGAGTTTAGCATAATTGGTAATCATATATGAATAATGCAGGAAATCTAAGTATGGGGGGAAACTTGATATCAGAGTGTTAAACAGTTTTTTAAAAAAAGAAATCCGAAGAAAACTGGGCAAAAGATGAGTTCAGACTTTAGTGAGAAAGAAATAAAATTAACATTTCATGCTGCAGTTTAAAGTGGCAGTACACCTACAAAACACAATTTTTGTCAAGACATCGATTTTTATTTCAACAAATGTGTTTGAATTTGTTTCCATCCTTTTCAAAAACGAAGTTGTAACAGTTTTCAAATTACTTTAACGAGAACTTTCCTAGCTGGAAAAGCTTAGAACAAGTTTGTCTGTTTTTTTGAAACATTTTTTATTCCTTCAAAACGCGATGTTATGTGTATCAATGTTCAAATATTATATTTTAGGATTTTTACCAAGTTTGCAATTGGGATAAATAACAGCGGTTTTCCAACTGTTAAATGTTTTGTTATTTTAAAGCATTGATATGAAAATAAATTTGTTTGGGAATTTTCTTAATGTTTTATTTGTTATCCCATCTTTGCTGGGGTCTTTTTTTATGTTTACTTCTTGACACAGTTGTGATCTGCTGGTGTTTTCAGTGAAATTTTTTTCTAAAGTGTTTGCCAGCAGCCTTTTGGGTTTCTGGGTGTTCTGTGCCGCTTTAACTATTGATGGAGATGGGGAGTAGGCTCCTGTTGAGAGTTTTTCTTTGTTTTATAGAGAATTATCCTGTGTGTTATGAGTTTTAAGTTTTTGCCCCAAGCTTACATCATTAATTTTTTTTTTAAGTTTCAACTCTAATTTGTGATTGAATCTTGTTCATTTCTGCTTTATTTCTATATTCTAAGGTTCTTTAGTTCTGTTTTCGAATGAAGTCTTTAGTTTTGATTATCTGCCTAATGTGGAGTGGGGCAAATCCTGGTTTTTAATTAATGCCAAATCAAGAGTACCGAATTTTGACCAAACCTTGTGAGAAAGACGGAGGAAGGTAATTTGATTATCAAGATTATCAGTCTCATTTTTAAGAGGGACACCTCCATGAAAGTTTAATGCACAGCTCCGACCATTGTTAGGCATTAAAATCCCCAAAATGCCACAATTCCTGATGGTTTTCATAAACGTTTCAAAGTCTAGAGCAAATAATAATAATAAAAAAAGTATACCTTGGGTGGCTAAATCTGTTCTCGGCAAAACTTCGCATAAATCTCCTTAATTTTTTATTTGCATGTGATTTCTGGGTTCTATTTTCTTAATGCATCTATAATGCTTTTACTTTGATCAATTTTCTTGATAGAGCCGCGGGGCAAACATAGAGAAGAGGGTTAAACTTTGCCTAGTTATAAAATATGTGGATACATTTTCAGACAACACGGCCATTACTTTCACGAAACTGAATTCAATGTCCTCAAACTATTTGACAAATTCTTTTACCATTTTTTTTTTCATCTCCGTATATCAACAATTCAAAGTAGGAATACGTGTCAAATGTGTTATACCACTTTTTTTAATTGCAATTATTTTTTACATAAAATTGTAAAATATGTATCCAGGTGCTGATTAACTCTTCATTCACTACTACTTGACGGTCTTTTCTTAAGTGAGAAGACCGGTGGGAAAAACACTGGCATTTTGGATAGTTGTGTGCGTAAAGCAAATGCTTGCCTCGGTTTTACTGCGTTTCTTATTTTTTTTGTCTTGTGTATTCCTATTCCCCAGTTTTCAAAGTAAAGTTTTTTCTGAATATTTAATCTGACCAACCAAACTTCCATTCCGTTGTCCCCTGTTTCTTCGTAGCACATTATTAGTATATCAATTTCCTTTAAATTGGCTATTTTCGATGTACCTTTTATCAAAATCAATGAAAGATACCAGTTTCAAATTTTTTACAGAAGTAAGGTAAATCTTCCATATTATACTGAAACGAGCTTTAAGCTATTTTTGAACATTTCATCAATTTACAAAATATTGTATCCTACATTATCATTCTGTTCATAAAAAAAAATTGCAAAATAATTTTTCCAATTTTTTACAGAAACTCATGTATATATTAGCAAGCATTATGAATATGTGCTGCTCAAATTACATACATATGAACAGTAATTTCTTAGAAAAGGTACATAGAACATGAAAAATTCACAGGTTGAGAAAAATGACTTTTAATGTTAAAGTATTTACCTATCACACATAACATTCCTGCCCCATACTTTAAATTATCCACAATTTTTAAAATTTCATCATCCTCTACTTCCCTTTTAAGCCTTTATTTTATTTTGTAAGTAAAAGTATCTAGCTTTCAACACTCTCTTTGTCAATGTGTAACATTGCCTATGTCCATATAGTGACCAGGTTCAATGATAAATTTTCCCAAAAATTATAGTTTTGAAACATAACCTGTATTAAACGAATGTATCATATGTATCTAAAAAGAGGGCTTCTATATGTACAAATGTTATTTTTGGTACACGAGACCATATCACGTTATTAACGCTCTCATTTGAGTTTTTGGTAGAGCTATGCAATTACTTTATCAATAGATCTGGTTTGAACCGATCCCTAAAAATGGGTCTCATAGCCTCCACAACAGCAATAGGTAAATTGTTTTTATAAAGATAAGTCTTCCCAGGCGATTCTTCTGCTTAAACTTGCACCATGTATCAGTATCTGATTGGAAAAATTTATATGAGGTTTTTCATCAGTTAACCAGTTGTGTAAAAATATTGCCAACACTGCTTGTCACACACGGTCAATTCTTTGCTTTCAAGTTCCGAAGACGTGTCCCCATTCTCTTCATTATATGACCGAGCCATTCTAATTTGGCTACTGAATACTGGTCCCCACTCGCATTGTTCTCAACAATGGAATCATACGCTTTGAGTCTCCATTTTCTAAGTATTTTGTGCACAGAAAGTTGTACTTCGATTCAGAACGGCAAATATCTGATAGAGTTCCCGTCACCTACATATATCCACTATAACCTTCAAAATTTCCTTTGCAGTTTTGAAAGTAGTTAAATTTGCTTGAACAAACACAATGTTTTGATAATATTTAAACATCAATTACATTGCCAGTATCCACATTTGTAACGGCCACTACAGCACTGATCGAACAAAAGCCTCGTTTCTGCCAGCTACCATCAACCGCAAAAGCAATGCCTCTCCTTCATTTTCTTGCACTGCTTCACGAAATGCTTCTGCCAGACTCTCTTCGCAAGTTTAGCTGTTTGCAGTAAAGTGTTATGAAATTTAGTCGGCGATTGTAGAATATTCATAGTACCACAAAGCATTAATTCAGATTCAGCCCTTTTCCCTATGCATAACATAAGCATAAACTAAACTAGTACTGACTTCAAAATTATTGTCACATTACTCTGGATTGAAGAAAGTACATTTATATTTACAGGAAGAACATTCTAAATCAAATTGAAAAGCTTCACCACAGTATTTCTCAAGTAGTAACAATCTAAGTCATGGTTTACCACAGTTTAAACATTTCACAGCTTCAAAAAATGCTCAGGTTAAAAGATTGACATCCACAGCAACGTTTCTGAAACCAGATTAAGCATCATTCGAACAGGACGTTTCCATATTTCCCCCTTTCTTTTCAATAGTAGATACATTTATGTCTTAATTGTAATGGTTTATACCATCAACACAATTTCATGTGGACGAGTCTTTAAATTTAATTACTTTTTCACACCTCCCTTTATTAAATGTCCTTAAAGACCCTTATCTGTGATCTAGGCATGGTAAAATCTGTAGAAAATAACAAATATTTAGAATAATTTAACTAGATGTTTGGATACAAACACTTACTAGAAAGAACTAATTCGTGATCGATTTGAAACGTGCTTATGCAAGTATAAACATACACCTATCCATCACAGAGACAGTAAAACTTCTTATGAAATAATGCAAAAAAAAAAAAAAGAAGAAGAAGAAGAAGAAGAAAAAGAAGAAATTGTAAAAAAAATCATTTAGCGTCGCTCATTGAGCTATCTTCTAAATTTTAAGTTGCGTTGCTTACATTGTTTGCATAAAATGTATTTTATATCTGAAATTATTTCGAATTGTTAAATTTATTTCTTTAATAAATGGCTTTTTTTTTTTGTAGGACATCCTTTCAAATCACAAATATAGTCAAATTAAAATAGAGCCAGATTTTTAGAAGAGTAGACTTTGCCACCAAAATTGGCTATTTGAAAGTAATTTCTTAATTATATATTAGAATTTCAGCAATCCGTAATATGTTAAGGAAATGAAAATTAGAATTATTCATTAAAAAAGAGCTATTCAGCTTGTGACATTGGGCTATTCGCGGTTTCTCTTCACTAACCTTAGGGACTTTCAATTGAGATTGATTGCTTTCGCTAAACAACCTTTGCCCAACCAAAAATGAAACGTGATGAAGAATGTAATATGCAAAGCAGTTAGGAATGAAGTGAAGCGGTTAAATTAAGAAGTATATAAACTCCATCTGAAGGAGTAGTAAAAGAGAGGAGAAGGAGGATCAGAGAGGTGTTGCAACGAGAGGAGGTAGAATCTAAATGTTATAGTATTGGAAAGCTGACTTAAGGATTAGAGTTGAGGTCTGAGTGTAAAACACTCGGATTGAGAATTGTTCTAGTGTTTTCAGCAGTTGTTCCAGATTCACTCTAGCAGTTGGTAAGAAGCTGTTAAATTATTATTGGTGGGTTGAATTAAAGTATTAGTAAACTTGACCTGGAGAGCTATATCATTATTGTATTAGAGGATATATATTAATAAATGTTGAAAGTGGTTTTGGTGGTTCTGTAATTATTGGTGTCGTATTGTTTAATATTAGATATTAGTGATGGCACAAGATAACATCCGAGGTAATCGGATGTCATACTGGCGCCCAAACGTTCCCACCCCTGGAGTAGGAGCGGCCGTGTTTCCCGTTGAGTTTTTCGATGGTTCGGGGAATGTTAATGACTTTTTGTCTAGCTTGGAAGACAATATCAAATTCCTGGAAATCCCAGAGGCCCTTCAACCGGCATATTTGAGGAATCATCTCACAGGTCGTGCTCGTGAGTGGTACTCGGTAATAGGTGAAAATTTAGCTGGGGGTATTGACGATTTAAAGCAGGCCCTGCAGCGTACTTTCCCGGCAGTGAGAGATCGCACGGAATTGGAGGCAGAATATTATGGGTCCAGGCAAAGATCCAGTCAATCACCAGTAGCATTTATCTTACGAATGCTTAAGGTTGCTCAGTTACTGAATTTTGTGGTTACGGAAGCAACAGTAGTGCAGCACATAATGAGACGCTTGGCTCCCAGTGTGCTGGACTATGTGGAGCTTAGGAACCCCACTACTAAAGCCCAACTCTTGGAGATAGCGACAACATACGAGTCACGTCATGCATCTTATAACCCACCACATAGACAGGAGAACTACCAACGCGCAGAGTATCGACAAGATAATAATAGGCCGAATTTTGATAGAAGGCGTTCTCCAGATAGAATACAAGATAGGAGGCCGCAATATAATAATGGATATCGCCAACAAGGAAATAGATATCCACCCTCAGGGTCTAGGCAACAAAACTATAGGAGGTTAAACTAATAGGCGATCGAATAGAGGGAGGTCCTCGATCGCGTGCATGGCAAAATCCTCCTGTTAGGGCTAACAACATGAAAGTAAGACCCATAGATATTCCTCATATACCCGTTATTCTACATGATACATTTATAACAGCATTATGGGACACGGGAGCTGAGAGATCATTTATATCACTAGAATTGTATAATCGCTATTTTCACTTCGTTAAGAAATTAGAGTCGAACCTCACCGTATTCATGGCGCAGGGAGCTACATGCAAAACCCTGGGGCGCGTAACCTTATCGGTATGCATAAGAAATTTCAGTAAAAGGTGGCAGTTCCATGTAGTGGAAGGATTGCAGTATCCTTGCGTTCTGGGTGTGGATTTCATGAAAGCGTCTAAGATTACGCTGGACTTTGAAACAAACACCTTAAGTATACCTGATGAGGAGATACGGCAGGTTGACAGTAAGGAGGAAAAAAAGGTCGAAATCGACCTAACTAGAACTGGTTTGCTGGAAAACCAACAGCAACAGTTACAACAGCTCTTCAGGAAATACGCGGAGTTATTCTCGGATCAACCAGGTCTCACTCATGTGCTCTACCACGAAATTGACACGGGAGATCAACCTCCGGTAGCTTCACGACCTTATCGCTATGATAGAGTCAAGGAAAGCATAATAGAGCTTCACATCCAAAGAATGTTGGAGGAAGGAACTATTATGCCCATTCAATCCCCATATGCTTCCCCTGTGGTGTTATGTAGGAAGAAAAATGACAAACCGGTCGATTCCCCTGACGCGTATAGGTTCGCAATAGATTATAGGAAACTGAATGCTATCACTAGGTACCCTAAGTACCCATTGCCAATAATTGATGATCTATTAATGAACATTCAGCAAAATTGCATCATGTCAACGTTAGACCTCAAGTCTGGGTATTTTCAATTGGCTATCAATCCCCCGGACATACCTAAGACGGCGTTTGTCACAAAAAAAGGGACGTACGCCTTCAAAAGGATGCCTTTCGGATTATCAGGGAGTGCACCCACGTTTCAACGAGCGATGGACATCATATTAAAGCCAGTAGTCGGAAAGTTCGTGTATGTATATATGGATGATGTTATAATTACATCAGAGTCGTTTGGTGATCATGTCCATCACCTGGAGATAGTTTTTCAGCTATTACGGGACGCTGGGTTGACTTTAAACGCTGAGAAATGTCATTTTGGGCAAGAGGAATTGAAATATTTAGGAGTGATCATAAATAAGAATGGGGTGCACACTGATCCTAATAAAATTAAAGCTGTTCTTGACATACCCGCACCGAAAAATGCACGACAGGTTTCGAGATTTTTAGGGATGACTGGATGGTACCAAAAGTTTATCAGAGGGTACTCCGAACTGTGTGAACCATTGTACGCACTTAAGCGTAAAAAGGTCAAATTTCAATGGACTTCTGAGGCACAAAAGGCCTTTGACACGTTAAAAGGAGCGTTGACTTCTGCGCCAGTTTTACAGTTGCCTAATTTAAATGACCCGTTTGAATTGCACACCGATGCTAGTTCAGTAGGAGTAGGAGCAGTGTTGATGCAGGGTGAAAGACCCATAGCATATGCTTCTAGAACGCTAAATAGATCTGAAAGAAACTATTCCATTACGGAAAGAGAATGTTTGGCAGTGATTTGGGCTTTGCAGAAATTTAGGTCGTACTTTGGGCATTGTCCAACAAAAGTGGTAACGGACCATGCAGCGCTGACTAAGCTAACAAACGGGAAAAATCTTTCAAGTAGGATGATAAGATGGGCATTAAAGCTGGCGGAATATAACATAGAATGGGAACATAGGCCGGGAAAGCAGAATGTGGTGGCAGATATGTTATCTAGACAACCCTTTGAAGGACAGGCTCTGGAGGGTGTCTCTTGCGCCATTATCAATTCTCTAGTGTTAACGTCGAGAGAACAGCTGATAGGTGAACAGAGGCAGGACTCGGAGTTAGGTCATATTTATCGATATTTGGAAAACCCGGAGGATTCGGCAATAAACTCGGGAATATGTGAAAATTGGTCCCAAGACTTTAAACTAATTGATGGAATTCTTTTTTATGCAAAAATACTAACTTCTAATCACGAACTACGAGCTTATATTCCGCAAACTTTGCGTGAATCGGTATTGAAGGAATTTCATGATAACCCAACGGCGGGTCATTTTGGCATAAGAAAAACTTACGCCAGAATAAAAGAGTCGTGCTACTTTCCTAAAATGAGGAAAATTATAAATGAATATGTTTCAACGTGCGACATATGTCAACGCTATAATTATAAAAACGCGTTTCCAGCTGGACAATTAATTTCTGTAAAAACGACGTACCCAAATGAACAAATTTCTTTAGATTTGCTAGGACCGTACCCAGCCTCGAATCCCGAAAGACATCGTTTTCTTTTAGTAATCGTCGATAATTTTTCTAAATGGGTCGAATTAATTCCTTTGCGAAAAGCTTCAGCTAAAGCAGTGGCCACTGCCCTTTTTAAAAGTTATATATCTAGATATGGAGCTCCAATTAAAGTAGTTAGTGACAACGGACCCCAATTCATTTCTGAAATATTTGAGGAACTATGTCGCACCTTGAACATTGAGCACATAAAAATTACGGCTTATAGACCGTAGGCTAATGCTTCGGAAAGAGTCAATAGAAATATTGTGCAAATGATTGCCAGTTACGTGCAATCGAACCACACTTATTGGGACCAATTTCTACAGCAGTTTGCATATGCAATTAGAACGGCGGTGCATGAAACTACAGGAAAGACACCAGCCGAACTGTTTTTAAAGCGTAAGTTGATAACGCCCTTCCAAAAACTGATACAGGTCCCTGAGCATGGAGATATGGTGTGCAGGGATATTGAAAAACTCTTGGCAGAGGTTCAGCAGAGAACGGAGATGCAGCAAAATAGACAGGCTCGGTACTATAACAAGAGGAGAAGGGAATGGACGGTTAAGGTAAATGATCTCGTATTAGTGGAAACGCATACAATTAGTTCTGCAATTCAGAAGAGGGTGGCGAAATTTCAGCCAAAATTTGAAGGACCCTTCAAAGTGGTCCGAGTGATACAAAACAATGTAGTGATTCTAAAGCATGGAAGGGAGACCACGGTCAATATTGACCAAGTCAAACTCTACCACCAAAGAAAAGGTAATAGAGAGGGGGAGTTGGTTGAACAAAGTGTCTATAGGGAGGAGCGAGGAACACGGTCGGGACATAGCAGACAGGATAGCTATGAGGAAAGCCCAGAACCTCAATCAGTTAGACGTAAGGGTAATTCGAGGCTAGACCGCCGAGTGCCACAAACGAAGCGGAAGACCTCAGTTGAGAGTAATGGGAGTAAGACGCAAAAAAAGCGTTTCTTAAAGAAAGCGGTAGGTCCCAGCCAGCAGGGAAGCAGATACAGGGATAGGCCAGGCAAGCGGCAATTGTCTAAAAATTCAGCCTCCTCTCTCAACTCTCCACCTCCAAAAAGGAGAATGCCCATAAGGTTGGACAAGAGAAGGAAAAGGAGACCAAAGTCATCACTACATAATTCCAGGCCAGCCAAGCGTTCGCCAGTGCAAGTGAGAGAAGGACGAGAAAATACGGCAATCCGAAAGGAGCAGTCAGAAGGAGCCACCTACATCCGCCAGAGTGAAGAGAACTTCGCCACAAGAAGAGAGCAGACCACAAGGAGTCCTTACAATCTCCGCAGCAGGAACAAGCAACGAGGAGGGACATCCGATATTTCAGCAGAGGAACGAGCCTTTATGGAAGGGATATGGAGCAGTAAGAAGAGTCAACTACCCGAGAGCCTACTAGGGGAAATAGCTTCACGACATAGCTGAATCAAACCCGAGATGTCTTGAATAGCAAATATCAGGTTGTATTGTTCTATGTTATTACATTTGATTTGAAGACATATTATTGTTGAGACAACAAGTCTTTAATTTTTGCGGCTTCAGTTCCAATACGGCAAACGGCATTGGCTCTTACGCCACTAAGAGCTGAGAACTTTGATGGAAGGTTTGAATTTAGTTAATTGTAAATCACCAAGTTGGTGATCTTTCCTGATGGAAAGTATTTTTTGTTATAAAGATTGGAACTTTTAAATTGTAAACATTTGTTAGAAGTATAACACTTGTTTATTCATTGACTTGTTTTTTTAAGAGTAGATGTCTGGTTATTTTGCATGAATTATGTATAATCATTTCATGACTGTATTTATGTTATACATCTGGTCACAGCGTGGCGTAATTAGGGATCGCGACTAATATTAACACTTAGCGCTGCGTAAGTTCGCATTTTTGGCATTGTTCTGTCTCTTGACCAGATCGCGTCATTCATCAAATTCTTGAATTTTATGTAGAAAATTATGTATATTAATATGAAGGATGTTTTGTTAATGTTTCAATTTTTACAAAATGATGTACAAGTCAATCCATTTCAGGGTAACAGCCCCTGAACTACAACTTGGAAAGGAGCCGAAGAAACAAATTCTCCGGCTGAGAAGGAACAAGAAATTGAATTTTATAATAAAATATGTTTGTTAACATTAGGTTTTAATTCTTGTAAAACTCTCCTTGGGTTAAGCTTATATTAATGGTTTAGGAGTAACCAGTACATTCAGAAAGTTTCAAATTTACTTACTAAGAGGGTATAAATTTAGAGGCAATTTATTAAGTAGCTTTAGAATTCAGAACATAACGGAGTCAGGATAACGTCCAGTTACGTAGGCAGTCGGACTTTAATCGTAATTTCACGCTGGGTTTTTTGTACCCAACGATAAATCACGTTTCATTTCTGGGGAGGGGTTGTGACA
>BMAW01108489.1:31050-46502 GCA_019974015.1 Nephila pilipes | reverse complement strand
AAAAAAGATTATGTTAATAATATATGAGCTATTTGATTGAGTAAGGATTCATCAAAGGAAGTTCTAAGATTTTATTCTCAAATAATGATTAATTGATTATTTTATTAAGGTTGCATATAGAAGAATACCGAAGGCTGTAGATGACGAACCTCGTAATTTCTAACCCCGAACAATTATTTGATAATGACGACATCTGAGCTCCTTCTCCAAACTTCTACTTCACGCCATAGGAGGGCTTGTAACTTCAAAATATGCATAAGTTCTGAAGTCTTTAGTGATATCAGAACTCGAACCCACGACTTGATAGAAAGAACGCTGGCCTGGAACTCGCACCCATAAACACTAGGCTACTGGGGTCACATTCAAATATAAGATATCATAACACATGTTAAAGTACCAAAACATTCAATATAAAGTTTTATTTACTTTGCTCTTGTAAGTAATTTACAACTCTAATTTAATTATATAAGATAAAATATATTATTGTTTTATGGACACTGTAGTAAAAATAATAAAAACTATTTCGTTTAGATGAATTTAAATGAAAAGGAAATTAAAATTCAGAAATCAAATTTAAAGGAATTATTTCTGTATTTCTGAATACCTTTTTAACTACATTATAAGTGAAACTAATAATTTTTTGAAAGTTTCATTATTAAAAACAATTAAAATTCATTAAATAATTTATTTATTCAATTAAGTTACATTTATATCTCCTTGTCGTTAAATTTAGAAAATAATTCGAACAATCTTAAGAGAAAAGCATATTTTTACTTCATTTAAATGCAAAGTATATTCTAAGAGTATTTAATTGAATTACATTTTAGTTTATAATAATCAGATATATATTAATAATAAAATGTATAGAATATTTAAATAAATAAAATGTATGTATTTAAAAAGTGTCTTACTCCTGAATATTTTTGTTTACCTCTATTATTCAGACACATGCAAAGTTTGGACAGTATGTATAACATAAAATTCATTTAGTTTGAAACTAACTACTTTAAGAGTTTTATTTATATTTCTTCATTGAGTTTTTGTTAGCAACTAAATAAGCAAATGATTTTAAGAATTCATTTCTGAAGTTTGTTTTTAACTTTAGAAAATATGTCTGTGAATTTATGTTAATGCGCTTCGATGACTGTCTTATACCGCAGAAGTTTCATCAAATCTTTACAATTAACGAAGTAAATAAGTATTAATTCAAGCTAATGAATTTCTGAAAAAATAAAAAAAAATTTAACTGAAAAATAGAGATTTTCATCTAACAAGCAATTGTAATAGGCAATTTTATATTGCTTAAAAAATGACAAGAAACTTTTATTGCATTTAAGACTATAATAATCTCTAAATTGAACTTGTACGCTTTAATGTTTTCGCTACAAAATATTGTTGAACTAAAAACCCTTTGAAGACGGGATTGTCATAAATGTATTAATACTAAGAGCCACTAGCAGCTAGGTGAAAAGTAAAAGTTTATAATATTTTCTTTACTTTGCTTATAATTTTACCTAGATCTCTTACCTTATCTATCTGACTGATGTATCACATTTTTATATTTTCTATCATGCATGTTTAATAAGGACTTTCTTAAATCCCTAGATGGATTTTTATATATACATTAGAGCAATAATTCCCATCTGGTAGTTCACGAACCGCCATGTTTCATGAGGTAATTAAAAGGGGCTTACGATATCAGTATCGCCACGATGGGATATTAAAGTACTATCGTAAAAAAATAACGAAATTATAAATTTATATACGTATATTTTACTGCCTAGTTAATAATTCGAAAATTATAAAATAATTTTTTTTAAATAAATTAAAGGGTTCTTTAACAAAAAAAATATTGAAAAAAACAGCATCAAACCATGAACACGACCAACCATGGATAGCTTTTCAAGGATATATAATTTCGAGAACTCTCTTACTTTACTGAAAAAATAAAGCCTCATTGAGATACCTTGTGACAGTACACTTAAAACTATTTTTTAAGATAATATTTTAATTAATTTTTTTCTCACTGTACAAATGAATATACCTTTTTGTCAAGAAACTTCATTAAAATTTTGTTTTCCTTTTGCACAATATGTATTTTCTAATCTATGTCTGAAAGGATTGTCAACATATACTTATCTTATTCAGATTAAATGCACAGCCTCATCTAAGGCTGAAACTGTTAGACAATGGGCCCCATTTTTAATTTCTTTGTTTCATCACACAGTGACAAATATCTTATAAAAGGGGTTTTTTTTTTTCAAATATAACATTAGTTTAACTAAAAGATGAATTTCTTGAGAGTTATCATTTTAGTTATTATTAATATTTGTATTCAGATACCTTACGAGGATGATCTGAAAGATTTTCAACATAAAGATGGTAGTACTCGTCAATATCAGCAATAGAATGAAGATGTGCGTTTTTTGACAGGTACTCATTTAACTTTCAGCCATTTTGGAAGCACAGTTGTTGTCTGACAATCGTATGAGCGAGTCGATGTGAGTGCTTTTGTGAAAGTGAAAACAATATAGTATCGAGATGTAATTAGATATTTGTTTTTGAAAAGCAATACACCAACGCAAATCAAAGATGAGTTGGACGATGTGTACGGGGACTCTGCATCATCATTTACCACCATAAAACTTTTGGCAGCTGAATTTAAACGTGGTCGTACCAGATTGGAAGTCAATGGACATTTTGAGGCTTCCAAAAACTGCCCCCGTTGACGCTAACAACGCTAAAGTTCACCAAACGGTGCTAGACCACCTACGAATTAAAGTGAGAGAAATAGCAAAGGTTATGAATATGTCCAAAAAACGTGTTTGTCACATATTGAGTCAAATTTAAGTATGAGAACACTGTCCTCCACGTTTGCTCTCGTTAAACTAATAACGTGTTCGAATGAAAATTTCCAACGCTCTTTAGGTGCATTTTAGGCTCAGTAAATCAGAATTTGGGCACTAATTAATTATTTCGTCAATTTATTTCTGATTTATAGGAGAAATAAAATAAACAAAACTCAACTGACACATAGTTCTAACATGAAATTTATTTCACATTAATTTAAAATGCTTTAATTGTCAGAATTAGGGCTTTAGAATTCTCTATTTGTAATCAGTTTCTCTCGTTTTTTTAAAGTGATTTTTTTGCGCAGGAAGAGAATTAATTAAAGATTGAAATGGTAAGAAGGAAACACTTTTTAATGGAGGAAGAGTAAACTCGAATGATATGGTATGTGAACTCTTTTATTCTATTCTGGTAGTGAAGATATTTTAGATTTTTGTGAGAGCTAGGACTTATAATCTGAATTTACCTCAGAGATTGAATCGTAATACTGTTGTTCTTCTAGATCGCAATTAAGCTGTACATTTGGCTAGATTGCGAGGATTTATGTTTATAATGTATATGATTTGTTAAGGAAGGGATATTGTGTGAATTTACGGGAATTACAGAAAAAATTTAACTGAAATTTATATGAATAAAAAAAAATTTTCACTATTATTTTTATGAAGAATAGCATAATATATGAAGAAGACACTCATATTTTATATGATAAAAAGAAGAGGAAAAACCATTGCTTTTCTAACAAGCAGACTATCAGAAAAAAATATTTCCGAAAAATGTTCTCAACACATGAGTGGCTACTGTGTTGCTAATCATTCCCTGAGAATGCAGAAGAGAACCATTATCAAAAGGTATGAATAAGCATTATACATATACCTTCAATTGAAAACAAGATTTGAGCATAATACTGTCAATCATACATCATCGAAAGCAAAAGTGATGAAAAATGTGACATCTACATACCTACATTCTTTATTATCAAAATTCGTGAGAAAGTTGAATTTTCGAAGAATGTCCATTTTATATTTGCTTGGTTTCCTAAGATTTCAATAAATTGACTTTTCGTTTTTTCTCAATTGGCAAACAACATCAACATTTTTTTTTTTCAAATGGCAAATAATATACATGAATTGTTCGTATGTTTACGAAAGATACGCTTAGGGACGTAAAATACCCAGCCCTCTAAACTCCTCTCTCACCAACAGCGTACCGTCCCCAAGGAGAGTTGCCCTAAGCGTCCAACCGCCGCAAAAAGAAAATTCATTGACGGATGAATCTATGATCGCTAAAGATTCGCAAGCACGCGAAAAGATTCTCAGTGATCTTGATTCATAGTCACAAACTTAAAAAAAAATAAATATTAAAAATAAATGATGAAAAATCTACGGATAGTTGTAAAATCATCATGTTCTTAATAACGTTTTTTTTTTTTTTCATATCTAAAGTTTCAATTATATTTATGTGTTTATTTGTGTATGTGTGTGTGTGCGTTCGTGAGTGTGATTGCGTGAATAATATAATATAATACATAATATAATATAATATAATGTAATGTAATATAATATAATGGAATATAATATAATGGAATATAATATAATATAATATAATATAATATATAATATATAATATAATATATAATATAATATAATATAATATAATATATAATATATAATATATAATATATAATATAATATATAATATAATATAATATAATATAATATAATATAATATAACATAATATAATATAATAACGGCAACAGCGGATAATTTTAACTTTCTAATCATGATGTTGTTGAAGATTTTAAAGTTAAATACTTGCTTTCGCTGAGATTTCACTTCTTTCAAAGATGCTTTTTTTCATTTCTCCTAATAAAAATAAAGTTCTTGAAGGTAATTGTGACATTCTTATTTAATCTGAAATTGAGATTGTTATAATATAGTTGAAAAAAAAATTAAAATAATATGCATATTATATTATCTTCATTCTTTAAGTTTTGAAAGGAATTTTGTTTCCCACTATGTATTTTAGCTTCCAAATTTAACATTTTGCAAAACACCACTTTGGGATATAATGTGTTCAATGAAAGTAATAAGACCAATTTTCTATTTTCCTCACCAAATCTATTTCTACCATGCTTTATTTCAAATAAACAAAGGAATCAGTGAGAAAATACACAATTATTGTTTATTTTAATGAACAGAATTTTCTTTATTTAAATATGGAAAGCAGTCAAATTTTTATTCTGTTTACTCCAGTACTTCCTAATACTCCGTCCATTTGATGGCATATTGATAATACAATAGGGAAAAAAATTTATCATGAGAAAGAGAAGAATATGCTTAGTATTAAGCATAAATAACTTGTTAAATAAAAAAAAATCTCATGCAGGAATTACGGCTACTAGTAAAAGTAATGCAAGCATCAATGGCTATATTACTTACAGCTATAGTTTCAAAAACTCTGAAAAGTCAATAATTTGAGAAAATGCGTCTCATATTATCGGAAAGTTTTTAAACCCTAACATAATCAACATTGCTCCACATTTCTTTGATTCCTGAACCACCGCCAAAACGGTAGCCTTATTAGATTAAAACAACAACAACTGTTCAGGAAAGCCATGTAAAATTGATAACCCATTATCAAGAAAAAGTTCTCGACAAATCCCACTGAATGCTCTGTTAAAGCCTCTTAAGTTTCTTTTCAAGTAGAATCATCTAATTTTCAAATTGGAAATTAACATCAAAATCGGCAATCAATTCAAACTAAATAGCTTAACAAATTGATGCTTCATTTATATTTTAATTCCATAAGCCCTTTTCGAATATTATTTTTTAAGCAATTGCTAATACCTGCGATTAATCTTTATAGGACCTTTTTGATGTTCTTATGAAATATGTTTGCCCTCAAATAAGCATTCCCTAATACGGGTACTTTAGAACATCTATTTAATATGTAAACAAGGAATTCTAAAATGTTTTTGTTCCTTTTTCAAACATCAATAAATGAGTTTTTTATTTGTTGTCTGTTGAAGGTTATGATTATTTTTTAACGTTGCACTGAGAAACAATACAAAGGCTATTAGTGACAGACTTCGAAAGTTTGAACCAAAGTGTAATGACGAGGACGATATCTGAGCTAGTACTCCCATCTAAACTTTTACACCACATGAATTTGGACTTGGGACTCCTGCATGATTCAAAGTTCATCAGCTCCGTTACTCGACTGGGTCTTTAGTGGCATCAGAGCTCGAACCCGCGACTCGATGAAAGCAGTGCCACTCTTGATTCCGTGGTCATGACCCCTAAGCAACAACGGCCATTTCTGATGCAGGTATTACATTAAAAGTAATTATATTCTTATTAATCGAAAAGTAAAATAATTTCCTGTTTAATTTCAACTAGTTAATTTGTGGGTTGCAGGTGTAAAAGAGGCGAATAAAAAAGGTAAATGAAAGAAATATAAAAAAAAAAGGTAGAAAATCAATGGATAGCATTCCACAAGTATTTCCAACAAAGAATAAAACGATTACACCAATGAAAGCGAATAAAAAAAAAAGGATAAAGAAATGTTAGGTAGTTGAGATTCAGTTCGTATGTTGACTCTAATACTGACATGGAATTTACTTTCCTTTTTTATCCCTCTCTTCTTTTCTATCATGCTGAAAGAGTACTTTAATTTCTGACCTATCTATTTATAACACTTTTAAGAAAACAGTAGCACGAAATGTCATCCGATAAGGTTAAGGAAGAATACTCAAGTAAGATATATTTTAAGTGATTTCTACAATGGATTGACTCGTAAATGAGTGTGGCATTTAATTATGGCGTTTTTGTCTTGTATCGTTATAATAGTTGTAATTAAAATTAATAAGAACGGATTGAAAATAGAAATGATTGCAGCATATACAGTGTTTCCAAAATTGAGTATATAACACTTGCTTTCTTTCTTATAAAAGTGTAATACAATATTATGCATTTTAAATACTAATTTTTAAGTTTAATGTTTATATAAGAGAACAACAAAAGGTATTAGGCGAAGAAACAAAGTAAAGAAAGAATTAGACAATGAAAAAATTTATAAAATATACTTGTATTTGACTAAGAAACTCAAATGAAGAATGGGTAATAATTTAATTAACTTAATTTTTACATTGAAGGTAAAAATTAAGTCTAGTATCCGAGTAAGTATTTAAGTCCAAAAATTGAGAATACACCGAGTACGACTCCTTAATGTTTTTAAAAGGCATAAATTAATATTTAGTTTCATATTCTGTTGCATTCAGAAGAGCTTCAAAACACGTTTTGATTTGAAAACGTTTGCGTAGTTTCACTAGATAGTTGTGCGCAATCTTCTCGTAATACTGTTTTCAAATGTCCTAATATTGTGGGGTTGAGCTGATTTTGTCAAGCGAAGCTGTGTATGCAAATGCATTTTACAATCACGAAGCAACCATTACAATTTTAACTTCCTATTATTATCTTGTTGTAATTTACAATGTGACCCTTAACCTATTTTTTGAAAGATAATTGAAAGAAGCTCTTTATTTTAAATCACTCTTAGTGCATTCAAGTATTTAATTTTATGCCTGATATAATCGGATACTGAAACCAAACCTCTTCAATGGCTTGGTTGTGATAATGGTGTCGGGAGGGGGGGACTGTTCATATTTTAATCTAATGAGTCTACCACTTTTAGGAGTGGTTAATGAATCGAAGAAAAGGTAGTGCAGTGTTGATTCTGGTAGGTTTTTAATGCTCTTATAAATAATACGTGAACCTTTTTTTCAAATTATTAACGGTTCAGCGTTTCCGAAACGTATAACAGCAAATAATATAGTCGTTGATGTTTGCATTATTTTCACTAGTTGTTGTAATACCTGCGTGAGAACTTTTTTGTTTAATATGTTATTTATGTTTAATTATTAAGCGTATTCTTCTCTTTGTCGTCATATATTTTCTTTTCCTATTGTCTGATCAACATTTCATCATGCAGACAGAAGATTAAGATGAACTAGAGTTAAAGGAGTATGAGCCTAGTTTCTTTTTATTTAATTACAATCAACTAATTTGAAATGTAAATAAAATTATCTTCGTTAAAATAATAAATTTGTGTTTTTTCTCACTGATTCTTTAGTTTAAGAGAAGTAAAACTTAGTAAAAATGGAGGGGATGTTCACTTACTCCATCCCAATCATTAAAATTTCACCAAACATACTATTGACCATCATTAAATTAACTTTCTTCGTCAAATATTACATTATTCTAGAAATATTGAGGTCTGAAACACTGTTTTTAGCAAATGCAATTCTTTTTTCTCTGTTTACTTTGGAATTGTAGGATTATTTCCCATGTGACCATTATAATTTGCTTGTCGGAGTACCCATTGAATAATTTCTTTAGAAACACATATCCCTGTTGTTGTTACAGTACTTAAAATAATTTTTACAGTACTCACTTTAAACTTTTTTACATCTCAAATGACGTTTCATTTGTTCATCAAACTGTAGGACTCCTTTTTTCTTTTCTAAGTTTATTTGCACTTCTGGATAATTTTTTGTATTTATTTGAGGTAGAGCTTGCTTTAAATATCGCGAAGAAAGTTACCTATGCCAGACATTAGAGTGACAAATTTCTGAATTTCAGAAAAAGTTTGAGTTCTCTCTCTCGGAAGCTTATTGTTGCATATAAAATACTATCACATTTTAGCGTCTGAAGGAAACAAAGCTATTATACTGAATGAGTGCTACAGAATAATACGTAGTTGCAAAAATGCTATTTTAATAGGTTGTTTAATCGATTTTGTGAAATGGAAATTTGGAGCGCTTAAGTATTAATATTTCATTATAATATTATCAATTATTTATTTTTGTTTATTAGTCTAATACATTTCGTATTGTATATTTTATTGACCTTGTAAATATTAAACTGAATTGAGAATTGAATATTATGTTTTTAGAACTTTAAAAGTAGACTGAATAATGTATACTGAATTTTGGAAGCCCCACTGTGTATTGTTTCGATTCAGATTTTTTCCTCGAAGTAACAATAACTTCGTTTTTTTTCTAAATATCTTCTGTTGTTTCTCATTAATATTTGAAATTTATATTTTACTGCCCATTCTATATATATTTATTTTTTTCACTTAAATTAACACATGGATCAATAAGTTCCGAGACTAACCCAGAGATGGCTCTCGTAGTAAACCAGTAACCGGGTTTTTCTAGAGTACTAACCTTTGCTTGAAACGTGTCAAAAGCTTAAGTTGATCGGACCAGAAACAGCTGAGTTATCGAGGTTGGAGTAAAGTCGTTTTGTAGTTTGTTTAAAAAATGGAAAAAACCGAGTTTCGTGTTCTGATAAAACATTGTTTTTTAATGGGTAAAAACACCGTGCAAGCGAAACAATGGATTAAAAAATGTTACCCGGACTCTTGTCCATCAAAAACAACGATTTGTCGGTGGTTTGCCGAGTTTAAACGTGGTCGTACCGACACAAATGACGCGGAACGCTCGGGTAGACCTGTGGAAGCCGTTACACCGGAAAATGTGAGTGAAGTGACAAAAATTATAATGAAAGATCGTAAAGTGAAGCTCCGTGACATTGCTGAGATGACACAGATATCATATGGAAGTGTATTTACTATCCTTCATGAAAAATTGAGCATGAAAAAGGTTTTTTCCAAGTGGGTGCCGCGATTGCTTTCGATGGAATAAAAACAGCAACGAGTCGATGATTCAGAAAGCTGTTTATCGCTATTTACTCGCAACAAAAAAGATTTCTTGCGTCGTTACGTGACCATGGACAAAACATGGATGCATCACTACACTCCAGAGTCGAAGCGGCAGTCATCTGAGTGGCGCACAGCTGGCGAAAGCCGTCCGAAGTGTCCGAAAACGCAGCAGTCAGCTGGCAAAGTCATGGCGTAAGTTTTTTGGGATACGCATGGCGTGATTTTCATTGACTACCTCGAAAAAGGTAAATCGATCAACAGTGATTATTATATTGACTTGCTGGTGCGTTTGAAGGAGGAAATCGCAAAAAAACGACCGCACAGTCTCGGGACTTATTGATCCATGTGTTATTTTTAAATAATTTTCACAAATTGCTTATAATTCTAAATAACTTGTTTACTGCCATCATTATATATATATATATATATATATATATATATATATATATATATATATATATATATAGTTTGTCAACTTCAAAATATTTTCACATTCCATTCACATCCATCAAGTTAACATATATTTACTATGCATTACAGCTTCTTCGAGATTTATATACTTTTTGACTTATTTATTTTCATTTATATGCAAAAATCCATTTTAAGTCATAAGTCTAATTTATTCTTATTCTTGAACGTTAATGATAGCACAATTCCTTATTATTAGTATCAGAAGAAAAAGAATAGTATTATAAATCATATTTTACCTCAAATCTTTATATCATACATTCTTGAACCGAAGATTATCAACGATTTCGATTACCATTTTTGAGGGAGATTTCTAAGATTTGTATTAGCAAATAGTTAATATAAATTTTTCTAAAAAGTTTAAAATACTTCTCTTGATATTTAAAATATCATCAGTCGTAACTATCAATAGTTAATAAGTATTTACAGTTCAAAACAGTTATAAAAATTGATTTAACATAAAACTATTACATAGGTAGATTGACACAATAAATCTAATAATGACACTAATTATTGAAATTGAAACATTCTCTAATATAAAATTTTTAATGCAAGAAAATTATGCTTAAATTCATGACTGTTTAACACTAGAATTACCAAGGTAGGTAATGAGTGTTTCTCGGGTAATGTAATGGGTAATGAGATATGAGTGTTTTCTCGTTTCACAGTTGTATTTCAAAATTAAGCTTTCTAATTTTTTTTTTTTTTTTTTTTTTTACTTTTCCAAAAATTCGGTCAAAAGTCTTAAAACGAATTTAGTTAAATTCTAAGGAACACTTTTTTTATTTTTATGCCTGTATACTTATAACTACCATGGAGGGGGGCATAGCTGACCGAACAAGATTAGTGCCTTTTCTTTTATTTCAAAGGGGATTTCAAATCTACATTTTTCAGTTATAAAAAAATTGTATAAAGAGATGTATTGCACCTGCATTTGGCAAAAGGGTAAGAAGGAAAGGAGGGTGTGTCCACACATTTGGCATGTACCTGTTAGGCAGTTGTGAGAGCTTTTGTGATTGGAAGCAATTGTATCTATGAATTGGAATTTTGTAAAATGTTCTTATCTCTGAAATAAAAAAAAAAAAGGAAGAAAGTAAAAAGAATATTTTCCCTATTAAAAAATGAGAAGAAGGAAAAGAAATTAGTGGCACTCCAGTTTTGCACACGTTTAGTTATAGCACCTAGCAGAAGAAGCCTTTCGAGAGAAGAAGCTTTGAAATAGCTAAAGAAACTTTCAGAAAATGATTCTTGCAGCAAAAAACATCTGATGATGATGATGAATATTTTGTTGCATGAAAGAAATATTTTAGAAAATATTCATATAAATTCATCATCTGAATTCAGTTTAAGGGATTGCGAGACGAATGAAATATTCCTAGTAAATGCTGTTTAGGAATTCGTAAAAGAACAAAGAATTGTTAAAGTGTTAAGAAAATAACAATAAATAAAGGAGATCTATCATCTCTTCAAAGTGATTTGGAAGAAGCGAAAGATGGAACTATGTGGAAAATACATTAGCAGGTCTCCGTTTCTTCTGGACGACGACCTATTCAAAATATTTTAAAAGAAAACCTGGGACCTACACCATATTCCAAAAGAAATATTGCTAATAGCAGTCCTGTAACTTCCTGGAGACTTTTCGTAAATGATAAGACTTTGAATTTTATAAAGAAATGTACAGAAGTTAAAGCAAGATCAAAACTATATCATGAACTTTAGAGCACTTCTCTCAATTAACTGGATTCCTTTATTACAATGTTGTTATGTTTGAAGAACTTAATCAGCAAAAGGAATTCCCATCACTTGCCTTTGGTCAAAGACCTCGGGCCACAATTTTCCCCTTCAACAATGAGTCAGAATTTTAGAAATCATGCGATATATATGCGTTTTGATTTAAAAATTTCAAGATTAGATAGATTGAAAGATGATTAAATTGCACTATCAAATGTTTGGAATGTATTCATAGAAAATTGTCTCATGGGTTACAAACTAGAAGAAACATTACTGTAGATCAGCAGTTTTTCCCGTCAAAGACACGCTGTAGAGTTTTGCAATTCATACCAAACAAACCTGGCAAATTTGGCATCAAATTTTGGTTAGCGTTAGATGTGAGCTCAAAGTACATAATCAACGTATTTCTATATTTAGGAAAAGATTATTCCAAATAAAATGATCTAAGTGTTGGTGAAAATGCTGCTCTTAGGTTAGTATAACCTTATCTCAAAACAGGACGAAATATAACAAGTGACAGTTTTTTTAACTTTCTGAAAATTGTGGAAAGCCTAAAAGAAAATGGTTTCAGCTATGTCAGAACAATCAATATAGAAAAAGGAGAGGTTTCAAAATCCTTGAAGAAAACAAGAAAAGGATCATATTCTATAAATTTCATGACATACAATAACACAGTTCTTGATTCTTACCAATGTAAGAAACGCAAAAATGTGCTTATTCTTAACTCATTGCATTCTTCTTCAGGAAATACTCAAAATTAGAAGAAAAAAAACTCTAGAAATAATAATTTTCTGCAATTTCATAAAGTTTGGAGACGATGTTGTAGATCAGGTGACAAGAAAATATTCCGTGAAATCTACATCAAGACGTTGGACAATGCATGTTTTTTTTTCCTTCAATATTTTAGATCTAGCTGTGATTAATGTATGGGTAGCTTTTAAGATGACAGCAAATTCTAATCTGAGCAGAAGAGACTATATTCTAAAATTATAAGATGAGCTAAGAGAGAAATTTATTGCAAAAGAGGCAGCCCACGTACTTCCCCAAAAGTTTCAAACAAGCAAAAATAAAAAAGTAAATGCAAAGATAATAATAATCATATCCTGTGTGAAAAATGTTCAAAATATGTATGTATAAGACTATAGAATTCTGTATGAAATGTTTCGAGAACAATTAGTACAATATAAGTAAAATTTCATATATATTTAATTTTTATTGTGATGTAATGTCTTATTAATCTGTAAGAACATTAGAAAATTAAATTAAATTTATAAAAAAAAATACAATTATTTAAAAGTTATTTTTGCATTTCATTTTATATAATCTGCCAAAATATTAAAGCATGTATTCTTCAATTAGAAATTTAATTTTATTAAAGATAATTTCTTATTAACTAAATTTCATATTAAATTGTATTCTAGAAGCTAAATTTAAAAAATCATTCATTAAAAGTCATTCTATTAAATACGAAACACTTTAATTTCCTTCTGTATTATCATAAAAATTAAAAATGTGACTGAAGTCCATGGGTCAGCTATAACCTACTCCGGTAGTTCTAGGTATATCAGAAATAAGGCAATTCTAGTGTTAAAAGGTAATCGAAAGGAATATTAGAAAATGGAAATGAAATACAAAAAGATAACTTCAATTTCAGTTTAAAAGTACTATATTAATACAATATATTTTCATATAATATAAATATTCCAAATTCTATTTTTTTTTAATTTCCAGGGCAAGTATAAGAAAGAAAAATTAAATCCATAAAGCTTTTAAAAGAAAATTTAATTACATTATATACAAGATGAAAGTGAAAATTCTAATAGCGAATAAATAAATTTCATAGAAAAATAACACAAATATTAATATCTGATAGTAAAATAATAATTCTACAATATATTTAAGTATAGTATATTTAAATTTTATTATTCAAAAAAAGATATAGGTTTTTGTGGCAAATATGTTGCGAGGTGACACTAATTTTTTCCCTCACTTTTTTTACTTAAAATTCTTAAGCATTTCAGTTTAAATTTTCTTTTGACAAATCTGTTTTACAGTCTATATTCTCATTACAAAATAGGCTGTACCAACCATTGAAATAAATTTTATTTTCTTATTTCCCTTAGGAGGCTATATAATGTTTGCACCGTCAAATATACGATAAATTTCTCCCATTGTTCCAAAGTCTCATAATTAGCTTTTCAAAAGAGATTCATTATCCTTAGAGACGGAGTTGATATTCTATAACACATTGTGTGTCAAAGATTTCATTGTTATTCCTCAGAGATCTTATGGAACCCTCAAAGGAAAACTGTTGAAATATCAGCTTAACAAACGTAAATCTCCCTTTTCGTTGATCCGTAGGAAGGTATGATTCTTCGGGATTCCAGGGAAATTTGCAGTAACTTGAAGAGATGGTTTTCATGGTGTCTGGAGATGATGAATTGTACTCAAAAGATATTCGACTAGCATCGACTCGAAAGCTCACATGAATACCAAAATACTTAAAATTTTGTTATAATTTAACGATTTTAAGTCAAATGCATTTTCTGGGATTAAATGTGCATGAGAGATATTTGATTCGCGTAGACTGACAAAGGATCATAAATAAAAATGAATCCTGGAATCGTCTGTATAAAGTATGCGAATGTTGAAATACAAAATGACCAATAAGAAACTTAAAAGATGATTATTTGGCATAAGTTGTTCCAAATAAAATATTTTTTGAAACAGAATTTCCTTAAAAAGAAATCTTTGCCACTATGTGTGATACTCAATAATGATGGGCTGCATCTTCTGATATTAGATTTCATGAACCGGTTGTTTATTTAGTTAATGAACATGTTACATTAAATTATAATGATTTAATACATCTCACTAACATTTTAGAAATTTACTTCAAAGTAATGATTCTTATAGGAATCGACAAAACACTCCATTTAAAATTAAATAAGCGGGAGGGGGGTTAGTTTGATATCTGTGGAATTCGTACGTAAATTCAAAACCAAATAGAAATTTTTGGAAATGTATATATAAATATCCTTTTAGATTACAACAATAATAAAAGAAACCATTTTTTACTTTAAAAGTAATATAGATACAAAGAAATTATTAAATCCCAAATGTTTTTTAAATAAGTGTTTTAAAACTGATACAATACGGTCTGAAACAAAATTAAATTTTTCAAAAAAATCTTTTCTACTAATTATTATTATCTTCTAAAGATATATTTGTCACATTATTACACTTTATATGTTTATTTTTAAGTTTCATCTCTATGTGTATATTTTTAAGACATATTTTTCAAATGTATTTGCATGAATTTAAACAGTTTCGTAGGAATGTATGTATTCATTCAGAAGATTCAGTTACTTCTCTGATTAGATTTTTACTTATACATTAAGGAGAGTACTTTTTTATTTCCTTCTTTGAATATTTGTAATATAATATTAAAACAGATAAGAAAACAAAAGAAGTTTTTATCAAATATCTATTTAATTCAAAATCATAAGCCAATATTTAAAACAACATAGATTATTATTAATAAAAAATACGCAAATTTCTTGCAATAATTTCCTATTATTAATTCTTAACATACAAGGTCATTACAAAATGATCACCTGTCGAATTTATTATCTTTTGAAAAATATTGTAAATATGAATATATATATATATATAT
>BMAW01108489.1:0-25780 GCA_019974015.1 Nephila pilipes | reverse complement strand
TCCTGTTACTTCACAAGTAGTAAGCTTATTTTCTAATGTTTTTCCAGTTTTCAATAACTTCTTAGAGGCTGGTGTCCTGTTTTAAATTTAAAAATTTCTAAAGTTATATTTTTTCAAAACAGAAAATTCTAAATTTTTAGTTTGCAAAGTAAGATAATAAAATATTAATTCGTGAAATACAAGATAAGTGAAATGTTTTTATAGAACATTTTTACACTTTATTATATTTTACTTAGCTCGTCATGTATATTTCGTTTTAGAAATGAAACTTTAATTTTAATGAATGCAAAATATTAATAAAAATGTAGATATTCATTTCTATAAAGATAGACACATGCAGAAAAAAAATTACAAATTTCCTTTCCAAAGATAAATTTATAATTAATTACGGATCCTTTACATTCTGCAAAACCGAATAATGAACAGTTTTTGTTTTAATTTAATTGCTCTTTCTTCTTCTACATTGTTTCAGGAAAAGAGAGAATTATGTGCTTAAATTTAAGAAATACTATTTTAATTTTAGTGTTCATTAGGTAGATGTAAGTGTATAGTTTCATTAATAATTATTGTTTCAATATGTGCATTTTTAAATAGTTTGCCTCATTCACTTAATTTTATATAATTTATTTATGGTGATAAAATCATTTTTATATGGCATACAAAGGAAGTAAAGTTCTGTTTCAACAATCATTAGTATGATATTTAAATTAGGAAATTGACTATGATATTTTAAGCGTTTATTTTGGTAGATATACAGTTTTTATTTATACATTCTTCTGAGAATGAAAATAATATTATAGGGTTTTCTGGCATATTTTGTCTCTTTATGCTTAACAATATATTAGTTTAAAAATAAAATGTTTCTAAAACAGCGCAGCTTTCTGAATTTCATTTATCTTTTGGGTTGATAAAAAACTTTATGTACTCTTAGATTTATTTTGAATTTATATAGGATCCCAACTTATTATCCTTACTTTAATAAAGAATAGGTTTGTTATAACTTAATTAATTTTTCAATTACTATTTTATTTGGAAATCTTTTGTTCGAAATGGACGGAATTTTTTGGTTGCAGAGAGGGAAAGCTGAGGGAACAATTATACCATGTTAGTTCCTTGCACTATGCATTACAAAGAAATTTCATTTTGTTAGTATATCTTTACTGGACATTTGAAATAACCTTTGAACCTTTAAGAAGAATATTGTTTATCTTTGAAATGCTTTTTTTAATTAAAGAGATCAATTCTGCTCTCTCATTTAGTTTCAGTTACATTTTATTTTTTTAAAGTTTTATTATATTAGAGGTATTTCTATTGCCTTACTTCTTTTACAAATATAAATTTATAACTAATGGATCACAATATATTTTTAATGAAGTCGTGTTAAGGCATTAAAGAACAATAATAAAGGAAATACATTCTCAATATACAAATAAAATTTTAAACCAACAAACAATAATACAGAAATAACAAGCTTATATAGTAATTTATTCACTTTCGTAATCAAACCTCAAACATATAATCAAAATCTAAATTTTATGATCAAAATCTACCTCAAACATATCCATATAATCCAAAGTTTTGTTGTTATTGTCTCATTTGGTTATTGTAGTTCGTGAAACACCAAATGTTATCTTAAAAAGAAATTCAATATAAGAACTAAATTAAATAATTTCTTAATTTTTACGGTAATATTAAATCGCAGAATATAAAAACCTCTGTTTGTATTCAGAATATAACTTATAGCGTGGACGCTATCGTGATTTTTTCTACTAAGACTTTGGGACTTAAAACGAATTAGCTTGAATTAATCAAAATCTCAAAGGAAAAAAGGGGACTTATGTACAATAGAATTTAAATTATTAATGTATAATACAATTAAATTATTATTTTAAACTTATTTAAGAGTAGTATATGAGTATGATTGAGAAATTGCATTTACAAACAATACGGAATTTAATACAGAGTTTGTGGAAAAGAGAGTGACCTGTAACTATAAACAAAGGAATTGTGACCGTTTTGCCAAATGAAAGAAATTATCGGATCACAGCTAAAAAATATCTACATAGAATAAAGGAATAGAATCCTCAACAATAAATCTTCTAAGTACTTGCCCCCGATGGATGCAGCACATCTAAATACTTTGTTTTATTGAGCACTAGATTCTGATACATATGAGACATAACCAAAGAAAAGAGTAAAGATTTACTATTTATTATTCATAGATATGGATAAATTAACATGGGCAACATCCTTACCTGACTTTCTATTGATTTGTCTATTTTATAGTAACTCTTTTTTTTAATATGAATAATAATGGCAAGATTTTATTATACAGGCAATATTTTAGAATTTCTTGAAAGTTTAGAGTAGAATCTCAAACTGCATAATATTCTAGCCACACTACAGCGCACATATTTGCGAAATCATAGATTTAAGAATCATTTTAGAAGCACGGGACTAGTACTCTGTGAATAAAAAGACCGTGATATGAGGTACAGATACAGGATTCCAACAATTAAAGCACGTGATAAGCATGCCTTAGCGATAATGAATGATTACACAAAACTCGAATCAGGACAACATTTTAGCCAGTTCGCTACCGATTTTATCTACGATATTCTGTAGTCACTTAATTCCCTAACTTCGAAGCAAGGATTGTCCAGTATATCATAAATCGATTAGCTCTGAATGTGCAATACTGATATAGAGAATGTGAAATACCGATAGATAGTACAATCAGAATATACAATACTGATTGCCGGATTTCATACAGTTAAAAAATCATACTACGAATGCTCAGCTTATTCAAAAACCTGCTATCTATGAGGACTGCCAATTCCCTTGTAACTCAGTGACCCCATCAGAATAGTATACCAGTCCGAAATATCAGTAGAATACGGAGTGGAGACCCAACTTTTAACGTCGCTGATCACCAAATAAACAGTCTGCTTACCATAATTCGTACGCTCCACTAGTATCAACTTTCGGAGAAACGTAATAATTCCTAAATCGTCGTCAGATTAAATTAATCAGCAATCAGTGCTCTTCGATTGCCTGATACTCCAAAATCTTCAATTATAATTCACACAGGGAATGCAATTATTATTAATTCAATAAATATTCTCCACGTCCTACAGCTCTGCATGATACCTCTGTAAGTCTGTTGTGACATACTGGAGCAGAGAAATATTTTGTGTCGACTATGTTTTAGTGTAAATATTTTTATTTTGTTAGAAAGGGAACCTCTAATATTTCAGTGATGACAGCACAATGTGCAAGATTAAAACCGTAGGATGCGTAACTTTAACTGATGTCATTAGGGATAACATAGTAAGATGATTTGGTAATATAATATTAGAGAAGGGTTAATTAAAAGGTCTCTTGTGCTCAATTGGTCGATTTCATACATTGAAACCATAATTTCCTCAATTTCCAGGCCTCCATATTATCCATCTCAGATTCGAAACCGTAAGTGGGAAGTGGTGAAATTGGTCTAAATACACCAGACCTATACAAAGTTGACTACGATGCAGCAACACACTTTAAATACCCTACCAGAAATTTCAAGAATTGTTCTCCGACCAACCGGATCTAAACCCTTTTCTTCGCAATAAAACTGATACAAGAAATCCTTCACCAGATGCATCTCTGCCCTATCCATATGATCGAGAGTAACAAGACATCATTGAATATCATGTTGATAAAATATTACAAGACTATTATTCCCATTTAAGTTCCAGTATGCTTCCCCTGTGTTTCGTCTGTATTTTAATGTAGGAAAAAATAATAGTAAGCCCACCAATTCACTTGAAGTTTACAGTTTTGCTATCAACAATCATAAGCTTAATTTCATTACAAGATATCAATGGTTTCTGTTACCATTAATTGAGGATTTGCTGATGAGTATTCCTTACTGTCTTTATTATGACAATATTGAATATCCATTCCGTATCTTTTTTTTTTCACCTGGTATTCAATTTGACTGAAATCTCCGAAATCAAATTTATAACTAAGAATTGATTTTAGCATTCACTCGAATGTAATTAGAGTTAATTGGATGGGTTCTCAATTAACAAAGGGTGATATATATAACACTGAAGTATCTTATAGGAATATTTTCCTGTGTTTTTATGGATGACGTTATTATTGGATCGAAATCTTTTCAGGAACACGATACAAATTTAAAAGCTATTTCCGAAGTTACAAAACATGAGTTTAACATTAAATACTAAAAAATACCACTCTGTTTGTGAGGAATTAAAATATATCAGATTAATCTTTAATAGTAATGGTGTGCATATCGTTTCTTAAAATTTCAATCTATTTTAGAGATATCAGCCCCAAAGAACGTGCAAGAAGAACCAAAATTCTTGGGGATGATAGGTTGCAGTCAGAAATAAATTAAAAATTATATTGAATTGTGCGAACCACGATACGCGCTTAAAAGAAAAAAGGTAATATTCAATTAGTCTCTTGGTAGGCAAAAGGCCTCTTGATGTTATTTGTTTGACAACGGTTATTGTGTTAAAATTACTATGTTTCAGTTCCCTCAATGCTTTATATATTTTACCATTGCATTCGGCTTTGGTACTGAATTGACCCAACAGGAGAAACCAATAGCTCATCCAACGCTTATGCTAAAAGTAGCAGAATGAATTTACATAATAATAAAAAAAGAACGTTCAGCTGTAATATGAGCCTTATAATAATTTCTGTCGTTGTGGGTCTATTAACGATCAAAGCGATTTCCGATTATTTTGTGTGTGTTGTGTTTGTGGGAACTCACTAAATTAACTAATGAGAAAAAAAATTCATGTCAAATGATCCGGTGGGCATTAAAATTAGCGAAATTTAAAGAATTATTGATTTTCTATAAAACAGTTACCTTTCTGCTAAGCAAATCTGAATGAATCATCATTATACTCAGTATTCCCTTTAAAATCGTTAAGCAAATAGTGAAAATTGTATAATTTTTAACGTTTGTAATAGTTAATTATAGTTACTCTCTAAAATTTACCTATAGAAAAATTCATTATATTAAAGAGTAGCAAAACTGTCCTACTTGTCTATACAAAGTCAATTGTTTTCGCCCAGCTTAGTAAAATTTATTTTTAAAAAATAATGCTTAATATAATTATTCGTATCTAAACGATATAAACTAATTTTTGGTCGATACTTTCCAATTTATCAAAGTAAAATTATTTTTTATTCTCTCTTTCGATATACCTCAAGCTATTCACACTCTTTTTTTTTATCAGTGTTTCTTATTGTCTAGAGTATCTTTATTTACTTTTTAAACTACAATGGAATTAAATGCTATTTGAAAGAGAAATAATACTTATTTTGGTAATTACGAACGTAACTGACATTAACTACAAGAAAGAAAAGAAAAAAAATACTGCATTTACTTTGGAACAATTTTTATCATTGGAAGACATTGCTTTCCTTTTAAGAATTTATCTATCTATCTATCTATCTATCTATCTATCTATCTATCTATCTATCTATCTATCTATCTATCTATCTATCTATCTATATATATATATATATATATATATATATATATATATATATATATAAACAATATCTCATAAAGTAGAGATTATAAGCTCTAAGAAATGAAAATTAAACTTTACGCCTTCGTAAAATGAAGTTGCAATTCCCTAACTTTCATTTTTTCGTCTTGCATATCACTTTCAAAGTCTCATTGATGAAGAACTTGTAAAATAAAATTTAGAAATATTTCAGTTTTAAAATATACTCTAAGACGTCACAAGTGGTAGGACTTCGAATCCAAGTTAAAAGTCACATATAATGGCATCCACTTTTTATGACAATCTTTGGTTCTTTCTAATCTAACATCAAAAACATGTTTATTTATGAGTAACTGATGATCATGAAACGCATATCATTGTTTATCAAGTTATATAACATGCTTCAATCTAAAACAAACTAAATTTGCTGTTATATCATTACGCAATTTTTTTGTGCTGTATTTCTTCCCCAAAGACACAGTATGTATAATATTTTAAAAGGTTAAAACACGTGTGTAGGAAATCAGAATCATAGTAGTATCACACATACATAATTGAAGAAAGAAAACAAACAAAAGGCTGAAATCGATTATCGTTGGAGAAAAAAGAGCGTAACATTCTTTTTTCTATAAATCTATAGTTTCTGTCAAATTCTGTTACAAAGATTCTTCTAGTGCAAATACAGTTATTTAAAGGAAAAAAATAAATTTAATAATTTACAAAGTTTCTATGACTTTTCTTTCAGAAAAGTTTTAAAATGTTTTTCCGAGTCTCTATTAAATTTGATCGATTTCTTTTTATCTTCGAAGAACACACTTCTCTTTGGCAACTAGAAAGGAATATTGACTATAAGAATAGACGTGTATTGACACAATTTATGATAAAGTTTTATGCTAGAAGAATTTAATGTCATAATATCAGTTCTGGAAAGATTGGAGCCTGAAATGTTATTGAAAGGGCTCCGTGCTTGCTTTTCCTCAGCCTGATATACAATATTTCTGTTCCTAATTCGTTCCAATTAAAATATTCGAAAAAAAGAAATTTTTTAAAAGATTCAGCGTTATATCTATAAAATAGAGAGTTTAATTTACAAGAATATAAAAAGCAAGATTCAATTATTGTACCTCAAACATTATTTGGAAAATGGCAAATTGGGAATGTAGCTCAATGTTAAACTAAATAATAAGCAGTAATACCTAATTTTGATTTTAAGTGAAGTCATTCTACTAAATCTATGATAGGCGAAAACTAAATATTAACTAAACGAAAACTAAATATGCTTATTATGAGTTAAAGAATTTTAAAAGTATTTCATTCAATTCTAAATAATAGTTTTCCTGATTTGGATAATTTTAAAAATGTTTCATTGTATTTATGTAACATCTCTTTTGATTTTCATGCTAATTACATCACTGCAGATGTATAAAAATATAAAATAACTAATAACGATAATAAACCACTAGTTACTTATTATTCTCGGATATGCAAAGGCGACATTTTAAATTTAAAAAAAAGCCTGTTTCCTTTTTTTTCTTTATTCTTGTCAGGAAAATTAAAATATTGTTTTAAATAAAAACATAACATTTAAAGCTAAAAATTCTAACAATTAGAAATTATTTGTAGCTTCAAATAAAAGGTTTATCCGCTTTTAAAACACCACTTGTTCTAAATTTGTTTTTTAATAAATGTTTTCTCTTATTTTCCTTTGTTTTTGAATCCTGTTCGTTTAAGTAATTTAATCAGTTTAAGTGAATTGGCCATTTATATATATATATATATTTCTTACCAAGCATAATTTCAATAATTGCAATCATTGATGATAATTAAATATACCTCTCATTTTTCAGTAATCCAAAAAATTTAGTCAAAAGTGTTATTAATAGTTTTAAATCTAGTAAAATTCTTCCAAGTCAAATCAATTCGGAAAACGTAAATGTAAATAGTTGAAGATTCAATTCTTTATTTCTACCAAAGATATTTTAAATGATATAAGTTTCTTACATGAAGAAAGAAATGTATCTGACTCATATGTATTAAATGTAAATACCATTAAGTTTCTTCAATCAGCTGAAATATAACAGACAAGTTCTTGCCAGAATAAAGCTATTATACAATGTTCTTGTCACTTACATAACATACAAATCCCTTAAAATCTGTAGAAAATCAAATTCCTTTCCCATTTTTACAGTAGCTCTAACAAAATCCACGCCAACACTTTTTTATAAGTAAAGCACTCCATAGATGAAAATTACAGACTTGAATCTTGGGGATTTGTTTTTTTTTTCTTCCATGAAGTATGTAACATAAGATAAAAGTACTGCGAGCAGCAACTACATCAGGAACAAACATTTTGATGGAGAAAACACTAACAGGCTTTCTACTGGAAGCATTTCCTCTCCCTTTAGACATTTTAGGAGATGCTACAAAATTCAGTCCATGTTGTTTAAAAGATGAAAAAAACATGTACTTTTTCAAATTTTTTTGCAGTAATATTTCGCTAGTTAAAGGTTTTACTAGTGATAAAAATGAAAATTTCTTAAAACATATTAAGATTTATCTACACATAAATAGAATTCTCAATATCATAATAATGCCTAAGATACTTCTTAATTTTTAGCATTGAATGCTGCAAAGAGCTAAAGTCTAGTTTATTATATTATTTTACTTTTCATAAAAATTCCTCTAATTATTGCTAAACAGATTTTAAAATTCATTAATAATAATTAATTAATTAATATTAATTTATTCACATTTACACACATATGCCTGCTATTCCTCGATTAATTTCATGTGCTAAATTTTGTGTTTATAGGTCTATAGAATGAACTAGAATTCATTTTAATAACCATTTTAAATTAGAAATAATAAAATACAGGGCATAAAAATATGTCATTAACTCTACATGTTTACTGATCCTAAAATATGAGGAATCAATTTTCCATTTGTATTATTCTAATTTTTCACCTCATAAATATAATCTGGATTCACTTAACAAAAAACTTAGTAATACTTCCGAATTTTGTTTTGAAGAATAGATGTACGGATGTTGAATTAGATATTTAAAATTCTAGCAAAATTTAGATATCAACACACAATTGAAACATTTTTTTGGAATATTGTAATTTTCATTCTAGATAATAATGTAGCTATAAATCTTTTTAAATAATATTTCACTGCAAAAACTAATTTGTAGCATATGACCCAAACGACATAATCTCAAATGATTTCCTATTTCGGTTTTGTTCATGTATGTATTTATAATGGTTTGTGAATTAAAATGGCATATTTATTTATGAAAAAGATGCAATAAGAATCCGTATGTAACAAATTACCTTTATTTTGTTGTCATTGGATTAAATTTTAAAAACGATTAGAATATTTGTTGTTATTGAAAACATTCTAGAAATATCGTTATATGTATACTATCTAAGGAAATCCTAATTAACTAAGAATTTTAAGTTTTATAAACTCTCTTAACTCTAATTTTATTCATTACCGAGTTCAACAGTTTTAGAAACAAAAGGAAACTGAAAATTATCAACTGTTAATAAGTTCAAACTCTACCAAAGCAATTAAATGATATAATTATTTCATTTTTGATTTTTAATTAAAATATTTTGAAAAATATAGTAACGCAAAATATTTGTCGCTCCTTAGATGTATGTATATTTATAATGAATTAAAATCTCAAATTTTTATACAAGAGGCTGACGACATTGGATATTGATTTACAATAATGAGCGTTTTCCATGAACACGTTGCGTGATCATTTAAAAAATTTACATTTGTTACAACCATAAATTTAACCTTTCAGGATGTAGTTCTTAATCTATAATAGAGACAAGAGCCATTTAAAACAAACAGCTAATATCACTTCGCTATTTTAATTGATTAAAAACTATACTTTTCAATTAAAAAAATCAAAGGATAGGAGTTTTCTTAATACACAGTTCTAATGAGTAGGGATGACTATGAATATAAAGCAACAATTTTTCAAACAATTACTTACATCCAGAACATATACTTGAAAAACTAATACGAAATATGTTTATTCTATGTAAATACGATGAGAGTGCACGTTAATGATATCTTCTTTTTGCTACATAGTCAAAATGAAAAACGAGGAATTGTTTAGTTATACGAATTTTAAACGAATTACATTTATATACATATATTTACGATTAATATATTCAACATTTAAGTATATTCAGAAAGCATAAGAATGAAAGAAAGCATAAAAAATACTATTAAGAAAGCATAAGAATGTCTTGGGAACAACCGAATCTTAAAAGGTATTTTTATAATGCTGCGCTTAACTGATAGCAATTTAAAATATTGTTTTTATGTTTAAAATACAGAAAAATAGGAACAGTGTCAACAAACTTAAGATATAATTTATTTTTGATTATAATATTTGTAATTATTATAAGTATTTTAATTTAATTTATTTAGTTATTTTAACATTTTATTTTAAATATAAGTTATATAGGTAGTCAAATGATGTTTAAAAAAATCTTAGTAAACAAACTATAATTTACAAACCTTTGCATACATTTTCAATCAATTTTAAACAATTCATACTCTATTATATGTTCTTCTATTCTACTGTAGGTTGTTGTTGTTATATTCTGAATAGAATTTATATATATATATATATATATATATATATATATATATATATACTTTTCTTTAAGCTAACATTATCATTGTAATACAGTTCAATAATTTATTACAAAATTTTTACTATGTGTTAATTAAGATTCAAATTTTATTCAATGTATCGATTTCGTATGTTTATGTTTTGCTCAATTGTCAAATTTAATTCTAGAAAAGGTAAATCTTTTACTAATAAAGCTTCAGAAGAAAAGAAATTATTTATTCCTTTACAAAAAAAATGCATTTAAGCAAAGTGAATCAGAACATTATTTTAACTTAATTTTCTTCTAATATTTTAAACAAAGTCTTAATTGTACTCACGCTTCACTGAATATAGAAATATTTGCAATTTTTGATACATATACATGTGTGAGTGTGTAAATTTTAATTTTCCTTGACAAAAAGTGTTCTAGAATTGTTAATTTGGTCATTTTTTTCCAGTAATTTTTTCAAAAATTGAAAGGATATTTTTTGAAAAAAATGGTGATGTAAATTATTTTTAAATAAAAAATTTTTCTTCTTTTTTGGATAACATCATTGCACTTAAAATAAAAAAATAAATTGCTTCAGTACATCAGTATTAATTCGAATTTTATTTTAAGACTTTTTTTTTGTTTTTGTTTTCTATGGAAGCAAATAAAATTGTTTAATTGTATTTTATTGGTTTAAACCACATCTACTAAATATCTAACAATACATATAAATATTCAAATTGAAAAAAAAACACCATACTACAAATGAAAGAAATTAAATGCTGAGAATAAGAGCACAGAAATTTGGTTCTTTTTATTTTTCATGAAGAATACTTCCTTAAATCTGACATCAATTCGATAAAATATTAAAGATATTGTATTATTTGTTCATTCATCAATATTAGTCTGAGCTTTACTGATGGTAATCCCAAGTCATTACTGAAAAAACACAAGGCCAAACAAATAAGGAAGGAATTAACTTCCAGAAAGGAATTTCATTAAAATAAGCCGTTATTTGATGAACGAAATAAAACATGTGTATCCAGTGCTAATTAAAATAATGAATAATAAATATTTGCTGCTAGCAGTTTAATTATCTGATGAATAATGTAGTTTGAGGAGTTTTATATATTATCTGAAATGTAGTTTTGTCTTTTTTCATTGATGTATTACTTCTGAAATATTGTACTACATTTATTTTCTGAAAAGTGTATCATAAAATTCACTTTTAATGTATATATGTCTTAGAGTGCAAAAAAAAAAACTACATTCTTGATATCAATTTAGAGTCTATAAGATATCTAAGAAACAAAATATATTAAAATTATATGGTGATAATTTAATATAATCCTTTTTACTAAAAAATGCTCGTAATTAAATTTTCTTTTCGAAAATAGGATTTATTAACAGAAACTCTGTTTAATGATTTAAATGATAGTAATTGCCATTTCTTAAATATTATTCTCCTATCGCAAAGGTTGTTTTAAAAAACAAAAATTTCCCACTTCAAATTAAAGTAAAGTTATTTGGTTTGAGTATCTTAAATCATTCGAAGTTCATTTTACCTTTTCTGCTTCGAATAAAATATTTCATTATTTATTATATAAAATATGATTTATTATTATGAAATAGTTCTTTATTATTTATTTCATAGCATTAAAAAAATCAATATTTTATTTTCATTTTGTTTTGTTTCTTAAAAAAGACTCTTTATAAATTATAAGTACATATTATGCAAGTAAAAATGTAAAAATATAAGGGAATTAAAAATTGATAATTGAGTCGATATTAGTGAATTTCCCCCGTTCTTTGTACAGTGTATGTATTCCACCATAATACTAAATCGTTTTAAGCTACTAAATTAGTATGTTCCATTTTTTTTCCATTTCTATTAGTGATCACCTTTCATTGAAGTTTATTCAAATATTTGAAACTAAAGTAAAATTCATTATGTAGTCTTCGGTAAGATTAATCTTTAAACAATTGAAATAAGAAATGTCAGATTAAACGGGAGAAATATTTACTCAAGAGAGAGATCAATCGAATTTGGAATCTTATGTGGGTTACATCGCAATTCATTTGTTTGATTCTTATACATATTGTGGATTCTGGAATAAGGTGCAATGATAGTTGAGAAATTTCGATCTGATTTTAACTAATTATTCACCATTTTTTATTATTTCCTATATCCTTTAAGTAGAAACTTACTTATGTTCTTTCTCTGAAATTAAAAATTGTTAATATGTTTGTTCTAATAAAAGAACGATTATATCCTGCGTCTAATATCTTTGTGTGTCACTATAGTATCCGTTTGAAGTACATTAGAATTTAAATCGAAGTTAGAATTCCATGGACTTTACATAACTTATTTTAGTTATTTTGGATATTGCTATACGAAGTTCATCAGTTTTTTTTCGTGAACTACAAAACTCTTTGAGGAAATGAAAATTAATTTGTTTATGATACTAAGATATTCAATTATATTATAGCGAAATAGGAACTTTATTGTTTTATGAGAAATTTCTACTTCAACTTAAAGTATCTCATTATAAAAATATAAAACTAAAAATATTTTTCCGTAACAGGAAAGGTCTTTGATTTAACGTACTTGAATCAATTAACTTTACTATAATTTGAAATGGGAAATTTTTGTTTTTGAACACACTGTTTGTGATAGGAGTTTAATACTTAAGAAATGGCATTTACTTTCATTTAAACCATTAAATTGAGTTTCTGGTACTAAATTTCACTTTCAGAAAGAAAATTTAACTATGAACACTTTTTTTTAAAAAAAAATATTATATTAAATTATAACCATATAGTCTTAATACATTTTTCTAAAATATTATGCATAAACTAAGTAATGTGATGATTTTATTATTACCTTAGTATTTAGCTGATAAATACTTCTAATTATTTTTAAGGAACTTTAAATTGCATTTAAACTACACATAATACATGTTTGATCAAATAAACTTTATTACAGTTTACCTTAGAAAAAAAAATCAAAGTTTACTGAAAGTGATTAACTACGTCAAACAATCTATTATGAAGTTTACCCTAAAATCTAAGTTTCTTTCTCTTTTTAATACCACGTAAATCAATCTGCTTAGACGTGTTTACAAATTAAATGCTTTGAAGCACAAATCCTTCTTTCTAAAGTAAGCTATATCCAGTTGTCGTAGCACGTTCTATCCCCCTATCACATAGATCGCTTGCTCCGTCACTTTAGATAAATCTTTCTCATTCTTCCAAGCATTCATAATCAGCTTTCCAAAAGAGATTCATTAGCTTTAAAGTCGGATTTCATTTTATGCACCATCGAATGTCATTGGCTTCATTGTCATTCTATCGAGGCTCACAATCTCGGCTTTTCGAAATATTTGATAATTTTTTCTACTGTCCGAAAAACCAATCGATACTTCAAATTTTCAAAAATATTTATAAGACTCGAAAGATTGGCTTAAAGAAATGACAGATTGTAATATTTTAAGGAATTTGAACTTTGATGGTATAAATTGATAGAGATGACAGAAACATTGCTCATATGAAAGAAAAAAATATCTTAAATTTTCAAATAGTTTATCAATATCATACTAAATATATTTTTTGGGAAGTCTGTGCTTCTAGTATATATTATTACAGAATTTTCAATTTATGCCTCTTTTGTCACAAGGCCTATACTAATAAGGAAATAGATTAAACAAACATCTGTAAAAGTTAAATGAAAATTAAATACTCCATTAGCTAATGCATAGGGTATTTACAATATAGTACCCAATATTTGAAGATCTACTGTTACTAAAATCCTTTAGTAAAATTGAATTTAAAAATAATCATCTAAGATTTATGAAATTGCAGATGTTGAATGTCACCACTAGCAGAAAAAAACACAAATAAAATGTAGTCAATGTTAGAACTATCTCTAGAATGTGCTTCTTACTGCGGAAAGAGCCAAATATGCAACATATCCATGCTAGTAATAACGACAATAGTGAACTTTTGCAATAGAATAGGTCAAACTTTTGTCTTATGATGTGGCATAAAACACATCAACCTTCGATGGATCATGTTTTACTTCCCTAGTCACTCTTTCTGACATGTTAATAGTGTATCTGTTTACTTTAAAATTAGAATGAAACGTCATTCCATTGCTAAAGACCAGTTTAGATATGAAGGACTTATCTTTATTGAGTTCATTGAGAGCAAACTTGCATAAATTTAATACGTGTTCTTCATTAGTTTGGGTAATACAGTGTACCAGCTGTAACTTGGTTTGAAAATCAATACTTGGTTCAATTAACATTTTCTACACTTGCTGCTTTGGTGGATTGGTCGTGAAGTTGATGATGGTTATGTTCTTAGTGTGTAGCTTCTAATAAGCTTTGATTTAATAACATGTATGTTGTTTTTTGGGGGGAAGGGGACACTTAAAAGATAAAATGTTTTTGGTGCCATTAACAGTAATACCGATGATACGATAATACGATTAATTGCAGCTATTCAAACTGTATTTCGAAAATGCTGAAAATTGTGAGGGACTTAAGTTCTATTCTCGATTGGAATGTTTCTATTGGCAGTCGCTTTGAATATTTATAATTTTATAAGCTCTTAAGTACTACTTTTAATTTAATTTTTCCAAACAATATTGCAACATTTTTAGTTTTGTAATAACAGTTCTTCAAAGGTGGAATGTCATCTTATACACATCCCATTTAGTGAAATTAAAGTAGCACAGATTTACACATAACACAATATCCATACTTATACTTATATTTGTACTTCTGTGAGGGTCTTTTCTTTTCAACTTCCGCTAGAGTTGCTAAATAACATGACAAATGATAGGAGGAGAGTATGTGTGATAGAAAACTTTGCATTTCTCTAACTATAACCTCTGCTATTATCAACGCTACTTGCTATTTAAAGTTAGATGTGGGCACGCAAACATAGATGGTACAATTGAAATTCTCGCCAAGTGCGAGTTGCTTATTGTTATTTGTTACAATACGATAATTATTATAATAATACTGGGTTGTCTTAGAATGCTTACTTAATTTGTTGCTTAAATAAAGCGAGAATGAAGTAAAGTTTCATCGATACTCGTGACCAGGATTTTGACTAAATTTTTTTTGTGATCACTGCAGCCAAAACCAAGATTTCCAAAAGTGTTTTTTTTTCATTACATTAGTACTGGAGACCTATATTTTGAAAATACTTTACCACCCACTAAATGGCTTCAATAGGGAATCAGACAACTTTTGAGCTCTGTATTATTTAATATAGGAGTCTAGCGAATTATTTTTCTTCCGCATAATTGTTCCTCCTTTGTGTGTAATGTCTTGAAATAATATTTATTTAAAATTAACACTAAAATGAGCACGAGAAGCATGATTTAAATACAATATAAGCAAATTTGGTTTGCTAAGTTATTTTTCATAGAACTCCTTGTATTCTTAAGTGGGAAATGTTTTTTTTTTTTTTTTTTTTTTAATTTTTTTATTGAATTTCAACGACATACCTCAGTAACTTTTATTGATGTATGCATCGTATAGCGATTAATCTGATAAGTGTGTTTAATACTGCATAAATTATGTAACTATAGTTGTTCTGATAATTTGCTATATATTTAATACCCTTACTATATATTTTATGTTGCGATAAGTTTGATTTGTATAAGACTAGTATAAGATTTGTATAAGACTAGTATAAGATTTGTATAAGACTATTTTTAAAATTTTACTGTTGAGTATTAATTAGTATGGTTTCCTCTTTCCCCCAATACTTTTTGTATTATTGTTTCTTGTGAAATTGTGTAGCAATTATAAATTTCTTGGAAATTTAGTTAATCCTTTATAGCTTGTTGCTAACATTCTTTTTTTTTTCTATTGTACAATGAATAAATAAAATTCAATTTGATGAATCATTTGGTTAGATAAATTTCATCAACACGTTTACAAAACTAATTTTAATAATTTGAAACGAGTTCCATTCACCTACATAAAAACAGTTCATCATCAGCTAATCATTATGATCCCGTGCAAAATGCAAGCAGACTCATCTTTAGTCGTTGCTTCATCACCGATTCCCTTATTGATTTAGTTCTAAATTTTCTGAAGAAGGGCGCATTTTCAACCTATAATTTTTTTTTGTAAAATTCAAGAAGTAGTAAAGCTTTAATCTTGGTCTTGGTTAAGATTCATCTCAATGATCCCGCAGAGAGATTTTTTTTTGTCCGATCATAGTTACTATTTCATCGAAACTTTCAAGAAATTCTCATTATAAATAATAGACGGATTCGAATTATCGTACGACTACAAATATTAGCCAATTTCTCTTAGGGTGGTACAGAATCACGGTACGAGTTTGCGAGTAGTATTCGTTACCTTAGAAGCAAGAACTTTCAGAAAACACCTGATACTTAAATAGAAACTAAAAAACATCACAATCATTTCCTCCCAACTCTCTGAGCTCTTCCAGGATATTCTATGACTATTTTTCAGTAAAGAGTCCAATGATCTCGAATCTTCTATTCGGTGTTGAAAGGGAATTTGGAACTCTTAGCCCAGGCGGGCTTCATATCCCTTCTGGACAGATATTTAGAAACACTATTCAATTTTTTCGAGTACCTAATACAATAAATGCCACTGCTTAAGATTTACTTTTTTTATTAAGTAATGTGTTAAACTTATGTTTTATCACAGGACTCATGCGGAGATTCAGCGACATTTTTTCAGTAAAGAGCCGCTAACTTTGAGTATGCCATTCAAGAACCTGCCATAGAAGATACAAACAATAAATTGTTCACCGGTTCCTCCACAAAAAAAAATGGAGAATTTGGCCTCAAGCAACCTGGACGCAGAGACCGTCTATTCCCTTACATTCAGTCGATCAATTCGCTTGACCTTCCGTCATCAATTCCAGTTTTTCTCCATACCGTTTTTGATATATGTACGCTTGTCAGTGGTTTGAAAATTGGTGGAACATTTGTTGTTATCACTGTGGAAACTTGCTTCTTTTCCAATCTGATTGTAGGATGACGCTTAACGAACTACAAAGGTAAAACTTTCAGCAGCGTAAAAGAGAAACTAATCCGAGTAACACAAGAGGTCATCCAAGATCCGACAATTTATTATCAAGAGTTGAATGAAAGCAATAAATATTTGTGCTAATGCCGTCAATTTTAATGTCCAACACTTTTTAATTCCGATATGTTTTAGCTAATATTTCTCATTTCTCAACGGGTGTACTATTTAATACGAAGAGACTCTCTGTTTCTTGATCTGAAGTTGCATTTTTGATAACCTTAGGATGATGTTTCTAATTCTATGTAAAATAACATACAAACTTCTGCTGTAAAAGGCAGTATCTTAGAAATTATGGACACTTTTTCTATTTTCTTTTTTTGAAATAAGTGGACTGAAATTCTAAAAAATGTGTGTGTTTCTATCACAAAGTCATAATTACTCTTCACTTTAAGCATTATCATAGGCTATAGTTTCCTTAAGCAAACAACCTTTTATTTCATCATTGTAATAAATTCTATTGAAATTATGGCACAAGAAATTTTTTCAAAGAATTTTTCGTAAACGATATATCGATCCAGAATTCCAACACTCTCAAATTAAATAACACAGTTTTGTAGAGTCCTTGTTATTGTTCGATTGTCTACACTAGAGTTCCCTCCGTTACACATTTCAGTGACGCTCAAATTAAATGTGAGGAGAAAATAAAAAGGAAAGGTGTCACAAAATATTGTAATAAATTCTTAGAATACAGAAATTAGTCTCCAAATACAAAATAATTTTGATTCAAGTATCAACTAAATCAATACACTTCAATAGGCTTTGTACACCATTTTGAACACTCCTATTTTTTGATTCTCTGCCTCATATATTTCAGAGAAAGATTTACATTAACGGGTTTATATATATATATATATATATATATATATAACTATCTTAAAAAAAGAGTTTCTCGCGATGCTTTCAAAACATAAAAGCTATTTGCTCGACCTATTTTAAAACTATTGGTAACTGAAACTGAACTCCATGTCATCAAATATAAGCACTTGGATCCAATTAGATGTCCAATTATTTACTAAGTCCTTTTTTAATTAAGCGAAAATTTTCAGAAACAAATAGTTGATTTCTGTTCAGCTGATACAATTTATACATTCTCTAATTCTCATTACAATGCTCCAGTTCTTTCATTTAAACAAAGAATAAGTGGACTTTAGTACTTGACTTTCCTAAATATAAAAATATATTTGTAACACTGGATTTCATAATTCCTACACTTGGCGACATACTTCTTGAGGTAGGAAATGTCAGTGACTTTTCAGCTCTTTATATGAATATATCTCTTTCAATCAAATTCCCATCCATTTCAATAACAGGCCTGAAACTGATTTTTCCTTTCACATTTGCGTCAAATATAATTTAAACAGGCTTAGTTTTGGTCCTAAGATTTCACCATAAGCATTTCAGTCAATCGCTGAAGATGTTTTAGGCGAAATATTTCCCCACGGTGTCCTAATTCACTTTACTGAAGCGTGAAAAGTTACCGCATATATGGTTTATTTAAATTAAGAATTAAATTACAATTTTAAGACACCCCAGTAAATTTATATTAGTGTTCGTGTCGAAAAGCAAACGAGGAGGAGATGGCGATCAAGAATGGAGATTAGAGTGCTAGAACAAATAGATATACTAGGTATGATAAAATATTCGTTAATTAAATCTAGAATCCTGATTTGCTTAATGATAATAAGATAAATGAACATAATTAAACCTGACAACCTACAACTCATGTAAACAACAAGAAAGGTAAATGTCTTCAGTGTGGATATAGATCCCCGTAGTGTTTTGGAGTCAAAATACATTCCACAGGGTAGTTATTATTTTTGCAACAGAAAATAATCGGTATCCATGTTTAAACAAAAGTATCTGACAAAACATCGACACTGAAAGAATCAATCTTTAATATTAATTTTATCTCGAAACGTATTGCAAGATAGCTATCCCTAGCCATTTTGGCACTGTTTCCAGATTTGTGCCCAATTTGAAGAGGAATTACTCACTTTACGTCTAATAACGGCAGGTGTAATTTTACTGACACTGGGTTTGCATCTTTGAAACACCATCAGTGTCTCATCATAAAAATGAAACATTTAGAACTATTTCTCTTGCTCTCCATGGGGAAAGAATGGTGGTTAAAATTGCTTTATTGTATTATTTAACACAAACTAGAAGACGAAGTCTATGCCAACCGCTGTCTCTGCATTCAGTCTGTCGGAACTCTCATCTCTTACCCATCTCTAAATGATACTTGAGTCTTAATGAAGATCATCTATCTTAAATAAAAATAACTCTTGACACTCTACAGCTCTAAGTAAATATTTGATCATACCTAAAATCTCTCTCTATATATATATTTGTTCTAATGTTTTAACCTCAATTTCTAATTTCTTTCTGATTCTCATTTATTTTACCCTATTCAACTACTAATATAAAATTACTGAGTAGACTGAAAAAAATGTTCATGTAATTCTTAATTTTAATCAACAGAAACAAGTTAATGTTTCAAGATAAATATAAAAAAATGCATCAAGAACTCATAATTCCATGGTATCCTTTATATATAAATTAAATATATACGTCCGCGTTGTATTTAAATGTTTTTCTTATTCCTTTAAAATTGCTGCGAAATGTTCAAAGTGAAAACTAATTTCAGTTCCAGACCAAAGAAATAAAGCTGTTTTCGGAAAAGAAGTACGAAAAGCAGACAATGTAGTATGCTTCTAAAATGAAAATATCACTCCAGTAAACACTTTTCCAAACTTTTTTTCCCTTCGGCTTATTATTACTTTCAAATATGAATGGAATATTTCAGAGGAAATAAAAAAAAATGTTTAAGTTCCTTAAAGAAAGTAATATTAGATTATAAAATGATATTTTTAATGATAAATAACCCGTGATTCTTTTGTGCCTTTGCTACAGAGTAACATTCCTTTCATCCTTCTTAATGTAAGAAAAATTATTCTTAGGAAATATTCTAGGAAACAGTATATTTAGTGATCTTAGCATAAAAAAATAATAATGTATTAAAAAATGAGAAACTTTATTTTAAGTTTTATAAAATGCAATGGTAACTAAATCTCGAAACCTTATTAAAGTGACATTTGTTCTTATTAATAATTTTACAAATCCTTGACATTAAATTTAATTATTCTTCAGAACATTTTCTTTTCCTAAATGAATATTTAATTTCATCCAGGTGAAAATGTTTACTAAGAGCATTGATTGAAATTTATTCCTTGCACACTTTTGAAAAAATAAAAAAAATTAGAAAAGTATTTAATTCATTTTTAAGTTAGATTTCTTTGAAAGGATAGAAACCTTACATAAATGTTTTGGAAAATGACATTTTGAATAAACACACTTCACTTTTGAATAGAGTGTGTTTTTTCCTACAATTGTTTCTTTGAAATATATTCAAGTTTCTTTTCAGAACGGTAGTTTTATTGTGCCTTTTGTGAAGAATAAAGATAATTATTTTGATGGTTATATATAATTTTTCTTCCGCGCAGATGTTCATTTTAAATATCCAACTTTTTCTTTTCAGGTAATTTTGATTGCGAATCAACAATATTGTAAGTATTATTCGTAAGAAACTCAAATTATCTATTTTTTGCTATAAAAGGATTTGTTCGGATAAATTGTATGAATTTTTCTTTTTTGTATTCTAGAAAAAGATGTTCATTGAGGAATAAGATCATTTAGGACATCATTAAAATTTTATAAACAGATTTGATAAAATAAGTTAGAAATGTTTTTGTTTCCACTTAGTATATTAAAAAGGCAGGCTTGTAATGTTTGGATTTAATTATTTTCACTTCAAAGTCATAAAATGTATTGCATTGTTTTAAAATTACTGCAAAACAAAACCATAATTTATTCAATTTCTTCTTAGAAAAAGCATAAACTCTGACAAAAAGCAACATTTATTTTTACTTATTTAAAAATATTTGTAATGCGTCTTTGTATAAATTAATTTTTCTAGCAATATGGGACTCAACAATACGTATAACACATAAAAAATCTCAATTTCATGGCAAAATTCTTAAAAACTCTACTAGTATATGGATTTTATCATTTTCTCTTTGTTATTGTTTTATTGTATGGTTATTGCAGGACTCAATTGCACTTTACCCTTTAACAAATCCTTGAGAACTTTAGTGATGTCGTTTGAATAGCGAAATCTAACCCAATGAGTGATATGTGACTAATGTGGATTAGAATAGAATTATTGAAGTGAATAGGATTGTAGAGATGCATTTATGAGCTATGAATAATTTCATACCAGGATTGGAGGTAAAGAGAATGGACTGATGTTAACAACAAATATTTCGGTACCATACCTCTGCTGAGTAAGGAGCTATAGTAGCTAATATAGAAAGGATCTGCATAGGACTTGGGAGTCAAATTCTCATGTAAAGTTCCACTTATGTCTCGAACCCGATTAGTTAATTACAGATAAATACCTAGTTATAAGTTATATTAACTTTAATTGTTATAGTAAATGCACCTGTTATATTTAGCATTAAATTTAGAAATGAGTAGGAAATCAAATCGAAACACTTGATTAAATTGCCTCTATTGTTCCACGTTATCCCAATTCTTGAATTATTTCTCCACTAAAGTTTAACATTAGAAAGAGGAAGACTTTAACAAAGAAAGTAAACTTGGGTTTTTCCTCTCATTGTTTTCTCAATATGCAACAACTTAGTTCTCATAGATGTCTAAGCTAATATACAAAAATTATTTACTTCAAGTGGATATCATTCAAGTACTACGGAATTGCAGTAGAAAGTATACGTTGATTTAATACTTTATTCAACCGATCAAGATATTTTTCTCTTTCAATATAATTGAGGTTAAATCTGTTTTTAATTCTATGTTTACATGTACTCAAAGTAATAATAATAATAATCGGAATATTTCAAATACATAATTAACAGTTTGTAATCTTTTTTTTTTTTTTTTTTTTGGTATGTGGTATGTATTCTATTTCAAACGAAAATTAGCTCAACTATTAAAGAAAGAAAAAACAAAAGTTAGCATAAAATTTTAAATCGATATTAAAGGCAGGACTTCTATGATGTTTTCAAGAATGCTTTGAAAAAAGATTAGGAAAATTAAAAACAAAATTTAAAAAAAAATATTTTGGTGCATATTGTTATTTATTATATGTTAAAATTCTTCTAATCACTAAGAGACTAAAATGCTCACATTAAACTCTGAAAACATATTTAAATGCTAATGTTTCATTATTTCTAGTTAAAATAATTGTGCCGCTAACCAAACTAACAGAATAAAAAGTTGTTTCGTTCAGTAAACTCTGTATAACTACAGAGAAATTACCTTCGAGAAAAATATTTTTTGAGCTTCATTTAAATGCATTTTTTTTTCATTAACAGTAAACGAGCATTTTGATAGCATTCATTCTAAAAATTCAATAACATAAAAAAAAAAAAAATTGAAATAAATTGCAAAATTATTTAAAAGAACAAAACAAAACAAAATATCATTATTAATATTTTTATGAAAGTAAAACATTAACAAAAAATTATTTTTATCTTATATTTTCAGTAAATTGCTTTTAACTAATATTCTGAACAAAATACAAAAAATTATTTCTCTTAATGCAAATCTAATTATATTTTTATCAACTTATGCAACTAATTTTCTAATTACAGCATTTTTTTTTCCTTTTATACAATATACGTTCCTAACTCAATTCCAACAAATAATTCAAAACCGAATTATTGATAACATAGAGAAAAATTTAATGTTTTGAATCTGAAAGTAACGAATTTCTAGATGGTATATACAATTTTTTTTTTTAATTAAAACCATTATTTTTTAGATCATATTGACAAAAAAAAAATCAATCGAATTTCTGTGGAAAGGAGGAACTAATATCGGCATTAAGTACTAAATAATGACACACGTGTGAAAGATTGAATGATTCTTTACCATAAAACACTAATATAAAAAATATTAAAAATGTATAAATTTAATATATTAGTTATTTGAAATCTCATTTTTCTTAATTAATAATTAATCGAATTTCCTAAGATTTAACTGTTCTTTAACTATTAATTACTACAGATGTCAGTAATATTTTAAGCACGTTTAATATAGAAGTTCTTCTCTATAACAGTCTATCTCTCACTCTCTATCGTAAGTTATGATAGATATCAAATTAAATTGGCCTGTTTTTTTTATTTTTTTTATTTTTTTATATATTTTTATTTACCCACAAACATTTTTATCTGATCCCAGTAATGTCATTTCGGTCTTTTGAAAATTTAAAAGCAAAAACTTTTATAAGAATAAGGCGTATTATTAATAATGAAATCATCTTATTTTATTTGAATTCATATATATTACTGAACTTAAATTGAATTATCAAAGCGATAGGATAGCATTTTTGTTTAGAAATCGAGACTGCGGGATTAGGAGACTCCTAAAAACAATTATACATTCAACCCTATTATCTTATACAGAAACGCAGGGGATTATATCGACCACTTTGCCGACCTCTGCACTAGAACATCTTGGATGTATTCTTCTCTAATTGGTGGTGATTCATAGGTGTTGAATTTAGATTAACGACTAATCATTCGTTTTTCGTTAATGATTCCTATGTTTCAAAGCAATTTACATCTTCAGTTATTTCTATTAATTATTTATTAAAGATATTTACACTTTTGTACAGAAGAATTCACTTTCTTACAGCCAGTTACAGTAAGATACTATCCCCTCACAATACAGGCTATAGGGCTTCCAAATAAGACTAGTGCTAACAAGCTCGACTCTAATTGGACGATCTACGTATAAAGTTTTTACAAAAGCTGTACTGTTTTTTCTTCCAACAACTTGAGTTTTCATAGTTGTTCTAGGTACACATTCAGTAAATTATTATTCAAAATTTTGTTTTAGACTAAGACTATGTTTCTATGCCGCTAGCACACGTGTTGCAATCCAATTCAGTCAAAATTGTTTGCTTTAGATGCAATGCTCTCATAGACAAAAAACTGAAGAACGGCAAATGCCTATGTAAAGAGCCACAATCTGTTACCCTTAACATTGAAGAATGGCCATCAACTCTCCAATTGAGTTCAAAAAGAAAATACTTGAAGAATGCTAAGATGTGCGGAGGACACTGAAGCCAAAACATTGCATCATACTGTTTTTTTTTTGAAGACATGAAGCTTGAGAACCGAATAAGTTTGAAAGTTTTGAAAGATTTAAAACTCACCACAGGGAGAAATAAGAATTAAAAGCTGAAATAATGTAATTTGGCACTTACAAATACGGATAGTTCAGGTAGTCTCATTAGAGAAGAAAGTGATTGAACAGTGAAGATTCAGAAGTGGAAGTGAAAGTGCTTTAATGCCTGGAAAAATAAATTTTAAATGCGATATATTTATATATATACAATGGGTCATTAAAAGTTTTCTATTACACAATAGAAATATTTCAAATTTCCGACATTTTTTAATGTAAGTTAAGGGGATTATTAAGTTAACTTTCTAGATTAATGATATATAGGTACAAGAAAATTAATCACATGGATTTTTTTTTTTTTTGAAAAATTATATAACAAGAATTTTTTTTTTTCAAATCTCTTAAAAGTCTAAACAATCATTCTTCCAAACAACTGACGGTACCTTATAAAGCAGCAATCATGACCGCAAAGGCTAAAGAAGTACTTCAAGAAAATGTTTTTTCTGTATTTAGTTTGAGATCAGAGTGCCCTTAAATTATATTAAGTGTGAAAAGTATAATGAAGAATTTCTCGAATCGCTAAATCCTGGTCTTCCTCAGTTCTTTTCTTGGCGTTCACTTGTTGTAAAAGTTTAAAATGGATTACAAGTGAAAATGAAAAAACATTTAAGTTTCAAAAATATTCTTGAGCATGCATGTCTCTAGTTATCTGAAAGACGCTTTTGATTATAGTATTCATGAAACTAATATTATCAAACCAACGCGATCTTTTTTTCTTATCTAATCTGTGTATGTACTTTTCTTTTCATGTGGCTGAAATTGGGGCACATAATTGAAATTATATCACATATATTATAGCTCGACTTAGAAGTTCATATATACATACATATATATATATATATATATATATAAGAATGTATTTGATTATTAATGTTAATTATACATAATTTTAAATTATACAGAATCGATAAAGTTAAAAATATTAACCTTAAATTGAAAACATACAAAATATTGTAATGCAAAAAGGCATAAATTTACTGAAATACAAATTATACATGATTACTTTAATTTAGAATATAAATAAATCATTAATTAAAAATTACAACCTATTTTAATACAAAGCTATCCAAAACATAGCAAATCTCAAGAGGATAGGAAAGAAATGAAAAACAAAAATAGAGATATTGCAATTTAACTACTCTTCTATTCTTTAGAACAGGAAAAATGTATTTAAACTAGTTTCACAAAACCAACCATCATAACTTCAATAATTGAATTATTATTAACGGTATTGTTATGATTATGAAGGGTGCTTCCGTGCAGC
>BMAW01108488.1:0-19208 GCA_019974015.1 Nephila pilipes | reverse complement strand
TAGCTGTGATTTACAGCATTATGTACAAAAGGATCAATTAATATGCAGAATAAATTTTATCCAAATATCTTGGTTATTTCTTGGTAATAATTAAATCTTCACGATCCCCCCCCTTGCACATTAAGTAAGCACCAATAAAATCTATTACTATATTTAAAAGACAATATAACGATGACTGTGTGTTGATTTATGCATGAATAATAATTTCCAGAAAAGAAAATGCAAATCCGTCTTTTTCTAAAGAGTAGGAAGCTATGTAAAGAGACAACATAAAAGCACTTTAAACATAGAAGAGTAAACATAGAAATGGAAGAATATCCAATTGGTATTTCTTTCATCCTTCAATACATTTTTAGAAAAGTCAACTTTTTCCCCCGCCGAAGCTTAACGTTTAAACTTTGCTCCTCTCGAGACTTCACAGAGAAAGCGAACGGTATTTAGATGGATATTTTGACTTTTTAGTATTCCAAACAGTTTCTAAAATATGCGATCTTTTCCGAAAAATAGTGTAAAGTGAATGCTACCTGTCGCTTTTTCCCCCCCTTTCAAGGCTATTTGCTCTCTAGTTGTTTTCAAAGTCAATAAACCTAACTATTTAAAAGTCTCCTCGGGATCTAGGATAAAAAAAAAAAGAGAGAAAAATAGTTCTTCGTTTACTTTAGCAAACTTGTTACAACGAGCAATCGATTACGTTGCGGAGAAAAAAAATATTAAGTTGAGTCTTTGTTGAAAAATCAATGTGGATATACCAATGTAAAATATTTTGAAATGTCACGACTCTTTAAGGTTAACATTATTAGCTCCTTTTTTGTGCGTAGTTTATTTGTAAGGATCCTAAACATTTCAGTGACAGTTTTTAACTGATAGGTAAAGTTTAAACGTCTATCAAAACAAACAAATTACTACATCTGATAAAACTGATATTTATCTACTGTCAAGAACAAAATTAATGATACTATTTCCGTCAATGATTATGTGTTCACTCTAAATATTTACTTCTAGTTATAGTCCATGACTTAACAAACTTCTTTTAAAAATACTTATCCGATTTTGGGTAAAGCGTATGCAACATGAAAAAGATTTTTTTTAACGTAAGGTCTGAATAGAGACCACGTGTTAAATAAATGTCTTATTCTATTTCGTTCAGTAGTTTTAATTTTAACTAATAAGCTAATGTTTATGTTAAAGTAGTTGAAATAATACTTACGAAACTAAAGTGTTCGTTATCTCAGTACCAGTGAAGAACTGGTATTGTTTTTGTTAACTGGAACTGGTATTGTAACGGTTTCATATATATATATATATATATATATATATATATATATATATATATATATATATATATATTGGTTCATAAAATTAGGAAAAATTTGTGATTCTTAATAATTTTGAAAATTGCTGAAAGGAAAGTCTTTAAAACAGGTTTCGACAGTTTTCAAAATCTTTGAATTAGTTTAAAACTTCCTTTTTAGAATTTAATTTAACTATTAATCAATTTTAAATGCTATTAAATAATATAATTACCTTATTTTAAAGGTTAATGAATAATATATTAAATACTATAATTTAAAACTGTGTGTGATAAAATATCATAACTAAATTACTATACGCATGTCTAGATTTTATGTACCTTCAATATCATTTTTGACCAGACTACAGCAGAATTTTTTTTTGATACCCGTCGCTATTTTAAAAGAAATATTTTGACACACTCTTCCAATGTTTATTTCATAGAAGAAGACTATAAATTCTTTCAATGAATAAATACACACACACGCACATCGGATATATAACTGAATGTTTCACATGAGCATGTTTTATTCCTAAAATTAAACTGTCCTTACAAATACAATTAGTTTTTGCATACAAATTACTAAACAAATAACTTTTAGAAATATATTAAAAACATAATAAATATAAGTATTCAAAAACAATCTTTGCTCATAAGTTTTATTTTAAATCAATATATTTTTATTTTTAGCATGTTCTATTAAAGATAAAAATTAATTTTTCCATTAAATGGGGATAATAATATCATAATTCACAATTAAATAACATTTTGAATTGAATTTTATCTTCTGAGTTTACATCGTGCAGTATAAAAACCAAATTGCATCGAATAGTTGTTGCAAGTCTGTTATTGTTGTGGCAACATTTAAGACACGTGCAGTTTTCATAGATCAGAACACCAATTTAGTGTTCATGGATGTTTCATGTATGTATATATATATATATATATATATATATATATATATATATATATATATTTTTATATATATATATATATATATATTTATATATATATATATATATATATATATATACATATATATATATATATATAATGTGCATGAATGTTGCAAATTGCTCTGGTGCATATCAGAGGCATTGTGAGCTACAATCCTTATGAATCCATGAATCCATATGCTTTCTTGCTGTATTGTTCGTTTCGCTTATTTGAACCCTTTCCTTTGTCTAGTTCTTATCACTCCTTTTTGTCTTCTTAGCTCCAGATCAGCACTTAACTGCCCAATAATAAAACAAGCCATGAAATCATAAAAATATTTTTTTTCTTCAATGATATAAAAAATGTAATGAATAAATCTAAACAAAGTATTTAAAAATACATCTTCAGTTCAAAAAACTAAATACCCTACTATCGCAACATTTTAATAATTTTCAAAGAAATAACCGATATATATATATATATATATATATGTGTGTGTGTGTGTGTGTGTGTGTGTGTGTGTGTGTATTGTTGATTGGAACAGCCCGTCGTATCTTAAAGTTTTAATTATTATTCCTGGTAACCTGCAAAACTTTTATTTCTAAAAATAATCCAGGCATGAAAACATTTTTTTTATTTATCTTAAAACTTCGATGCATAGTCATCATGCAGAGTTATACATTTCTCCCATCGTCCCTTGACCTTTGGAAGGCCGTCATTGCAGAACGGCGCAAATATTTTGAACTCTTAGCATCTCCATGCTGCGGATTGTTTCTATCTACACGGCTTTCTGAAACCAAACAAATCAACATTAAAAGCTGTAATTTACAATATTATGTACAAAAGTATCGATTAATGTGCTGAATAAATTTTATCCAGATATCTCGGTTATTTCTTAGCAATAATTAGAATTTTACAATGCCCTCGTATTTTATCCTTAAACTTTATTTTTTACTTTTCTTTACAAATATTATCAGCACAACACCCTTATTTGGAAGTATCAAATGCAGCGGTAATAGCTCGAATTACCTCTCCGATAACTGAACTATATTTTCTCTCTCCTACCCCACAACAGCAAAAGTAAAATATAAGCTATATCGCTCCTCCAATGGGAGTGAACTGAACGGCTAATCAGAGTTCAAGCTCTCAGTTCAGGGTGTGAAGCAAAAACTCTCTCTTACAATTTTAACCGCAAGTAATGCTGCATCTTGATTGGTTAATGTTCACTATAGCTCAGAAATCTCTTCTGTAATTTAATATATTTTTTAAAAAAATCATCACACATGTTTCATGCATTTCTGTGGTGACTACCTACAACTTGCCAAGAAGCGAATTATTCAAGTTTAATTCATAATAAATTTCAAATTCATATATTTATTACTAAGGGAGGGATATTAATGCCTATTATTTATTATTATTATTTACTATAGGGGATATTCATCCCTAGCTCAGAAATCGCATTGAATAATCTTTAGGAAATAACAACATCGTTTCTTAATCTATTTGGCTGACCAAATGGGGCTATTCCCATCACTTTGTTTTTGCCTGCCTTTGCAGTTTGTATATTTTCTGCCGTATACTGCAAGAGGAAGAGAACCAAAAGCTTCTATACCTGCAGCTCGCCTTCTACCGACCTCATCTTGGAAAGAGGAATAACCCTTGTGGTCACGCTTTTTCCACGGTTCATTCCGGTTGGGGGACTGGGAGAAGCAATCATCAACCCCCGTATTTCTATAATAATTTTTTCCTTCTCTTCCAAATAAGTACATACTCATTGTATTAATTTTCTATGCATGTGTTGTGAAAAAAAGTGTGCAGTTATCTACCTCAGTATAACAGACATGAGATCAGGACTCAATAGTACTATGTACTCCTCCAATCTCTTCATGCAGCTATATGCGTTCCATTCATCCGGAGTTCCCGATACGCGTTTCTAAGTGAATATGGTTTCTATCGAGTATTCTACCTTTTCCTAAAAATTGTATGAGGAGTTTTGAGATACTTCTGTGATAAATGAAAAATGTTTAATACTATTCATAAAATATTGTTACGTAAAGCGAGAAAGCCAGCGATCACCTTGGCGCAGTTGGCAGAGCCTTAGACTGTAGTTCCATAGATCCGGAGTTCAAATCACAGCCAAGGTATTTTCATCCAAAGACTAGGTTTTTAATTTAAAACATGATTTAATGTGCTCGTCAAACATCTGAATGATTCTAGATCTTTCTTTAATATTCAAATTGGTTGTTTCCCGAATATTCTGTGTGTGTGTAATGGATGAGTCCCTTCAGTTGCGGCAAAGTCCCTGTTCTAGTAATAAATCTTATTGTTTGCAATAACAGTGTAGTCCTTTGCATCCTCGTGCCAATATATTATTTTTTCTATCAGCCTAAAAATATAAAGAGAAACTGGTACATTTTTAAAATTATAAATCATATCAAAAGCTCAATGATGTATTCTTTCTTACTTTTCTCAAAAAATATTTATAACTTTGATATCTTTCTGAGCAAAATGTCGTCGCCTACTTTAAGTTTTTGACTCAAGACTCTTAAAAGAAACAGTAAATGTTCATATGTTTGCTAACATAAAAAAGTTATGACGAATGTTGAATTCTCTCTCTTTCTCTCTCTCTTTTTAATTTACGAATTTCAACAAAAAAAATACTCAACTTGTAACACATATTTCGTTAAAAAAATGCCAAGTCTCCAAAACACATATCTCCTTTCTCTGTGTAACTCTCTGTTTGTCTATGCTAAAAATTGTGATATTTCATTATTGCCTTTGTTGGCAAGTTCAAAATTTGCATGAATGGAACTTGAAATAAAATTTATTGTAAAAGATCAAACAGAAAAGCAAACAAACTGCAGCAAGTCGCAGAAGGATAAAAAAAAAAAAAGAGAATATTATCCTTTGATGAGTAGTTCAAATATTTGAGAAGCCTCCTTTAGCTCAAAAATACTAACCCTCTTGAATTGAAAACAGAGCCAACTTTAACATCACAAATGATAATGTAAAAAACACAAGAAAAAAAATCTGCATAACTTTTTCGGTAGTACGTTTATATCTGAAAAGATCTTGTGAAAAATCAAAGTTTGCAAATATTGGGGGAAAAAAATGATGAATTTTGTACTCGTATGTTTGCAATGAAAAGAAGCAAGATCTTGAGTTTGTTTTCTCAACTCACTTCACTTTAAACGTGCAAAGAGATTGCAATTTTATCCACATCGTTGACATTAATATGCGTATACTAAAAGAAAATAACAAAAGAGAAAAATTACTTATGCAGCGGGATTCTTTTATACTGAAGTCGTTACGGAGTTCTATTTTTAAAGTGAATTAGCATGAAAATTAGAAAAGAAATTTGCATTTTCTTTTCTTGCCATTTATTATGAATGCCTTAATATATACATAATATCGTTTAAATTCACACAAATCAGCTTTTCTTTTTTTTTGCCATTTATTATGAATGCCTTAATATATACATAATATCGATTAAATTCACACAAATCAACTTTTCAATCAATAAAAATTAACACACTTTTCCATTGAAATATGTTCGAAGCTATGAAAACGAATTAATCTACAATTAATTTTAAATTGATAATAACGATTGAGGCTCCCGTCTAGCTGCCATTTTGATTTTGCGGACATAATGTCAATCCTATAGAATTTCGACTACCGTTCTCAAATCTTTACTATTTGATCTATTTGAATATAATTAAGTGCATTTGTAAGAGCAAAAAACAATGAAGACTTTTGCGGAATTACTTTTTTCCTCCGATTTTTAAAAAGATTTTTACCCCTATTTTAATGACTCGTTTGTGAGTTTTACAATCTTTAAAAATATTTTTAAAAATGGGAGAAAAAAAGTAATCCCATAGAAGCATTCATTATTTCTTGTTTTTTCAGCTGCACTTGATTGTATTCAAATAGATCAATTTGTGTAGATTTGAGAACGATAGTCAAAATTCCAAAGGAATAACATAAAGTCCACGAAATTAAAAACGGGAGCCTTAATAATCTCATGAGCTACTTCGGTTTTTTCTACGACAATAATGTTGCAGAATATAGAAACTTATTAAATAGTCGGTAATGAAGAACATTGTTAAAAATAATGGAATTACTTTTTTATAAAGTTATGAAATAGGAGGAATAATTTTAAGTAATCCATAATCCAATATCATACCAAAGTGTTTGTCAATGTGTATAGCCGTGCATTTAGCGAAATTAAAGTAATACAAAAAACAAAACTCGTTTTATTTCCCCTTCCCCCATTATGTATGTTCTGAAATTTACAACAATCGTATCTCAGACTCGATGTGAACTTTTTGATATCTCTTCTTTCTTCAATTAGTTTCGCTACCTATAATTTTGGTTACATTCATTTCTATCTTTAAATAAAAAGAACACTGTTATTATATTCTTCAGAAATAATAAAATTTACTATCGTACTTTCATTCCAAAAAATGCAGACAACAAAAAGAGATAAGTATAAACATGTTTTTATTATTTATTTTATGATGATTGCAGACATTTTATGGTATATAAATTCCTTTAATATCAATTCATGACTTTTTGTACGTTTAAAATCTTTCGGTAACTTAAAGAGGGTGGGTTTTCCTTTTCTTGCAGTATTTTTTTAAAATTCATTCTTCTCCCACTTTTTAAAACATGTTGTTGAAATATTTTTAAAACGGCTTAAGCTGATTGTTCCAAATTTTTATGTAAATTGAATAATTAATTTTTATTTCATATTTTTTATGTATTTAAAAAATATATTATTATTTTATTATTTCGTGTAACTTAAATATGATTCCCAATGCTTTAAAATTTTGCATATTTTCTGATTTCCTGTGGCGGCGGTAGCCTAGTGTTCATTGTCGCGGACTCGCCGCCGGTATTTTTCGTTGAGTCGCTGGTTCGGGCCTTGATGCCTCTGAAGACCCACCGTGTAGCAACCGGGACTGATGCACGTTAAATCTATCGAGTCTCAAAGTCCTCCCGTAGGTGTGGTGTGAAAGTTTGAAGAGGAAGTTGCCAACTAAGGTGTCGTCCTCGTTTCTTGATTGAGGTTCAAAATTACGAGTCCCGTCACCAACAGTCCTCGTGTTGCTTCAAGTGTGACGTTAGTAAAAATTATCTCTCTAACTTTCTGAATTGATATTTTATTTCAGCCAATAAAATCCTATGCGATCAAAATAACGGATAAATATACTCGTATTTATGAAATTAAATTGCATTACTTCACTTCTGTAAATTTCACTTCAATATTTTGAAAATCGATATTTTGAGTACAACAAAGTACATGAGGATCTATATAAATGCATTTCAACTTCTTTATTTTATTAATCAAAATACATATACAAAGGCAAATTATGATGTATTCTAACCGAAGTCTTGATAATTGGACAAAATTTTATCCAGACTATAGGATAATACGATTGGCAAAATAATTATTTGTAAACCAAAATTTTTAACTAATTAAAAATAGAAAATTTGACAAAAATAGTTTCAATACAATATTTTAACCGTACTTTTGGGTTAAGTACTAAAACATTTTGTTGAAGTTAAATAATAAATTTCTAACTGGAAAAGTTTAAAAGTTTTTTTTTTTTTTAAACAAAAGAAATAATTGTACACTTCTTCAGCAAGATACTTATGTGTTTATAGTGTTGATGGTTACACAGTAATTGTAAATTGTAAATTTCGTATAAATCTTGAAGTCTGACATTTTATCTACAATGTGTTCTCGAAATAACTGAAAATGACATCTAAAACCAGAGACGTATCTCTAAACAGAAAAAATTGTATCACTGAGCTCCATAAAAATAGAAAATCATACCGAGAATTAGGAAGAGTGTTTAAATTACCATTAACAACTGTTGGATACATTGTAAGGAAGCCTGAATAAACTGTATGCACTGAAAACAAACTCATACTATAGAATGTCCCCGTAAATTAACAATGAAGACAAAAAGAAATGTTGTTCAAACAGTTTTAAAAAATCTTATGCGTTGAGCTCAAAAAGTTGCCGTAAACCTTGCAACATCTAATATACCAAAGTAACACCTCAAACAATAAGAAATGTTTTCCACAATGAGGACTTAAGAGGAAAGGCCCGAAGGAAAAAAACAATTCATAAGTGAAACAAACAAAAGAAAACGCTTAGAATTTGCTTTCGCATTCAGGAATATTGGAAAACAATGATTTTTTTTTTCTGATGAGAGTTAGTTTTAAATTTTCTCATAACCAAGCATTCTAAAAATTTCGAGGAAAAATAAAACTGTGATTTAGTTTCAAAACATATACTCACAACTCTCAACATCGTGAGGGAAATATTTTGGATCGGGATTGTATGGCTTCTAATGGAGAAGGAAACTTTGGTTTTACTGACTTGTATTGATGTGTTGCGACAAAACTAATTAAGAAGTGGGAGGAAATTACGCTTAGGGTAAGCTTTTCACTTTCATCTGGATAACGACCCAACGCACACTGCTATGGTCACCACGCCATGGTTACAATGTTCGAAAGCGACTGGAAAATCATCCACAATCTCCAGATCTGAAACCAATAGAAAATTTATGGATGCTATTTGATGCACAAATTCTGGAAAAAAAATCACGAATAAAAACCTTTGTAAAAAAAACTCTCATTGAAGCATGGAACAACATAGACCCATCCATCACTAAAAAGTTTGTGGCATCTATGCCACAGAGTCTTGAAGCAGCCTTTAAAGTTCAAAGACTTCACACAAAGTGTGAGGTTTGTTCGTCGTTATTATGTAATCATGCCAGTAATTTATTCGGTAATTTCTCAATATTAAACAAAACTACAAAACGCTAATTGATTAAACACGAGACTAAACAAGAGAAGTTATTTATTATCAATGCAGAAATCCAAGGTCTATCTTTCTTGAACTCAATCCTAACTCACAGTTCTAATTTATGATTTAAATAGGAAATTTCTTGCCAGTTCACTCATTGTAGATTTTACAACTTCCTTCGACAGTAACTACGTAGATTAATGCTGGTAAAGGAACTTTTTTCAATCGACAAAACTAACAGAATTTCCATCTCAGTAATAAATCTCTGACGGCACGTCCTTATCCTCTACCTCCCTTCTTTTGCATTAATTGCGTATCATTTATGTTCCGTTCCACCTGAGTCACTTCACTTCATTTCTATATCCATCTGATTCACCTAATCCTATTTCATTTTGCATGGGAAGAAATTCTAATTTCATGTAATTCAACTCGTTAAAAGTCCCCGAGGTTAATGAAGAGAAAACTGCGACTAGCCCAGAGTCACAAAAATATTGATTTGATTTATTTAACTAATTGTTTCTCAATTGTAGTACTCGAATACAGAGTACAAATCCTTTTTTTCAGCATTATGTTTTGTACACTTGTCTGTTTTAATGTAAAAAAGGGATTATTTTATTTAGTTTTTACTTTGATGTTATTATAATGCATTAAATTAATGTATTATACTGTTGTTTACTAAAATTTTTAATATTATTTTATTATATAATTTAAGAAAATGAAGTGCAAAAATTATTATTTTGCCAACTATAAATTAACAGAGTTACATTCGTTGAACAATCAATTCGGATATAACTTGGTTTTGTCTCATTTTGTATACGTGAAACTAATTGCTTCACTTTCTGATTCAGACAAGTAATGAGCAAAAGAGGAATTACCGCTACTCCGTAATGAACAAAAGAAGAAATTAACCGTTGTTACAACAGAAGGAAAGTAACTGTAATTTCATTGCCTAATTACATTTTTATCGTCTTCTTGTGAGTTCCTTAACCGATAAGAATGACTGTCTGTTACTTTTACATTACGTCTTTCGATACTCATTACTCATCCTAAGATTATATTTCAAGACTATATTCGTTTCATGCTAAAAAATTGCGTGACACGAACTCAGAACATATTTTTCAGGTAGAAAAATTGTCCCGTATTAGTATACAAATTGCATAATTATAACAAAATATGCCGAATATATTTATTATCATCCCTTCATAAAATTTCGAATTTTTCTTTTGAAAAATTCGAAATTTTATGAAGCCCTTTTTTTTCATAAAATTCCAGCCCCTGTCTGTGTTCCAGCCCCTGTCTGTTCCAGCCCCTGTCTGGATAAAAGAATAATTCGATATAAAAACCAACGTTTTTAAAAACAACGTTTTTATATGGTGGCAAAGTTTATTATAGAAAATTATTGAAATATTAGTTAAAACTGTTGGTTATTTTTAACTTTAAAATTTACTAAAAAAGAGATATTTGTGAGCGTATTAAAAAATTCATAATACTCATAAAATCAAAACATGCATTTGAAAATTTGTAAGTCATTCTATTTAAAAAAAATGGGAACCAGAATTCAGAAAAAATTATTGTGATAAGACATGGTGCCAAATATTAGAAACTTTCTTTCTTGCGAATGATTACTGTCTAAAAGTCAGCAACCCTTACTATCTCGGAGATAGTAAAGGGGAGATAGTATCTCCCCTTTGTGAGTACAATAGTTTTACGAGGCCTCATGTGGTGTGGGGAGTGCCCGGTGTTCCCAGAGGGGGAAAGAAATTTTTTCCTCAATCCTAAAAGCTCCGAGAGGAAAGAATATTTTGACTTATTAAAATTATTGAAATATTAGTTAAAACTTGTCGCAAACGTCTAAATATTGCATTGTTAGGCCAGTACGAACGATTCCCAAAATTTCAAAGTTCTAGCTTGATGGGAAGTTGGTTAAATTAACGATCGAAAATTTGATGACACACACACACTCTCACACACACACCAAGTGAAATTCAGAAAAACGTTGTAATAAAAAAGCCCCGCATTTCTGATGGTTCAATTTCAGCGACTGATTATGCAAAATCAAAATGGTTTCATTTTCTTTCGAAACCTTGAAAGACTATATTGACTGCATCGATTTATTTAATGAAATCAAAATTTGTCGTCGAGTTTGTGGTCTCCCAGTATCTTAACATTATAAAAGGCATTTAATATTGATTTATCTGAATCGTACTCAAATTTTGTTACTAATTTGAAAACTATATTTATCTTATCAATAATCGTCACGTATGCAAAAAGATCTTTTTCAAGATTGAAAATAATAATAATAAAAAATATTTGAGGTTTAACCTCCAAAACGCCCACCTCCCTTCAGCCATTTTGTATATTAAGTATGAATTATAAGCAAAAAATAAATAATGTTATTATCAATGCGAAATGTCTATGAAGCATGTAAGAAAAGAACACAAGAATTATAAACTCAGGAACATTGAAATTAGCTCACCAAAACTGAAGTGGATTCCAATCGCGAAACTTTACAAGTTAGTTGAATGATATCCGATGTGAAAATGATCCAAGTTTGATGCCAATATATAAGACGCAGTGGAGCTGCAATCGAGAAGTGCGTCCTATTTAAACCAGTGAGAGGACTTTAGTTTGTGAAGACAACCAATCACGAAACAGCAACCAGTCAAGCAAATTTCAACCCTCTCCTGTCGATATAACAGTATCCAGCAAGATCCGGGCTGAAAGGTGGCTATGCCGCTTAGGTGTCCGTAGAACTTCCCACAGCTTAGTTTGTGAAGAAGACCAGGAAGACGAATGACAATACATTTGGCTCAGTTAAGCGAGTTTGAGAGGGACCTACCTGATCATCGGCTTTGGTCGATACGCCGTGTTGGCCGCTTGGTCAATCGTTCGGAGAATGCCGTCGGAGCACATTGGGAGCAGCGGACACGAGATGGTATTCACGCTCAGAGAATCGGGTCTGGAGCGACCAAGAATGGGAGAGGATCGAAGAATCGTGCGGCAAGTGCTCGTGGATCCCACTGTGATGGTACAATCAGATGTAGGGCTTCCACTTGTTCTACAAACTAATCCAGAAAATTTGCGGAAGCAAATCTGCAATCCAAGGAAGAATTATTAGAAAAATGAATTTCTTTTTAATAAATTTATTATTCATTATGAGTTTTCAAGCCTTTAAAACGGCCTCAAAATGATTTGCTAAGGTTGCAAAAAAAAGAACAAAAAAAAATGTGTGATATAAAAAATAAATTTTTATTTCTTACATTTTTGAGTGCACTTTATTACGTCTAAATGCATACAAAAGTTTAGGTCTCAGAAGGTGATTAAAATTTCACATCGGTTTAACATTGCTTGCAAGATTGCTGGCAGACTGATGAATTAATTTAAAAAATAAATCTCCATTTGATATTAAAGTAGATAGAAAGAAATATAAAACATTTTATACCAGAAAAATCAATTTATTCGAATTGAGACACTATTAGTCTAATAAAATAGGAATTTCTCTGTACGATGGTGAAATCAAAACAGTATTAGTTCCAATAATTTTTTAATTTTTTGTCTGAAAAATGTTAGTGGAGCTGGTCCTTATTCCTCCATTAGGTGGAAGAGAGATTAAAAAGGAAATTCTTTTTCATTTTAAGTTTCATTTTACTCAGCATCTTATTACGTTATTTGTCCATAATTGTTGAAATATCCGATAATATTTCTATAAGTTTCTTCCTATAGCCGTGGTAACTTAGTGTTCATGACGGTCAGCGTACTTTCCGTCGGTAAATCTATCTAGTTCCCTACCCCGTTGGGTGGTGTGGAAGTTTGGAGAGGGAAGTACCAGTTCAGGAGTCGTACTCATCAGTTTGCCGAGGTTCAGAATTACGAGGTCTGTTACCAAAATCTTCGTATTGCTTCCAAACGCAATGTTTTTAAACAATTAATCAAAACTCTTATTAAATTTTTAACGAAGTTCATAGAAAACTGAACATTGGTTAATTAAAGATTTATTATCTACATGAGACACTTTTCTGGAAAAATGTAATTACTTTATTAAATTGAAACCACTCTATGATTGTGTGTGATCGAGAAGAATAGCGTTCTTTCAGACCTCTTGGTCCTATGACGAGGAAGACAACTGAACTGATATCTCTCTCCTACCGAGACAGGAGAATGCTTCCAGGACCAATGATATTTATCCGTGAATTTTTCATCATACAGAGAGAAAGGAGTGCTTTACAAGAGCTCGTGGAATAGATTTTTAAATATCAGATTAAAATTATGGAATTTAAGAATAGCTGCAACAACTGATCGGCCAAGGAAAATATTCAACACAAATTAAATCTCATGACTATATTTATTTAAGACACATAAATATTCATTGCCATATTCAAAGAAATACTATGTCTATTATCATTTCCCTAATGACGATTTAGAATTAATTAAGTTTAACAGGTATATCTTTCCAGAGATCTATTCATAACTTAATTAATTCTTATTCAGATGCCTTATAGATATTTTACTCCTGATCAAACAACATCAGCAGCCCACTCGTTTTTTCTCCCTAATATATATATATATATATATATATATATATGGCTGTAATAAATACATGCAATTTTTCTTATTTAATATGTTAATATAATATGCTCTTGTATTGCTCTTTTTCATGATATTCTTTCTACTTTCAGCGCCTGGTCATCATGTCATCAAACAAACAGAGGATCAGGAAGACTAGATTCAATAGAATATGAGCTTATCTTTTTTTCTAGTTATCATTTGACACATTTTAAACAGAAATGAAGTTCTCTTCATAAATATAATACAATTATATCTTTTTTTTCATTACACCTTTTGCATAAGTAAAGAACTTAGATAAATGGATGTATCGAGAAAAATCGAGAGAAGAATTTGGCCATGTTCCCTTCCGTTGTCATATTATCTGCAAATATAGTTGTTTCACAAAATATTAAATTTAAAAATGGATATCTAAAATTAAAACTAAAACTCTTTTAAAAACTTAAAGTGCTAACACACACAGCCAGGTATTTTTCAATTTTTCAATTTCATTACATCCGTCACAATTTCAGTTTGATATATGCGGTATTATATTACCTTCAGGCACTATTCACAGCAGTAACCTAATGATCATGGTCTCGAGCTTGTGACCAACATCGTTTCCTTCAAGTCGAGGATTCGATTCATGATGCCACTAAATACCACAGTGTAGAGAGGCTGATCAAGCTCCAAGTCCTCCTAAAGGCGAGCTGTGGAAGTTTCGAGAGGGAGGTGTTAGCTCAAGTACCATCCCCGTCATTTATTCAAGGTTCAAATTTACGTGATCTATCGCCAATTGCTCTCATGTTGTTTCTAAAAAGAACATTAATAAAAAATTAATCAAAAAGTCAATATATCCGCAGGTTTCTTATATATTCTTTTCCCCGTTTGGATTCAAAGCCAACAACTCTGGTCTAGTGTGAACTCTTCTAGGTTGGAGGAAGTGTAACTAATTTTCAATGATTCTTTATTTAGACGTTTTAAGTAAACTCTTATAACTTTTATCTATTTTAAAATATTGCGTCCATAATAACTTAGACAAGTTTTGTAGCTCCAATTCCCAATCCTTTATCACTAGCTCATCACCAAAAACATCGCTTTATTCTCTGAGAAAAGCCTTAATATTATTATAGTCACTTTTAATTTTCATTGATGTAACAATAATAAATTGAGAATTTTAAATTCAGTTGAGATATGACGAGGAACTGTGGGATCTTTGATCCTAGGGATTACATAAATTACACGTTTTTCCCTTGTTTTTCTTAACAATTTGCAACTACTAATTTTAATTATGTTTTTGAAACTATCTACTACAGAGAAGCAAAGTATTTCCTGAAAATATTTATTTTGATTCTAAGGTGATATTTTCAAATACTGCGTCAGTCTCAGACTGTCAAAGAAATATAAATCGAATGACAAAGAAGTGCTACAAAAGCCTCAGATTAAAGACAGTAGGATTATCTCCATATGATAGGGGAAAAAAAAAGAATTATCCTCACGTTTTTCTTCCTTCCCCTTCCCCTCCACCATGTGCAATAAAATCTTTTGCCTGAATATATTTAGCACGTTAATCGCAACGTGAAGCAAGTGTGTCTCGCAAATAATGTATTTGTTCTGGCTGTATGAATAACGCATCCTTCACGTGAAATATTATATAACGCATGCTTCACGTGAAATATTATGAGTAATTTTTGATTATTCATAACATAAATTTGATTATAGTTATCATTGTCTTAATAATTTTTATAATTGTTTTTGGATTAAAATTTTATAGAGAAAAGAAACGATGATCGATATTATTCAAAACGATCAATATATTTCATAAATGGATCAAACAATTGAAAACGAAACAGAAAAATCGTCATATATTTGCCATAGTAGCTCATCAAAAATACGAAAAGATCTTGTAATATCGGGAGAAAGAACCCCACTTTTTCCCAAAAGTTAAGCTACCAATTGAAAGATTGCGATAAATCGGCTAATTCTTGAGATTAAGATATACTCCAAATAAAAGGAAACTGTATAGATTAGCATTATGCAAAAGAGTGGCGCTTCCATCATTTTACGTAAATACAGCTTAAAAGCACCTGTTTAGGAGGGAGCTACTACTCAATGAACTGCAGTTTATTAAACAATTTTGAAATTGCTCAGTTGCGTTATTGAGCCATAGATCGACTAGAAGCAGATCAACAGCAGTCTGTCTTTGCAAGATAACTAAATGTGAACAGTTTCGTGGAGAGCTGTTTTAGAACCAGTTTCTAACTCCTGATTCAGCTCTTCGAAGACCTATTGAAGTTAGACCACAAGTTACTATTTATTCAGATGATCGGTACTTGTGACTTAGTTAACGTCACAACAGGACTGCAACTCTATTTCATCTTAGATCTGAAATTACTGCTTTAGGGTGGACAGTACGCAGAAGGCTGCAGGAAAGAGGTCTACATGCTAGGCGACCGATATTGTGCGTCCGTCATGCAAATTGGACTGAAAATAAGGAGAGGTCTGTTCTGTTCACTGGTTAGTCCCACTTTGCTTTAAAGAATGATTTTCGACGTGTTCACTTTAGAGGAGAAGTAAACACTGTATCTTTCGTCTAACATACGAGAACGAAACACCTATGCAGGAGGTAGTGTTCCTGTAAGGAAAGAAATATGTTCAGGTGGGCACACGAACCTGAATCTGTTGCCTTGTGTAATTCTTAATGCTCTAAGGTACAAAATGACATACTGGATTATATTGTTCATCCTTATGTTGGCGCAATTGGTTATGCATTTATATTGCAAAAAGATAATCACCTAACACTGCTCGTCTCATCTACCAATTTCTTGAAAAAGAAACTATAGTCCAAACGGAATGCCCAGCACGCTCTCCCGATTTTAAATCGATTGTGTATGTATAGGACATTCTCGGGAGGTATGATGCTGACCTCCAAACCCATCCTCAAGTCCTACATGGGCTTAGAACTGCGAGGGATCAATGGGCAATGCTAACCATGTAACTCAATGACAACATCATAAGCAGCATGAAACATTGTTTTCAGGCTAGTTCGGGGTGATCGTGTTCACTATTTAGAAAATATCTTTGTATTTAATTTATATGTCAAAATTTTAGATAGAATGTGTTCCTCTTAATATCGTACAGTGTAAGTATTATGTATAACATTTTTTTTATGCTTCGTAGTTACATATGGTATAGACATGTTCACCGAGTTTCGTCTGATTTCCTTGCATACTTTCTGAATTATCATCAGGTTTTAGCTTGTTCAACTTCTGCAAATCAGTATTTATTATTATTTAGAATATTATTGAAATTAAAGTAATTTTCAGTCTTCATGCACCGATTTTCATCTTGACCATTGTGTTGCTCTAGTAATACAGCAAAACAGTGGTTAATTTTTTTTTATTACTGGTGCAACGATGCTCTTGATGGTGTTTCACTTAAATGTCTTCCGTAAAAAGCAGGTAGTCATTAGTTTTAAAAAGATGCCGTTGAAAACTTTAAACATTTTCTATATCTATATTGTTTTACTCAGTGAAAGTGCTGATTTTTTTTATCTATTTTATTTTTTTAATTTAGTTCTTTCCGCTTTAGCTCCCAAAATAACATTTAATTATAAATTAATTTAAGTTGGCCCATATCAATTTTACACCATACCTTTTCATGTACATTCTATATCAATTATTCTGCCACATTTTACAGTAACTTCTCATGAAGGACAAACAAGAAGAAGAAAGTATGTACATATTTCTTATTATTGGATGTATTCTTTCTTATGCTGGTAATAATTTGACAAAACACAACTAACTACGCACTAAGAAGTTTCACAAAAAAAATAAATGGTTTGATTTGCTAAATATTACCAGGGTAAAGACAATTTTTATCTAATAGAAAACAAAAGCAAATAATTTACGGAGTTTCATTAAACTCGTAACTTTCAATCATAGCTATTTCACCCTATTGAGTTTAAAATTAATTAATTTACAAAATCGCATAAGTCAAAATACAAAACTACTGTGATAAACTGAAAGTTAGAAAGTTTGTTTGAAAAATATAGTATCATTTGTGTTTTCCTATTTGTTGGTATAGAAGTTGACTATTCTGTGATGGGATAAGCGAGAGAGCAGATAATTAAGCGTGGTTAAAGAACATGCATTGTCCCTTCGGAGCTGAAATACGTAAATAAAAATTAAGATATTAATACCTTCAAGAGAGAGAGAGAGAGAGAAAACGTCTATTAACTATTAAAGTGGTTTTACAAAGCGATTATTTCCAAAAATCCTCGCATTTGGTGAAAAATCATTAGTAAAATAAATTCGATAATTGTTTGAACATTCTATGTAAGAGCTCGATAAAAAGTAATTATTTAGTAGATATAAACAATTAAATATTATAAGTGCTTGATTATAATTTTAAAGGAATTTTTTTTTATTATTATTATAACAAATAGAACTCTTTAACCGACGCCTTTTAGTCATACGAAGGATTTTTTACGAGCACATACATCATACTATTCCTGTTAAGAGATTAAGATAGTAATATCTTCACAGATAGCGGATGTAGGAAGGATTACCGTTAAGTATTTTACGCAGTTTTAATAAAACGACAAAAAATTTGAGGCCTTATGCAATGTTTGCCTTTTTCAAATAATACCCATTGATGTAATAACTCTTACAGCATATCGTACCGATTTGGGCAACTAAAGTCTAGTTACAACCGATTTTCCTCCGCACTTTAGATTGACATATGACTTTCTCTAAATCTTTATTCACGGAGCAGGTGAAATACTACAATTAGGCAACCATTAAAAGTCCAACAGCGCCGTTTCTGTTTGGAAATCCGCTTACCGCCTGCATACTCGAGACCTTGTCAAGGAGATTCTACGCATATCATTTGACATTTCTTGTTATATAAGCAGGATTTTCTCTGACTTATGAGAAGATCCTGGATTTCTTTGATATGTCGTTTTTTAATTAATACATCCAGACGCTGCTAACGTGTACGCTAATTCTGATCATGGTTTTTGGATTAAAGAAATGCATAATTATCGGACATTTTTTTTTCCATCTACACGGGTATCATTTATTTTAATTTCTGTTTCATTTCCATTCTATATTTTTTTGAGGAAATAATTTGTCGCTGTTGTATTGGCTATTGTTTTTTTTTACGACTTTAAAAATTATATTTCTTGAATCTTGAACATCAGTTCAGTCACTTGAGCAACAACTTCCCAGTTCGAGAAATGTTGGGGAAATGAATTGATCAATAGCAAAGAGAAAAATAATAATATTTCGAGCTATAATATTAAAATTATAATTATACAACAAATAAATATGTTTGTTCATTTGCGAGTGTATATATATATATATATATATAGAGAGAGAGAGAGAGAGAGAGAGAATTTCCTCGCAGCAAAGAGTTCATTCGTATTTTCTGATACAATTCCAATTTATTCTTTAATTTATGCAATCACGGGGTCGTAAAATCTGCTAAATAAAATTTTCCCATGGTCTCAGACCTGTAGGGATTATCTTCACCAAACTGTTCGTCTCCAGAACAAAATCCCTTCATCCAGTATCACCTGATTATCACATGATCTAAATAAAATCCCCCCAAAAAATT
>BMAW01108479.1:11433-30091 GCA_019974015.1 Nephila pilipes | reverse complement strand
CCAACAAAACAATACAAAATATTCAGACTGGGGACTGAATTGTGGGGTTAAACTAGTTCTATGGTACCAGCCCTCTCCGAATGCATCTTGTTAGGTTAAAAATGGATTACTTCAAAATTCAATTTGTAAATTAAAGAAAAGAAACAAGAAACGAAAAAGAAAATAAATAAATGGCGAGATATCTCAATTACAAATTTTTTTTCAAAAACAAATGTTTCCTAAACAAATAAAAAATATTCTTCACCTAAAAACTTTCCAAATAAAATTTTTTAATCAAAAACCATCTATTAAAATATCCAATTAAAAATTATCAAATTAAAAATTTAAAAGTTTTTTCGAAACAATAAAACAGTATAATTAAATATTTTCAGTTAGATTTAAAACTTTAAAAACATCCCCAAATCCATGTTTTTCATGAAAAATCAATTCAAATCTTATAAATGCAAAAGCAAAAAATCAACAGCTTGTGACAAGTGATCATGAACCACATTGTAATAGACTCAAGGAACTTTTTAAACGATGATGTCCAATACCAATCTCTGTTGCCAGATAAAATTTGGAAATCAATAGTACTTAATTAAGTTAAGTGTAAAAATTTCAAAATAGGGAATATTTGATAAAAATCTGCTATTAATCTAATCACGATTAGAAATCATATCCAGTGATACACAAATCAGAATTTTAGTTGTTAAAATTATTTGAAATCCAATTGAATAAAATATGTGCCTGTAAATGTGTACTAATATAGAAATGTTTTAATAGATCTTCACAACTGGGCCACTAACTAGCTGTCTCTGTAATCCTAATATTGTGTGGTGGATTTGTTATTGAATTGAAAGGTCAAAAATCCATGAAAGTCCTGAAAGGTAATAGCCCTTGTGTATAAGATTACCTTTTTTAATACGTCTCCAATCCAAAAGATATTAGGATCAGCTCTTACTCCAAGATGTAAATATTAAAAATTCATGTAAATCAATTTATGAAATAAAGATTCTAGTGAGAAAACCATTATAATATAAGAAAATTGTTAGATATCAAATACAATTTGCATAATGACATTTCAATATCCTAAAGAGTTTCCTATATTTCAATATCCTCCAAATTAACCTCATGGGAAATCTCAAAAACACATCAAAAGGGACCATTATACTAATTATTGGGAATATATCTTTTTAAAAAATCTAATGGATAATCGCAATCTATACAGTCTGTTATAAATTTCCTAATACTATTGAATATATCTGTATCATGAGTAACTAGCAGTTTATACCGATGAAAAAAGTTTAAAATAATATTTCTGCATATTGACAAGTGAATAATACTTTTCCAGTAAGGCCTTTTAATAACCTTAAACCAAATTGCATCTCTTTTATCAAATAAATTACTATAAATGAAAGTGATCTTTTAGCTGTTGTTCTGCATCGAAATATTCCGCCTTACTTGCATCTGAATTTGTCTGCAATAAAAAAAAAATAAATTGGTTGAAAATCAATGTTCGGCTTGAAATCTTTACATTTATTGAAAATTATTAGGTCGTCTATATATTTATATAAAACATAAAGAGAGTTGTTCAAGTGGTTCGATACATAAAAATGTAAGAACAGATTAGTTAGAACGTTGTTAGGTGTCCTCACTCAACCAGGAACTTTATCCGTCTGTATATTTTCTTATTGAAAAGTTTATAAATTTCCTGCAGTACTAACTGTAAAAGGTTTTTAAATTTTCTCAGTTTTATCGTATATTCTATACTATATTGATAATAGAGTGTCATCAAAATTCTAATCATAACCTCTATATCAATGGAATTAAACACATCCTGAAAATCATAAGTATATATATATATATATCACTTTTTAAAAATAAATTAAAGTATATTTTAATGTCCAATAATTCATGACTTGTAAATAATTGAGACAATTCCTTAATATACTAATATGATGTACCGATAATTTAAACACCATAAACACTTAATGTTTCTTGAGATCAAAAGAATTATTAATATATCAGAAGCATTTATAGTTTATTAACTTTTTACATTAAAATAATATTTTTGATTCGTTCATTAAAGTGCAGAAATATCACGTAGCTTGAAAAAATTATTATCAAAAGCTCCATGTCTTGCTTACCTTTGAAGATCAGCTCTGCATCTTAAATTATTAAAAGGTGTATATGGATTTTAAAAAAAGGATACTGCACAATATTTTTGAACGAATCCTAACAAATATACCAACTTATGAAGGGAACTGGGTCTTACATAGAAAATGACTTTAAAAATGAAAAGAAAAGTGGACATTCGGATTTGAAATCAGTTTCTACTTCGTATTAAACCCTTTTCGAAATCCAATCAACCAGCGCAATAAGTATTAAAACAAAAAAAGGAAATTTTTTTATACCCTGAATTGAATTGACGCACATGAAACACCAAACCTCCATCCTTTGTTCATTTCGTCTCTTGTTAATCCCATTTTAATATTATTATAGGAATTTCGATAACTCAAGCCAGACCGCTTAAGACGTACGCGTGATATTTGTGTAAAAATTTAAATGAATCGAGAAGCCAGTTCACCATATACGTAAGAACAAAGCCTTTCCAAACAGAAAGTAAACATTCATGGATAATATAACTCACTTTCCTATTGATGTAACCATTTTGGAGATGTCCGCCAATTTGAATGTGATGAAAACTGTGATGACTTAGTGACGAATTTTGAATGAAAATTATCTGTCTATTTTGATTTTTAATATTGTTTATATTAAGACTGAACAAGATATGAAATAATAAAAAAACATTGAAATAATTAATCAATGGAATGCACATAGTAATCAATATTTACAAATACATTAACTAAATTAAAAAAAATGATTAATTTATTTAGTCTTGTATATTAAATAAGAGATATATCTTATGGATCGCATGTTAAATCATAACTGTTGGGAACTTTCAATTAACTTTTTCCTGAGAAACATTACTTCCTCAGCTTAAAATTCTAAATGCTCCTTTTATTACAATAATTGACTTCGAATTGCTTCTAATACCAGAATTTACTTGGATTTTTTAATAATTATGAAATTGTCAATACAATAACAAAAATGGTTATAAGAAAATTTCTAAACATACTTATATTCCGTTACGTGCTGATAAATTTAGAAAAATAAAACTCAATTTAGTATTGATTTAATACAAAAATGACATTTTAACACATACTGCCACATTTCTCTCAATGATTCTATATAATTATTATGTTGATTTCCATTTACGTTTCCTTTCGAGGTGGGTGAACAAAATGAGACTCCATGGATGAAAATTACTAATTAAAGCGCCGGTGTGCGCTGGCGCTGTATGCCGCTGGCGCCGCAGCATGGCGAAATGGCGGATGGGCTGGCTTTGCATAAAAGGCGTTTGCCGGTAAGCGGCGGCAAGGGCGTATGCGCGAAAAGGCGGTGCGAATTTCGGCCAGCCTGCTGCATGGTATACTCGTAGCGTACAGGTTTTCGCTGCGCGGCAAGCGGCGGTTTGCCATGAGCGGCCGCAGCGCGTGTGTACGCGCGTTGTACTCGTGGCTACGCACGCAGCCTTTACTACAAGCGCGGTGTTTAAAGCAAACGCTGATAGTTTTCAGAGATTAGAACTGTAAAATTGACAGATTATAACAGCCATAAAAGAAAAACAAAAAGTCGGACAACAGGATCTTTCAACACAAGAATCAGAATTTTTGTGGAAGTATCTGGATGATGCACAATTTATTACTGATCGCGCCAAGACAGCTGGTTCGGGAAATGCCGCAGAGCGGTTATACGCCTCAAACAATGCACATCATCCGCCATCGTTTTATGCTGGTAGATATATATAATACCCGTTCATTTATAATCTAAATTAGTGGTAGTACTATGGAATTCAATGATATATCTTTTTACATTTACGACTCAATTTCTCGTGAAGGTCTTGAGGACTCCGACGCTACTTAGACATCACAATAAATCATCTTTTCGAAAATCCACTTCTGTTTTTCACTACAGATCAAATAGATTTTTGCATTTTCAGTTCTTTTATCAATAGAACATGAAAACAATTAGCTTCTTTTTCAAAGAAAAGTAAGGAAAAAGAAAATGATGGGATGAAGTATTTAATTTTTGCTTTAAACATTGTGGAATAAAAACTTATGATACCTCATACCATTTATACCTTTAAGAGTCATATATGCTCCATTAAATATAATATTTTAAATTAGACATCTTATGCGCGAATTATTTCTAGTCTCCAATAAGTGTACGCGATAACAAAAGAGAGAAAAGTTCACTGGATCTTATCTAGAAAAAGATACTTAATTTTCAAAGATTGGGAAGTCAATTGAGACCCTATTTCAATTTCGTTGTATGAAAATAAAAGAAGTAATATTCCCCCACTAATAGACAACAATAACACTATAGACTCAGATATTGATAAATCCAATCTATTAGCAAGCACACTTTCACATAATTTCACTGAAAACAAACGACCAAATAACTACAAAACAGATATAGATCACAAAGTACACACAACCCTCCAAAACTTTTTTAACAACCCCCCTCCGCACCCACCCACAGAAACAGTTTGGCCAAATGACACAGACAGACATAAGAAAAACTGACGAGCGTCAGCGAGTCATCGCTTTTGCTCAAATTGATGGATATAGTGGGTCGTAAGAAACAATGTAGAAGACGCCTAAGGGCGATTGGACTAAAAAAAAAAGAAACATCAAGAGTACCAGTGACACTTTGCAGTATCAACGCCGTGTGATTGGAGAATATTAAACAAAGTTAAATGTACCAAAATCTTGCATAATGAAGGTCTAATAATTGTGAAAAATGAAAAAAGTTATGGGGGTTTAAGTGGGAGGGACCATTTAGTAGTTTTATATGCGAAATTGAATTTGGAGTGGGGGTTGGTAAAAAGAATTTGAGCCTTAATAATTGGATTATTGTGATGGAGAATGGAGGTGAAGAGATTTCGAGAGAGCTTAGTGATATATGAAGCAATTAGTTCAATTTGAAGATCATTGTGGATTACATTGTTTCTTATATACCAGGGGGAATTTGTCATTATTCGGAGAATTTTGTTTTGCATGATTTGAACCTTTTTCATGTGAGTTTGTGCGGCCGAACCCCAAACAGGGGAGGCGTAGGTGATAATTGGGCGAAGGATCTGTTTGTATAGTAAGACTTTATTATTTAATGAGAGAGGAGAGTTTCTGCCTATGAGTGAAATACATAAATGAATTTTATTCCAAAATTTTTCAGTCAGGAATTTGATATGCTGCTTATATGTGAGTTTCGAGTCTAACTGAAGTCCAAGGTAGCGTACTACCGAGACCCAGTTTATCTCTTCATCAAAAAGATTTAGATTATCGTTGGGGTTTATTGTGCCATACTTTTTGAAGATTATTGCTTGAGTCTTATCAACGTTGATTGCTATCCTCCAGTCCGTTAACCAAAGTTCTAAGATGTTGAGATAATTTTGGAGAGCTTTGACGGTATATTTTAAGTTAGCCCCCTGAGCTAACACAGCAGAGTCATCAGCAAAGAGACACACACTGACACTGGCATGGTGTGGAAAGTCAGAGGTGAAGAGATTATATAAAAAAGGACTTAAAATCGACCCTTGAGCGCAGCCAGCAGCCATTGTTCCATTATTTGAATAACTATTTTTAATTTTTACATTGAATGATCTGTCGTGGAGAAAACTGTTGATGATATTGATAAGATAGAAAGGAAATTTGAAGTTGATCATTTTATAAATCAACCCATCGTGCCACATTCTGTCGAATGCTCTTTTAACATCCAAGAAAATGCCAATAGTAAATAGATTATGGGTGAAACCTTCATTAATAATGTTGGTCACTCTGGTTAGTTGGTGGATAGTAGAATGGTCCTCTCGAAATCCACACTGTTCTGGGGGGATGCAGTTTTCAATGTTGCTATGGATTTTGATTCTATTTAGTAAGATTTTTTCATAAATTTTTGCAGTGGAGCTTAGAAGACTGATTGGCCGGTAATTTTGAGTGAATTTATGATCTTGATTTGGTTTTGGGATCATAACAATTGTAGCTTCTTTCCATTTTTTAGGGAAGTAATTTGCCATGAGACACTTGTTAATGATTTTAGTCAGATTGGTGATTGCCTTGTCCGGAAGATATTTAAGAGCAATATTAGGAATAGTATCTGGACTTGGAGCTTTCTTATTTACAAGATTTTTGATTATTTGTTTAATTTCGTTTGGGGTGGCCAAGGGGGGGATGTTGGAGAGTGTTTGATCATTTTCTAGGAAATCAGAGACGACTCTTTCCACTTCTTCTATTTTTTCGTCCGAATACGGAAAAGCGTTTTCTTGGAATGTAGCTTCCAGGGTATCTTTGAAAGCTTCCGCTTTCTCAAAATCAGAGTAAGCCATTCCACTCGGGCCACTGAGGGGTGGAAAATTGTAAGCTTTACGAGTGATAATTCTGTTCAAGTTAAACAAAGAATTATCCTCGGGGCTGAGATTATCAAGTAGGATTTTCCAGCTTCTATTTTTGTGATCATTAATTAAGATGCGTATTTGTCTAATTAAGGAGTTTACTTCCCTTTTGTAGGGGCGGTAACGAGTCTGATTCCAGAGTTTTCTGAACCTGTTTTTAGTTTTGATGAGATTCCTGATATGAAGAGGAAGTCTGAGGTGGGGGGGTGTTAATCACTCTTGTAGTGGAAGAACAGTTGATTGCATAAATAATTTTGGAGTTGAAGTCCTTGATAGCTTCTTCTATTTCATTGTGTTCAATCTTGGGATTTCCAGGCATGGTGTGATGTATAATTTCTTGGAATTTCAGCCAATTCGTTGATTTATGAGTTCTAAGATCAGGAGGGAGGATATTGTTTAGAAAAAGATCGATGATGATGGGATTATGATCACTACTTAATTCATTTATGCTAGTGACGTTAGAGTGTCTGAGATTTTTTGCAATGGCAAAATCAAGGATGGAGTTTGATCCTCTGTGCGGGAAATGCGTAGGATGGTCAGGAGCAATGATGTCGAGAGCCGAAGCCGCCACCCAATTGCAGATTACAGTACCATTTCTGTTTGCTCTTCCTGGGTTCCAACAGGGGTGTTTAGCGTTGAAATCTCCAAATATTATAACTTTATGGTTTGGGACGAGGATAGAATCTAAGTCGATAGTGTTTATGGTTCCGTGTGGAGGTCTGTAAATGCTGAAGGCCGTGATGAAAGAGTTATTTTGCAGGCAGATATTAATGGTGGTATTTTCAAACGTTTGGGTGTTAATGATGATTGGGAAGTGCTTAATTGAGTTTTTAATAAAAAGAGCAGTGCCGCCTCCCCTGTGGGTAAGACGGTCACTTCTATGGTAGGAGTAGTTGGGTATTTTAATAGTATCAGAAGGCCGAAGATGCCTTTCTTGGATACCAATGATATCCGGGTCGTGTTTAGCTATTGCATTTTTTAGTTCATCTATGTGCTTTTTTAGTCCATTTGCATTCCAGCTGTAGATGCGGAGTAAAGGATTATTACTGTTTGGTGTAATAGACATTATTTAGTGGTTAACAGCTGGCTTTGAATGATTTGGAGCATGGTGCCCATTTGACTTAGTAGTTGGGTCATCGTATTTACAAGAGGAGCCTCTGTTGAGCTATTGTTTTGGGTAGGTTGTTGAGGAATGGCTTGAGGTTGGGGGGCGTTTTTAGTTTGAAATTGCTTTTTTCGTTCTTCCCAAACATTTATGGTTGGTGGTTTTGCGGCTTTGAAGTTTAATGGATTTTTAGCACATCCGGAGAAGTTGGCGGGGTGTGGACCTCCGCAGAGAGCGCCCTTGACAGGGGTTTGCATCGTTTTGGTGCAGTCTCGAGTGGTGTGGCTGCCAGCACATTTGAGGCACTTAGGAGTGCGGTTAAAGAACCGGCTGTGGTGGTAGAATTCCTGGCAGTGATAACATTGCGCAGGCATGGTATTTTTCTTCAAAGCTTCTATTTTTACTTTAAAATAACCAATATTTGAAATGTTAAAAATATCCTGAGTTTCTTCAGATTTTTTTAAGACAACAAGAAAAAGTGGCATGTTGGTATTATTTCTTTTACTTTTGAGAACTCATACATGATCAGGGTTGAATCCAAAATATTTTAATTCACTAACTATCTCATTAGTGTCATAGTCCGAGGGTAAACCGCGAATCACGACTTTCAACATTTTTTGGTGTTTCATTTCGAATGTGTGGGATTTAAGCTTTTTTACCGAGATGTAGTTTTGAATGATTCTATGGTCGTTGGGTGATTCAGGGAAAACTTTCAACTTCCCGTTTATGAATCTTCCTAGCACCTTGTTGCCGGTTTTTTCACTTAGCTCTTTCAGAAGCTCAGGAGTGTTCATACTCTCATCGATAATTATTGGAGGAACTCTTTTTTTCCTGGTAACAACAGTGAAGCCATTGTTATTTTCAGTGTCACTATCATTATTTTCTTCAGTTTGAGTGGTTTCGGGCTTAGTGGAGGTTTTTGTTTCTATTTCGCTTTCTTCTTCGGAAGAGGAGGAAGCGGAGTGCATGGATTCGACATCCGAGTTAGTTACTTGTTTTTATTTTTTGGGTTCAGAATTTTCCATTATGGGTGAGGCCAAATTTCTCTTATTCTTTTTAGTTTTTCTGTTACTATTACTCTGAGATGGAGGGGGGAGAGGGGATGTAGGTTTCTGTCTAACATTTTCAAGGATTTGTTTCAAATAGTATTTAAGCTCATCTGAAAGGAGCTTGTTAGATTTGCGCACACATCGAATGATGATGTGTTGGGTCTCATTTACTAATTGCATGTCTAGTTCGTCTGAGTTTTGTTTGGTGTAATTATAAATCAGATTCTCCAGATAATCACAATATGCTTCGCAAGATTTCGCGTCATTTAAAAAATCAACCCTATGATACGCATCCTATAAGTTTAAATCACACAGGTTAATAACAGAAAAGCCACTTACCTCTGATGAATTTGATGTATCCATGATGGTAGTCCAAAAAGACGAGGGTAATCCAAATCAACACGTGCAGTAGCACGTGGGAAACACAAGTAAGTTTTCTACAATGCGTAGAATTTTAAGATGAACAATCTAAAAATAATGATTTAGAATGTTGGAAAAGTCACTAACAAGTTTGTATGAATCAAAAATAATCAGCAAAAGTCCAAAAACAAATCGATGGAACTCGATTACATATCCGATCAAGCAGGCGTCGCCGTTTGGCCAAATGAAATCACAACTTATATTAAAAACATAGCTATTAACAAAGCTCCAGGCAAAGACAATATCACAAATAAAATGCTCAAAAACTTTCCACCGAAACTAATTTTCCTATTAACCTATATAATTAACTTAATATTAAAACTCCAACACTTTCCAAATAACTGGAAAACCTCAGTAATCTTTCCTATCCTTAAACCGGGGGAAAATCCCCGCCTACCCGATAGCTATCGACCAATAGCATTGCTCTCTTCTCTAAGCAAACTAACAGAATCTGTCATACTGAAAAGAATCAACAATCACTTCGACACATCCGATATTCGCAACCCTAACCAATACGGCTTCACTAAAAATCTCTCCACCTCCCATCCTCTAATCAAACTAACAGAGCACATCTCATCTGGATTAGAACACAGAAAATCAACCGGCGCGGTTTTTCTCGACATACAAAAACCCTTCGACTGCGTCTGGATAGAAGGACTCACATACAAACTTATACACTACAAATTCCCCACACCACTAATTAATTTAATTTACTCCTATCTCACTAATAGAAACTACCAGGTTAAAATTAATGACGCATTATCAAACACACACTTCACTAAATATGGAGTAGTGCAAGGATCATTAATCGGTCCAATTTTATACAATCTATACTTAAATGACATCCCACAATATAGCTTAACTATTTTAAACATGTGCGCAGACGACACAGCCATACTCGCAAAATACAAAAACATCAAAACAGTCACATTCGCACTTAATAAACATCTCCAACTACTAGAAACTTACTACAACGACTGGAAAATCAAGATTAATGTCGAAAAATCGGCAGCAATCTTATTTTCCAGAAAAAGAATCATAAACACCCCACCCCCTACCTTCTACAAAACACATATCCCGTGGTCTCAAAAAACCAAATACCTCGGAGTTATACTCGATAAAACACTCACATGGAAACCACACATTACATATGCGCGTGAAAAATTCCGGAAAGCTAAATGTAGTATTTCCCCCCTAATCTGCCGGGATTCCAAAATGAATATCAAAAACAAGCTGCTTCTGTACACAGCCGTTCTCAGGCCAATACTCACATATGCATGTCCCATTTGGTCGTATGCGGAAAATGTAATATCAATCTTCTCGAATCTACTCAAAACTCAACACTACGTATGATAACCAAATCTAGATGGTACATAAATAACCAAATTTTAAAAGCTACCAAAATTCCAACCTTTAGAAAGCACATACAAAAAATAGCCAAAAAAATTTTCTCAACACTGAACCTAACTAATAATTACAACATGATCAATCTTGAAAACTACACCCCTCGCGAAAACACAAAAAGATTTAGAACTGTATTACTAGACTCCTACAACCCACCTTAATTATTATCACTCCTTAAATTATTTAAAGTCTTAAATTTTTACTCTAAAACATGCTATTAACTTATTAACTTCATTCACAAGCCGTATACGCCCTCCAAACTAAACACACCCATATCACAAACACGACAGCCAAGGGCAGCCAATTGGAAGCTCACCTCCGTAATCTATAAACCAACCAGAGACAAGACACTCAGCGCCTCCCCTGACCGAAACCTATACCTCCAAAGTGCTTACTTTAGCAGACCAAGCTGACAGCCAATCAGAGCCCAGCAACTGAACACTCACTTGCAGAAAGTCCAAACTCCATCCGAAGCCAAGTTTTGCATCACAACTTGACCCGAGCTTGAGGGCCGCTCCGCGGCCTATATGCTCGATACAATTTCCAATGTATTCCAATGTATTTCGTTGTATGAGGATTTTAAATATCTGTTTAGACAGAGATTAATTCAGATTCTTACCGCCAGATGTCACACGATACCAACTGAATTAGGCTCAAATTAATTCATAATGAGTAGCGATTTCTTGAAAATTAAAAATGAAAATAATTCCTGCATTTTATAAGGTATTTCTCATGTACTGTTAAAGAAGGTAATCAATCTTATACTCTCATAATTTTTCAACTAATAAATTATCGTTTTATATACATACACACACATATATATACACACACACATATATATAGGGTGAATATATTTTCAAATTAGCCGAGACAAATATAAGTTAATTGTAAGTGTACTACACTAAAGTTCTAGCGCCTTTACTCTAAGCGAAATATTTTTCACAATGATTTCGGTGAGAATCAGACACTGAGACTTCAGCTTTTTTGTCCTTAAATATCTCTAGCACTTCCATATGGCTTTCATTCCAAGATTCCAAATAAACACTTTTCATGTCTTCTCATTTAGGCATCCTCGCCACGTTTCTCTATCCAAGACTTTTCAAGTCAGTTTCCAAATAATTTCGGACAACGTCTTTCTTTTTTTCGCTTGTTCAGTTCACCTAACGCATAGCGCCATCTATTGAATGTACCGTCGTCGACCACAATACCACACTTCACAACACAACCAAAGCACTCACTCATGCTCACACACATATATATAATGAATTGTAATTGATTTGTGTTTGTTAATAATGAAATTCTTTCATAAAAGTAAGTTGAACTGTATCAGAAGGTGCTCCACGAAATGAGTCAAATATAATGAATAGTGTCTCTATTGAGGATAATAGAAAAATTATGAGATTGCAAATTTGTTTGTCATCACAGAAACTAGTCACTTTGGAAGAATCTAAAGTTTGTGAATTATGTAATTTTACAAAATCGTTAACATGTATTTTTCCTTCATACTTTAAGCATAATTCTTAACTTAAAAGCAAAAAAAGTATGGGAAGGTATTTTAATTTTTGCTCCTCAAATGAACGTCACCGTATTTGAGAACAAAATTTATTAAATCATTTTCAAAAAATTTATAAGTGTTTAGCTTCAGATACTGAAGATTTCTAAAAAAATCGGCACTCTAAATTAAATGTCTCAACAAAAAAAATAAAAAACCATGTATGTAATTCACAGCCAAGAAGTGCAATTTCACTCTAGAGCAAATTCTAAAACATTGCTTTTAGCTCCTATTTGTGCAGTATTTTAGTGATGAAAAACAGTTTTTACGAGAGGATGGAAAAATTATTTTTTATTATTACAGTATCAGCAAGGAAATGCGTTTTTAAGCGTAAAATTTTTCAAAAAAGCTCAGTTCGATCTCGTACTGGATCACACATTTAAAATATTTTTTGTAAAGCCAACTTTTATTTTTCATATAAATAATAACAGGTGTTTGAAAGAAGAATGATTTAGACGGTAACATTGCATATCCATGCATAAATTTAGTAATAAGCATAAATTTAAAATAATGTTTTTTACGTTGACGTTTTTTCTGCGGGCGCTCTTTTAGCCCGAATCCTGTAAAATAAATGCTCTTTTGAGTGAAAATGGGAATTACATTCTTCAATGTTGCTTCCTGGATGCTGATAAGAACTTTGAGTAATATTAGGCGAGTAGAACTGTTGTTATCTTGAAAAAAGTCACGAAGACACTAGTGATTCCTGGTGGCAATAAGAGACTTTAAAGGATGCTGAATGCTGTTTGAAAAGTGAGGTTCTTGAGAAGGAAAATGAGGTGGTGCTTTCCTATTTGTCGAGAGAGGATGTATACTTCTACTGCTGCTATTGGCTGCCCTTGTTGTTGGCAAGTGTTGCATATATTTTTATTTATATTTGAAAGTTGATATTAAATTGAATTAAAAGTTAAATCTCGATTATGGGGGGTTATGAGAATCAGAGAGGATTTGTCTGGTTTGTAGGAATTAAAAAAGGCTTTAGATAATTTTTGCACATGTTTTTTAAAGATTTTAATTTGTAAAGCTTTATTTATTTCTGAGTTTTTCATGACCATGGTAGCTTTTGCAATCATCCTAATAATTGAGCTTTCGGAATTTTCCAAAAGTTTTAAATTTGATTTGGCGCAGTATGCCCAGATAGGACATGCATATGTGAGTACTGGGCGCATGATGGCAGTGTAAATTAGTAGTTTATTATTGATATTCATTTTAGTTTTTCTATTAATTAAAGGATAAACCTTGTGTGATAAACGTCTGAATTTTTCAAGTGCGTTAATAATATGTTTTCTCCAGGTTAGATGCTTATCGAATGTGAGACCTAAATATTTGGAGGAAGTATCCCAAGGAATGTTTTTGTTATAAAAGATAGGGGGTGGGGATTTTGTTTTCTCTTAGTGAATAGTACAGCATTAGATTTTTTAACATTAATTTTTATTTTCCATTTATTGCAATAGTTTTCAAGAATATTGAGATGTTTGTTTAGAGCAAAAGTTACTGATTTAGGATTTCTGAATTTGGCGACAGTTGCCGTATTATCTGCATACATGTTCAGGCTAGGGAGGCTATAATTAGGGATATCGTTGACGAAAAAATTAAATAAAAAAGGCCCGATTAGGCTTCCTTGAGCTACTCCAGCATTAATTTTTCAAGAAGTTGAAAGTGTATCTTGTACTCTGACCTGGAAGAATCTTTTGTTGCAGTATGAATGAAGAAGTTCAATGAGTGGGGGTGGGAAGTTGTTTTTGATTAGTTTATAGTTTAGGCCTTCCAACCAGACCCTGTCGAAGGCTTTGGCTATGTCCAAAAAGTGGGTGAAGAGTAGATAGGTGGTTAGGGAAGCCATATTGGTTAGGGTTAATGAGATTGTTATCAGTGATGAATTTGTTAAGTCTTTTCAAAATAATGGATTCTGTAAGTTTGCCTAATGTTGGGAGGAGGGAAATTGGTCTATAACTATCTGGTTGGTTTGCCTTTTTGCCTGGTTTGAGTACAGGAAAAATGATAGCAGTTTTCCAAATTTGAGGAAAATGATTAAAAGTGAGAATTTTGTTACTAATAATTGTGAGAAGGAAAATAATTTTAATGGGTAGTTTTTTTGAACATTTTATTTCTGACATTATCATGACCAGGAGCTTTTTTTGTTTTTAAGTTTTTTGATGTAGTCTAAAATATCTTGTGGGGTGGAGGTGCTGCGGGTTTTGGTAAGAACAGTGGCACATACTAAACATTCTAATATTTATTTATTTACACAACATTGAACTTCGTACAACGAGTTCCAAGCGAGCATCAAGTTAGTGCGCAAGTCGAAAGAGAGAGAAATGAATCACTTCTTGGAAGTGAAGTAGAGCGAGCTCCAGGGTTGCTGCCTTTTGGCGAGGAGCGCCCGCAGAACCTGTTTGGTGGTCTCCACAATCGTTGACTAATCTGCCTGTTGGCGAACCGCTGCACACTCCCCCCGCAGTATCTTTAAGATACGAAACGTTCTAGAAAACGAACAATCCGTCCAGAACGCGTGGTTGTAATGTCTTGATTAGGTGGAGGCAAGTCTGTTTCTGGAAAGTCACTATTATTTGCGACGAAAGCTGGTTTTAGTCTGTCCAATGACAGGGTGGATTTACGACCAGAAATGTCCACGTCGTAGACTTTCTCCGTTCTCCGCAACACTTTGAAGGGTCCGTCGTAAGGTGCTTGGAGGGGTTTCTTTACGCCATCATGTCGGACAAAAACATGTGTTGACGTTTTCAGATCGGGATGGATGAAAACTGTTTTTGTTCCATGATTCGAAGTAGGTCGTGGTCGGATATGAGAGAAATGTTCTTTTAAATCCTCCCCTAGTTGCTTTGGCTGAATGTCGGAAGGCGTAGGATGAAAAAATTCTCCTATAAGTCGGAGGGTGGTACCGTACACCAGTTCAGCCGTTGTTGCTTGAATGGAGTCTCGAAAAGCAGTTCGAAAACCAAGCAAAATTGTTGGTAAGGCGGATGCCCATTGCGCCGTGTTGTAAGCTTTTAAAGAGGCTTTTAAAGGGCGGTGGAACTCTTCTATTAAGCCATTCGATTGAGGATGGTAGGCCGTCGTTCTAATTTTCTTTATTCCTAGTAGACAGGCTAGTGCTTTAAAAAGAGAACCATCAAATTGGCGGCCTTGATCGGTTGTTATGCGTGAAGGACAACCGAAACGTGTTATCCAATGGTTGTAGAAAGTTCTTGCCACTGTTTCCGCAGTTATATCTGGTATCGGGATGGCTTCCGGCCACCGTGTATAACGGTCTATCATCGTAAGACAATAGTAATTTCCAGCTGACGGTGGGAAAGGTCCGATGATATCAAGGTGCACATGGTCAAATCTCCGTGTTTGGTCAGGAAAAGAGCCTAATGGAGTTTTGGTATGCCTACTTACTTTTGCCTTTTGGCACGGTATACAATATTTAGACCAAGCAGAGCAATCTTTACCTATTGATGGCCACACGAATCGCGAGCGAATTAATTTTGTAGTAGCTCGAATACCGGGGTGAGACATATTGTGCAATTGACTGAAAATCCGCTGGCGGTATTCCTTTGGAATATAAGGTCTAGCAGTTCCTGTAGATAAGTCGCAAAATAAAGGGATGTCAGAATTTGGCATAACTATTTTCTTTAACTGTAATCCTTGAGGGTTATTAATTAAATTTTGAAGCTCTAAATCCGATTCTTGTGATTTTGCAATCTCATCATAGTTGATAGGGTTGGGCATTTCGATAGAAGCTATTCTGGAAAGGCTATCCGCTGTTATGTTTTCGTGTCCTGGGAGGTAGCAAATATTTGTCGTAAATTGGGATATGAAATCTAGCTGTCTGGCTTGTCGTGGTGAGCATTTATCTAAACGTTGTTTAAAGGCGTGAGTTAATGGTTTATGATCGGTAAATAATTTGAAATCCCTAGCTTCAAGCATATGAATAAAATGTTTAATGGAAGCATATGAAGCTAGCAGTTCGCGATCATAAGCACTATAATTTTTTTCCGTTTGGGATAATTTCCTAGAGAAAAACGCGAGAGGTTGGGGTTCGTTATCGATTATTTGGAACAATGCACCTCCGATTGCAAAGTCGGATGCATCTACGTGCAGTATCAATTCTGCATCTGGTTTCGGATGTGCCAAAAGAGTCGCATCTGCAATTAATTTTTTGCAAGTACAAAAATCCTGTTCGGCTTGGGTAGTCCATTCGATTACCCTGTTGTCGTTTTTTCTAGTGCCCTTTAAAAATTCACTTAGAGCGATCTGGTGTTGGGCTACGTTAGGTAAGAATCGGCGAAAAAAATTCAAAATTCCAAGAAATCGTTGAAGTTCTTTTATTGTTTTAGGCTTTGGGTAATTTAATATTGGTTCAACTTTATCAGGCAATGGTTTTGTTCCTTGCTGCGTTACGAGATGTCCTAAAAAGGAAATTTCTGATACTCCGAAAACGCATTTAGAAGTGTTAATTGTTAACCCGTAATGTTGGAGTTTTTGGAATACCGCACGAACGTGAGTCTTATGCTCAGCCTCGCTTTTACTAAAAATCAGAATATCATCCAAATAGACAAAACAAAATTTGAGTTCACCTAAAATTTCATTCATGAACCTCTGAAACGTTTGGGCTGCCCCACAGAGGCCAAAATTTAAGTACGGAAACTCGAATAAGCCAAATGGCGTACATACGGCCGTCTTTTGAATATGATCCGGGTGGACGGGGATATGGAAGTATGCGCGTACAATATCAATCTTTGAAAAAATTTTACAACCGTAAAGTGCGTTAGAAAAATCTTGTATATGGGGTATCGGGTACCTATCAGGGGTTGTACATGCATTTAATTTACGATAATCTCCTACTGGTCGAATGCTACCTGAGGTTTTTGGGACTACATGAAGTGGAGATGACCAGGGTGACTTGGAAGGCCTACAAATACCCTGCTCCATCATAAATTGAAATTCCTGTTTTACAATATTGTACAATTTTGGGTTTAAACGCCTAGGCCTGCTGTGGACAGGTGGTCCAGTAGTTTCGATGTAATGCATCGTATTATGTGGCGCTTTTTTAATTTTAGAAGTAAGTGCTGTTAGGTCAGGAAATTCCGCTAAAATTTTATGATAAACTGTATTTCCGGAGCTTAACTTTATCGACGCAGTATGAAGACCAGTGGGAATTTTACCATAGCGATTTAGTTTGGTAATTGTATCGATAAGCCTTTGTCGTTTTAAGTCGATAATTAGGTCAAAATGCTTTAAAAAATCTGCGCCTATAATTGCGAAAGGAACGGATGCTAAAATAAATTGCCACTTAAAACTTCTTCGCAAGCCAAGATCGACATCTAATAATTTAGATCCATACGTATATATTTTTGTATTATTAGCTGCTGTTAGTTGTATGGGTTCTGGGACTAATTTTCTGTTCGTTTTAGAAACTGGTAAACATGATACATCAGATCCTGAATCTATGAGGAATTTTATATTGGTTTTTCGATCAAAAATATGGAGGCGGCCAGATTGTGGTGCTATCGAAACGTCTGCCGCTGAAATATTGGCGTCGATAGCATTGTTTAGTTTTCCGAAGCCTTGGCAAAAGTACAGGGCTCCCGGCATTTTTTAGCTTTTGAGCCAAACCGGTTGTGATAATAACAAAATTCATCGTTATAATGGTAATTCTCCCTCCGCGAGGGAGTCTTACTCCTGTAAGGTGATTTACCGTACCTCGTGCGAGAGCGATTCCTTGATCGGTCTCTAGACAATCGTTCTACTTGCTTGCTGAGAGCGGCGATTTCACCTCGAAGTGCAACCATTTCATTCAAAGGGGAGTGAGGAGAATCGGACGATTGCTCGGAGCGACCCGAAATGGCGTATACATTTTGAGTAAACGGGGAAGCGCGAACTTCAGCAATCTTATCCGCCAATTTCGCTAGGTTTTCTAATTTTTCGGAACTTACGGAAAGGATTGTTTGGATTTCGGCAGGGAGTCGTTGAAGCCACAAGTTTCTTAAAAAATCATCGTTTATCGCAGTGCCTGCTAATTTTTTCATTTTTCGTAGGAGGTGAGACGGCTTATCGTCACCCAATTGTAGTTCAGAAAGCAATTTTCTAATTTGTAGATTTTCCGAATCTGAAAACTCTTGAATTAATCGGTTTTTTAGTGTGGTGTACCGATCCGCGTGTGATGGGTCAAACAGTAAATCGGAAACCACCGACAGAAATTCAGAGTCAATTGCAGCAATAACATTATTGTATTTCGTGACATCATTAGTAATGCCAGAAAGCTCAAAATTTGCTTCTGCTTGGAGAAACCAAAGCTTTATATTCTGTTTCCACAGTGGTGGAAGTTTAGCAGCGACACGTGACACGTGTTGTTGAGTATTACTATCCTCAGTCATTTTTGAAAAATATAGAAACGCGAAGTATGAAATATTAAAAATTAATAATGAATTATGGAAAGGAGTTAAACTTTTGATTTAAATTAAATATTTCTGAACCAAACACAGAGAGACCATGAAAGCTTACCTTGTTTGTCGAACACGTGCACATCGTTGAAAACTTTATAATCCATTTTAATCCAAAGGTGGAATTCACAATCAGGGTCACCACTGCTGCGGGTTTTGGTAAGAACAGTGGCACATACTAAACATTCTAAT
>BMAW01108479.1:0-11423 GCA_019974015.1 Nephila pilipes | reverse complement strand
TGGTCTCCACAATCGTTGACTAATCTGCCTGTTGGCGAACCGCTGCAGAGGGTTCAGTATTATCGTGGGGAGGGGGAGGAAAAGTAATTTTGAATTGTTTGTGTGACATGTTTGTCAAAATTAAGATCTGTGCTAGGATTATTTTGAAAAATTTTTTCGAGCTGATCCGCTAACACTTCAGCTTTTTGATCTTTAGTTATTGCAGTACCATGTTGGTTATTGAGGGGAGGGATGGTTGATCTTTTATTTTTAAAAAATCTAGTAGTTGTCCAGAGCGAATTATCTTGTGTGTTTACTGATTCAAGTTTTTGTTTCCAGGATTTTAGGGTAAATTTGTGTATTTCTTTTTTAATGATATTTTGTTTTCTATTAAGTTCAGTTTTAATGTTGGGGTTAAGTGATCTTTGATATTGTTTACGTAAATTATTTTTGAGTCTCAATAAATTTTTAATATGGGAGGGAGTGAAAATATTATTGGATCTTTGAATGGGTTTAGATGCAGTTTTATGTGAATTAATAATATTATCAGTAAAAGCTTTAATATTAGTTTCTAGTTGTTGGTTGTTATTGATTTGAGAGAGACTTAAAAAGTTAGTGATGTCATTAAGATGTTTATTGAATGCTGACCAGCATGTACAGATGGCGCTGGTGTTGATAGTATATGGAATTTCGTATGAGAATTCAAGTAGAATTGGGTTGTGATATGAATTTAATTCGGGGATTGAAGTAATTTTGTGCGTGTGATGGAATTCCCTTATTAAAGCAATGTCTATTGTGAGGAAGAGTTATAGCCGAATCTAGTAGGGGTGGGAGGGAAAAGAATTTTAAGATCGAGTTGATTTGAAAAGTGTTTGAGTTGAATACCTCTAGTACAGTTACGTGCACAGTTCCAATCTTTATGATGGGCGTTGAAATCGCCAAAAAGAATGCAGTTGCTATTTGTTTGTATTAAAGTTTCAAGGTCTATTGTGTAAAGAAGGGGATCAGAATTAGGAGGAATATAAATAGAAGCTATTGAGATTGGGCTTTGGTTAGGTGGGGTTAAGACTATAATAGTGGTTTCCACCCACTGAAGGGGTGGGGTAGGTAGGTTAAAATGTTTAAGTGAGCGTTTAATTAAGATCATCGTACCACCGGAAGCAACTTCGTTTGTAATTCTGTCATTACGATAGTAAGTATAATTTGGAACAAAAATGCTGTGAGTGGGTTTGAAGGGAGTTTCTTGTATAAGAAGAATGTCAGGTGAGTGTTTAATAATAAATTCCCGAAGCTCAACTATTTTAGAAGTAATTCCATTGGCATTCCATGAACAAATTTTAAGACCCATTGGGTTAAAATATAGGTTTGTGCAAATAATCGTCATTATTATTATTGTCCATAATGGCTTCGAGTATGGCGAATTTTTTATTAGCACTGCCTTTGGCAGCTTTGATTTTCGGTAGATGGGTGAGTAGCCCTGGGAGTATGAAGAAGATTTCTGCTAACTCCTTAAGTTGGTCAATAGCATTGATGAAGTTTGTCATTGGATTATTATCGTTGCGGTTGTTTATAGGAGTTCGGTTGGTTCTTTTGGTGTTCAGATTTTCTTCGTTGGGGGCTCCCTCAGTTGAGTGTTAGCCGCGGCATTTGCATATGAAAAGTACTCTCGAACATTGTTATTGATTACGATGCTTTTTGTTGACTTTAGATCCTTTTGGAAGTTTTGGGACAGATTTGCAGCCAACATAGGAAGCTGCGTGGCCTTTAGTATCACAATTGATACAGGTGATTTCTTCTATTTTGCCATTTATGGTGCATTCTCTCACGGGATGGGCGCCGGAACATTTCAAACATCTAGGGGCCATATGACAGTTCTGCGAACTGTGATGGAAGAAATTACAGTCAAAGCACTGTGTGACTTGATTGCTTTTATAAGTGTCTATGGTAATAGATATATAGCAGAGTCTATTGATATCGTAGATTTTTGGTTTAGCTCATTTCTGGGGAGGGTAACCATGAAGCTTGGAAGTGGAAGCTTAGTTCGCCTATTAATCAGTTGGTTAATTTTTGTGGGAATGAATCCAAGTTCTTCCAGCTCTTCTTGAATATCTTCTATTGTTGTATCACGCGGAAGACCTTTAATAACAATTTTAATTGGTCTATTATTTTTTGGTTGAATAACATAGTATTCTAATGGTTTATTGGATAAGATGTTTGTCAAATGCCGGTACTCTTCAAATGTGTCGGTGTATAATTTTATATATTCTCCAGAGAGTCTGGTTCTTAATTTTGATATTTCCTTTGTTAATTCTTGAAATTGGAGTCTGTAATTCTTGGTAATTTTAAGCATAATGGGCGGAGGCAAGTTCTTAGGAGTTATCAGATTATTAGTTGCCTTTGATTGGGTGGGAGTTCTGATTTCATTAGATGGTTTTGGATTTTCTTTTAAAATTAATTTTTCAAATTTATTTTGAGTTTGCAGAAGTAAGTTAAATGAAGGGATCAAATTTAGTTTTTTAACCGCTTTGTTTTTGGGGGGAGTGACAAAGCCGTCAATATCTTTCCGTTTGTGTGAATTTCTAATTGGAGAGGAAGGGGGAGTGTGATGGACAGGGCAGCCAGCAGTATCGCAAGGCGCTAAAGAACTGTACTCACCCTCCAGTTGTTTAAGTTGATTTTCGTTTTCCAATATCCGGTTCAGAGTTTCAGTGTATTCCTGGCATTCCGTGTCATAATTAAAAGAGTTGAATAGAGCAAGCTGATTTTTGTAGCCTTCTTTGATCTTTGCACAGGCTCCAATTTGATTTTCAATTTCTCGTCTTCTGATGCAGTGGGTGGGGTAGCCCTCAGAGAGAGATGGTGAAGATGATCTTGATTCGTCGCTATGTTCCATATCCTGATTGTCGAAATTCGAAGCCATGGTCGGTGAAGGGTATTAGAGAAATTTTGGAGGGTTCCCTCGCAAGATATGAATCTTTCACTACACAATATTAAAGATCCATAGGTCATTTGCACAATAAGTACTCACTTAGTGGACTGTATTAAATATCTCTTTAATAATTCACAAAAGACACCAGCACGTGGTGCCTTCACAGATAGCTCGTCTTACACTTCACTCGTATACACGATGAGCGCTTCCCGCTCTTGTCTCAGTTACAGTTAGAATCACAGTTACCAAACTCCTCATTTACAGGTGGCGCGGTGATAGCGCATGCAAGCGTTAACAAGATAGCACTGAAAAGTACTGCTTAGGTATTTGCGTTGCAGTCAGTGAAAAATTCAGATGAACAGAACAGTACAACAGATTATTACTACTTCTTTGTTCGCTTCGCTTATCTCCGTACTCACTTCCGCATTCTAACGTGATGAATCAGAGTCGTATCTACCCGTTCAGTTTTTGTAAAATGTAAATTGATTGTATTAGGAAGAAATTTAAAAAAAAAGGAAAGAAAAAAACTGATAAAATTTTAATTTTCTTATTAATTAAAATTGCCAGTCTAAAATTTGAAATCAGAAAAGAAAGTTGTAGAGAGCAGCCATTCACCAAGCAAACAACTTTTTAAATAAAATTCAGCACTCATTTATCGAGCAATAATCGTTTTTCTTGAGCAACGATAAGTCTATTAACTTAATGTTCAGATAATTTTCAGCCTAAAAATAAAAGTTACTGTGCCAAAATTTATTCCACAGGAACAGATATAACATGATTTGGAGAAAGAACAAAAGCTTAAGAGAATTCAGGTGTGTTACAATAGAGTGGAATAAATAATATGCGGGCGTTTAATTTTAAGGATTCAGATATGAGAAGGGATACTTTAAATAGAAGATTATGAAAATCATATATTTTACTATAGAAACTACAATCATTTCGCAGAAAATATAGTTTCTACTGGAAGAAAGTTAAATGAACATCCATACTTTATTTATAACAAGAAAACAAAATCTGAGTTCAATAACGAAGATGAAACAACAGCGGAAATGAAATATGTTTTTTTAAAAACTCCACGAAGGACGTATATATTCCGCGGGAAAGAAAGTTCACAACAATAAATAACATATATATTCCTCTCACGTAAGAATGCGTATGTTTCTCATCAATCGATTCGAGATATAATCTTAAGAAATTCGAAAAAAATTTCAAGGAAACTTCAGAATATAAGTTATGCTCCTTTTCAATGCCCATCATCGTAATTAAAAATTTAAAGTATTAAAGACCGTTTGTCATGGCTATTTTATTATAAACTTAACCTTCCGCATACAATTTGGCATTTATAAGGACTCGAATGAAACTGTTACAATATGATTCAGGTTAGACAAAAATTCAAATCGATTACATGTTCCAAAGCCTTCATAATAAACGCAATTCCGAGAAAACGTAGACAAACATAAGACAAAACTAACTCCGTGTCCATAATTAAAATACAACGTCATTCTTCTGTTCCGCCTAGCTCATACCTGCTTGATTATGTAATATAATACAGTGGAATATGGAACGCACACACAAATACACCTAGAGGAGTAAACTTACATAATTACATTAACCAACACGACATTACACTTGCATACCCACCCACCCACACACGCTTCGGTAACAACACAGCCACCACCATCGATTTCGCACTCATCAAAATTTTTAATTACAAACACACCATCACCTCCATACCTGAATTATCATCAGATCATAACCCAATAATCTTAGAAATTAATTTTACACTTACTCACCACATCAATAAAAGAGCTATTTCAACAAATTGGAAACTTTTTCAACACGAAATTAACAAAAACATAAACTTTATTGACTACACAAACATAAACAATAGCACTCAACTTGAACAAAAAATAACTGATCTCTCAAACAGTATCATTACAGCACATCAAAAAGCCTCCACACCCATTAACACCACCAACGAAAGATACACACCACCCAACATTAAACAACTCATAAAAATTCGTAAAAAAACGAAAAAAATTATTCCAAAGAACTTTAGACCCAGCCATTAAAACACAAGTCAACAGAATACAAAACCTAATTAAAAAAGAAATCCATAAATTCACACAAAATAGCTGGACACAAACACTACAAACACTCAACACACACGATAAATCAATCTGGAAAATGACCAAATCATTCAAAAATAAAAGAAGTAATATCCCCCCACTAATAGATAACAATAACACTATAGACTCTGATATTGATAAATCCAATCTATTAGCAAGCACACTTTCACATAATTTCACTGAAAACAAACGACCAAATAACTACAAAACAGATATAGATCACAAAGTACACACAACCCTCCAAAACTTTTTTAACAACCCCCCTCCACACCCACCCACAGAAACAGTTTGGCCAAATGAAATCACAACTTATATTAAAAACATAGCTATTAACAAAGCTCCAGGCAAAGACACTATCACAAATAAAATGCTCAAAAACTTTCCACCGAAACTAATTTTCCTATTAACCTATATAATTAACTTAATATTAAAACTCCAACACTTTCCAAATAACTGGAAAACCTCAGTAATCTTTCCTATCCTTAAACCGGGGGAAAATCCCCGCCTACCCGATAGCTATCGACCAATAGCATTGCTCTCTTCTCTAAGCAAACTTACAGAATCTGTCATACTGAAAAGAATCAACAACCACATTGACGCTTCCGATATTCGCAACCCTAACCAATACGGCTTCACTAAAAATCTCTCCACCTCCCATCCTCTAATCAAACTAACAGAGCACATCTCATCTGGATTAGAACACAGAAAATCAACCGGCGCGGTTTTTCTAGACATACAAAAAGCCTTCGACCGCGTCTGGATAGAAGGACTCACATACAAACTTATACACTACAAATTCCCCACACCACTAATTAATTTAATTTACTCCTATCTCACTAATAGAAACTACCAGGTTAAAATTAATGACACATTATCAAACACACACTTCACTAAATATGGAGTAGTGCAAGGATCATTAATCGGTCCAATTTTATACAACTTATACTTAAATGACATCCCACAATATAGCTTAACTATTTTAAACATGTACGCAGACGACACAGCCATACTCGCAAAATACAAAAACATCAAAACAGTCACATTCGCACTTAATAAATACCTCCAACTACTAGAAACTTACTACAACGACTGGAAATTCAAGATTAATGTCGAAAAATCGGCAGCAATCTTATTTTCCAGAAAAAGAATCACAAACACCCCACCCCCTACCTTCTACAAAACACATATCCCGTGGTCTCAAAAAACCAAATATCTCGGAGTTATACTCGATAAAACACTCACATGGAAACCACACATTACATATACGCGTGAAAAATTCCGGAAAGCTAAATGTAGTATTTTCCCTCTAATCTGCCGGGATTCCAAAATGAATATCAAAAATAAGTTGCTTCTGTACACAGCCGTTCTCAGGCCAATACTCACATATGCATGTCCCATTTGGGCGTATGCGGCAAAAAGTAATATCAATCTACTCGAAAAAACACAAAGCTCAACTCTCCGATTAATTACTAAATCTAGATGGTACATCAGAAATAATGAAATCCTAAAAGCTACTAAAATCCCCACTTTTAGAAAACACATACAAAAAATAGCCAAAAAATTTTTCTCAACACTGAACCTAACTAATAATTACAACATGATCAATCTTGAAAACTACACCCCTCGCGAAAACACAAAAAGACCCAGAACTGTATTACTAGACTCCTACAACCCACCTTAATTATTATCACTCCTTAAATTATTTAAACTCTTAAATTTTTACTCTAAAACATGCTATTAACTTATTAACTTCATTCACGCCCTCCAAACTAAACACACCTATATCACAAACACGACAGCCAAGGGCAGCCAATTGGAAGCTCACCTCCGTAATCTATAAACCAACCAAAGACAAGACACTCGCTACTACTACTAAAATTAGATGTAAACGAGCGCCAGCGAGTTTACACGCTTCTGCTCCGTATAAAATAATCTTGTTTAAATGAACAATTAGAAAATTCACCTTAGAGGTGGAGTGACAAGGCAAAGGAAAAAAAAAAGTTTAAAATAAGGGTGTGACCAGCAGGAGTGAATACAGCAAGCTGCAATCAATCCTGTGATTCTCCCTCAGTCAGAGAGGGAGTAAGTGCAATTTTTTTTAACATATAAAGGATTTGATGTCAGAAGAACGGATTGATATGCAAAAGGAAAGGAACTATGGGGGCTTTAGAGGCTGTCTCCATTTTGTTGTCTTATATGCAAAGTTTTGTTTGTTGTTGATATCAGTGAAGATGGTTTGGGCTCTGATTAAGGGGTTGGCGTGAATTTCAATTGAGTGAAAAATATTTCTAGAAAGCTTAGTAATGAAGTTTTCTATTGGCTCTATTTGCAGGTCATTATGGATAACAGAGTTTCTAACGTACCATGGAGCGTTCGTAATAATACGTAAGATTTTGTTTTGGATTATTTGAATATTTTTAGGTGGGTCGGGGCTGCCGCTCCCCAAATAGTGGAGGCGTAGGTAATAACTGGGCGCAAAACCTGCTTATAGAGAAGAACTTTGTTTTTAAGTGAAAGGGAGGAATATCTGCCAATCAATGAGATGCAGAGATGAATTTTATTCCAAAATTTATCCTTGAGAAATTTAATGTGTTTAGCATAAGTTAATTTTTGGTCGAGATGCAGGCCCAGATATTTAACCACCAATACCCAGTTGATATCTTCGTCGAAAAGGATTAAGTTGTTTGGGGGATTTTGTCTTCCTTTTTGAAAAAGGATGGCTTGCGATTTTTCCACATTAATTGCAATTCTCCAAAGGGTTAACCATTTCTCTAAGGAGTCCAGATAGTTTTGCATGGTTTTTATGGTGTAACTGATGTTGTAGCCCTGGGCCAGCACCGCGGAATCATCCGCAAAGAGGCAAGTGCTAACACTGGCGTGGTGTGGAAAGTCATGCGTGTACAAATTGTACAAATGGGGCGAGAGGACCCCGCCTTGAGGGGTGCCCGCATGAATTTGGCCAGGGCTGGAGTGAGTTTTGTTAATTCGAACGTTAAATGATCTATTTTTTAAGAAACAATTGATAATTTTAATGAGGTAATTAGGAAAATTTAATTTAATTAATTTATAAATCAGGCCGTCATGCCACATTTTGTCAAAGGCCCTTCTTACATCTAAGAAGACCCCAATGGTATGACGTTTGAGGACAAACCCTTCGTTGATAATATTTGTGACTCTGATGAGTTGGTGTGAAGTGGAGTGACCTTCTCTGAACCCACATTGCTCAGGGGGTATACAGTTAGTGATGGAGATATAATTTTTAATACGATTTAGGAGAATTCTTTCGAAAATCTTAGCAGTGTTGCAGAGCAGACTAATTGGTCTGTAACTCTGCGGGAATTTATGATTTTGGTTTGGCTTGGGGAGCATTATCACACTTGCAGTCTTCCAATAAGAGGGGAAGTGGTTTGTGATTAAGCATTTGTTAAGGATTTTTGTTAAATGCGTAATTGCATTTAGCGGTAGCAGTTTGAGAGCATAGTTGGGTATGTTATCTGGTCCAGATGCCTTTTTTTTTGGAAGCTTTTTTATAATATTAATTATTTCAGTGGGACTGGTAAGAGGTGGAGGAGAGTGCATATTTTGGTTTGCCAGATAATTTCTGACCGTATTTTCAACCCGGTCGATATTGTCATCGTCGTATGGCTCAATATTTTCTTCGAAAGTGTCTTCAAGCAAATCTTTGAAAACCTCAGCTTTTTCCCTGTCGGAATAAACAATTCCATTGGGGCTGCTGAGAGGAGGAATGGTGATGGGTTTTCTTGCTATTTTTCGTTGCATATTGTAGAGTGAATTATCTTCTGGATTTAGTTGATTGAGTAAATTCTTCCAGGTTTTGTTTTTATGCTCTTTTATCAGATGCTTGATTTGCCTTTGTAGGGCATTCATTTCTCTCTTATAAGTGGGGTCCCTGGTAGATTGGTATCGAGTTCTAAATCTATTTTTAATCTTTATTAGCTCTCGGATATTAGGCGGGAGTCTAAGGTGGGGGGGTGCTGATGGTTTTTGTCACACTAGATTCGTTAATAGCTTGTGTGATAATGCTGTTGAAGTTTTGTATTGCATGATCAATTTCCTGTAAATTTATATCTGGGTTACCATCCATGTTGTGAAAGATTTTGTCTTGAAACTTTACCCAATTGGTTGTTTTCATTGTTCTGAGAATGGGAGGGAGGGAGTTATTTAATAAAAGGTCAATGATTACGGGATTGTGATCACTGCTAAGTTCATTAAATGTTTCGATATCTGCAAGTGCTAAATTTTTAGCAAATGCGATATCAAGAACAGAATTTGTGGGAGTGTTGGTTGCATAGTGTGTTGGTGCGATGGGTGCAAGTACATCAATGGCATTGTTTAATGCCCAGTCGTATAAAATATTTCCATTTCTGTTGGAGTGTCCTACGTTCCAACAAGGGTGTTTGGCGTTGAAATCTCCAAAGAGAATGGCTTTGGAGTTGTTTAGATAAAAAGCGTCAAGCTCCATGGTACTAATGACGCCGTGTGGAGGTCGATAGATGCAGGCAATGGTTAATTTGCTATTGTCTTTAAGTTGCAAGTTGATGGCTGAATTTTCAAAGGTACTGCTGTGGATGTCAATAGAATGGTGGTTAAAGGAATTTCTTATAAATATTGCCGTTCCCCCTCCCCTATGAGTAAGTCTGTCATTTCTATGGCAAATGTAATTTTGAATTTTTAAGCTGTCAGAGGGTCGAAGGTGGGTTTCTTGAATCCCAATTACGTCGGGATCATGATCGGCTATGGAGTTTTTTAATTCTTCTATTTTTCCTTTAATGCCATTAGCGTTCCAGCTAAAGATTCTAAGAGTTTTTAAGTTAGGTTGTGAACTACCCATTATTTTTGATCAGTAGTTGAGATTGTAGAATTTGGAACATATTGCCCATTTGGCTCATCATTTGGGACATTTGAAGCAATATGTCCGTTGGATTAGGGTTCTTTTGGTTCTCAATTTTGTTGATTTCAGTGGTGTTATTTTGGTTATTTTTGTTTTTCATCCTCTCTTCCCATACATTTTTAACAGGCTTTGGCTTATAGTTTTTGGGATTATTTGGGCATCCAGAGTAGTTTGCAGGGTGGGGACCCTCGCAAAGAGCGCATTTAGGTGGGGTTTTCGTAGATTTTTTACATTCACTTGTGAAGTGTTTCTCTCCACAGTTGAGGCATTTCGGTTCTCTGTTGCAAAATCTGCTATGGTGATAGAACTGTTGACACCGATAACATTGTGGGGGCATAGAATTTTTTTTTAATGCTTCAATTTTAACTTTAAAGTAGCCTATGTGATCTATATTGTAAATTTCTTGGTTTGCTGGGTTTTTGTTCAAAGCAACGAGGAAGAGAGGCATATTGGCATTAGTCCGTCTATTTTTTAAAATACTAATGTGGTCAGGATTTGGACCGTGAGATCTTATTTCTTCTAGAATTTCGGTTTGGTCATAATCAATTGGAAGTCCTCTAATTATAATTTTTAACTGTTTTTGGCTTTGCATTTCAAAGGTGTGCGATTTTAATTTTTTAACTGAAATGAAGTTCTGTATTTTCCTATGCGCATCGATAGTTTCAGGAAATACTTTAAGCTTTCCGTTTACCATTCTTGCCATAATTTTGAAGCCAAGTAAAGTGCAAATTTCATCCATAAGAGCAGGCGTGTTTACACTTTCATCTATGATAATGGGTGGGATTCTTTTTTTATTTATTTCAGCGGTGAGGGGTTCAATTTCCTCCTCGTTATCGGAATTGGTTTCTTGGTTTGAATTTGATTCCATTGTTTGTGAGACATCCTCATTATTATTGGTTAGAGAGGGGAATTCTTCAACCTCCAACGACATAAATTTGTTTTTTAGCTCGAGAGGAGCTGGGGTGATGATTGATTCGTTAATTTTGCTTTTTTTCCCTTGTTGTTTGAGAGGAGAGATTTGATTTCTTTTTATTTTATTGGTTTTTGGAGTGGGGTTTATTGGCTCTATTTCCGCTGCTGTTATTAATTTATTTTCTATTGCAGTTAGTCTTTCCTTAAGGAGATGGAGTTCATGATCTTTATGATTAAGATGTTGTTGCAATTCATGATGATTTAGTACATTTAATCTTTTTGAGCATTTAAGAGCCAATTCCAAAATCAGCGCTTTTTTATTTAAGTAATCTACATTTGTAAGATTAAATTGGTTAATGTCTTCGATAAATTTATCCAGGTTTTCACTAATTTCTAAGCATTTATCGAAATGAATTAAATTATCAATTTCATTGTCTACATTACTGACATCAAAATCCCTAATACGAGATAAAATAGCACTTACCTCATTGACTGAGGAACTCATGTCCTCATCCGAGCAATCCGAATCCATTAGGGTAATCCAAAGGAGTAACACACGTGC
>BMAW01108464.1:57303-137142 GCA_019974015.1 Nephila pilipes | reverse complement strand
TCTACGAATCCCCATAACCAAAAGTTGCTCGTTATGTGATTAGAAGAGAGAGTAGGCAACCTTGTTGGAAGAAAACGGCTGATCACTCGCGTAAAAGTTTACCATAACGCCTGTTGAACACTACGAGAATTATGGGGAGGTGCGCCATCCTGCATAAAAATAATGTGCTGGACATGGTGATGTTATTGCAGTTCTGAGACCCCATACATTGTTATGTGGGATTTTTTAAAAGATCAGATCCATATAGAGAACGACTCGTAACCTTGGCACATTTGAAGGACTACGTGTTTCGTCATGTTCATGGAATCAATACGAATTTATAGCTTTCTTCTGTGGAACACTGTTTAGGGATTGAAAAGGGGTACTTAGAACTACGGAAAATATAACATCTGTATGGCATTTTATCACGCTGCAACGCAACCTATCGGCGACTTGTACTACTTTATTATTTTTATAAAATATCGAGATCCTAAATTAGAAAGACCTTTTGTTCAAACTTCATGCCATTATGTTCCGTACAACACCATGCACAGTTCTCTGAGTTTAGAAAGTTTAATTTCGACGAACCCTATACTTTCTCTTAGCAAGCATGTTACCTGGATACACGAAATATCAATTCGACTATTTTCAAAGAGTAAGCAAACAAAATTGCTTTTACCTAAGTTCCAAAGTATCAAAATTTCTGATCTATCTAAATAACCCAAGATTCATCGTTCCTTATTTATCAGAAACTATTTTGTGAGAATAATCGAATGCCTATAAAAAAAATTAAACTCTTAAAATCTCTAAATTTTAATTAGCTTCAACTTTTTTCTGTATCCATAATACTGGTTATTCCGGTTTGTCAAACCATATTGAGGTACATTGCTATCCTTCTCTAAGGGTTTTAGACAATTCTGGAACTTGAAAGAAGAAATATGCCAGCTCTTAATCAGTAAAACTCAAGACACAAGCTTGGTTTTATTTAGACAGAGAAAGGTCTACATAGCAAAACATGTCATTTAAATTCTAATGGCAAGGAAAAAACAAATTATTACAAACATGTGTGGTCAAGTTAAAGCATTTAATTTCAAACTACTGCTAGAGAAAAACTGTTAAAATAACTCACTTTTCGAAATGCAAAGTGAACAAAATAATTTTAGATGAAAATGCATTGCTTAAGAGATACACCAATAAATAGTTATTCTTTTATAAAAATTAATTTCAAACAATAATATTTCAGATTTTAAATTACTAGAAAAAAAGTTTTCTTTGTTCTCTTGAACTTTTTCAATCGATTGAAAATATGCACCTTTCGAGATACAAATTGATTTTTTACTGTTTATTAACTTCACACTGAGAAACAGGATGAAGCTAGAGGCAATGGACCTTAGTCAAGTGATGAGGATGCTGCCTGAGTTGCCCCACCCCCCTCCTAACTTCCATATTATGTCAATGGGAGGACTTGAGAGCTCGAGCAGATTTAAAGTGCTTCAGCCCCACATACCTTGAGGATTTTTAGAGGCATTAAGTTTCAAACCGACGACTCGACAAAAATAGGGCCAGCCGCTAGCCCACGATCATAACCACGAGGCAAGTGCGATCGAACACACATCTTGGAGGAAAGTTCCACATTTTATGAGCATTATATATATATAACAGATCAATTGAAAAGTCCCCGGCCTGACACATAGATGGCGCTACTAGAATTAAATCCATGTGTTTTTTAGTTAGCCCTAACCCTCAAGAGATGCGTGTATAAATTTGACAGCTGTGGGATCATTAGTTTGTGAATTATAGCATTTTGAGTGAAGCAACTTTTGTTATTGTGAAAAAAAATGGATAAAAAGGAATTTCGCGTGTTGATAAAATATTGCTTTTTGAAGAAAAAAATACAGTTGAAGCAAAAACTTGGCTTGATGCCGAGTTTCCGAACACTGCTCCAGGAAAATCAACCATCAAGGATTGGTATGCTGGAATGCTAAGTTTAGACGTGGTGAAATGAGCACCGAAAACGGTGAACGTAGTGGACGCCCAAAAGAGGTTGTTACCGACGAAAACATTAAAAAAATCCACAAAATGATTTTGAATGACCGTCAATTGAAATTGAATGAAATAGCAGACACTCTAAAGATATCAACTGAACGTGTACATCCTATCATTCACGAATATTTGGGTATGAGAAAGCTCTGTGCGAAGTGGGTGCCGCGCGAGCTCACTTTTGACCCAAAACAACGACGAGTTGATGATTCGGAGCAGTGTTTGAAGATGATCAATCGTAATAAACCCGAGTTTTTGCGTCGATATGTGACAATGGATGAAACATGGCTCCATCATTTCACTCCGAAGTCCAATCGACAGTCCTCCGAGTGGACTGCACACGATGAACCCGCTCCAAAGCGGGGGAAAACGCAACAGTCGACTGGCAAGGTTATGGCTTCTGTATTTTGGGATAATTTTCATTGACTACCTTGAAAAAGGAAGGACCATCAACAGCGACTATTACATAGCGTTATTGGACCGTTTGAAGGACGAAATCGCCGAAAAACGGCCGCATTTGAAGAAAAAGAAAGTGCTGCTTTACCAAGACAATGCACCGTGTCACAAGTCAGTGAAAATGATGGCAAAAATCCATGAATTGGGCTTCTAATTGCTTCCTCATCCACCATATTCTCCAGATCTGGCTCCCAGCGACTATTTCCTGTTCTCAGATCTCAAAAGAATGCTCGTTGAGAAGAAATTTTCGTCGATTGAAGAGGTGATCGCCGAAACTGAGGCCTATTTCGAAGCAAAGGACAAATCGTACTACAAAAATGGTATCGAAAGGTTGGAGGGTCGCTATAATCAGTGTATCACCTTTGAAGGGAATTCTGTTGAATAAAAAAGACTAATTTTACCAAAAAAATGTGTTTTACTATGGTAGGCCGGGGACTTTTCAATTGACCTGTTATATATATATATATATATATATGTGTGTGTGTGTGTGTGTGTGTGTGTGTGTGTGTGTGTGCGTGCGTGCGAGCACGCGCGCGAAGTAATGTAGCTTCATCCATCATCTAGTTATTTAATAAGTATTATTAATTACAATTTTTCTTCCTCAACACCTACGGAGTTAAAGTCTTTATTTGGGTCCTAATTTGATGGCGTTTTATGTGTCTTTCACATAAACATTTGTATAACTTTCAAATTTAGTTCTCCAGTTGATTAGCACTTTTCCGACTAATATTAAAACTCTGCATATATTTATCGTAGTAATTTTCAGATTCAAACATTTTTCACGATTAGAATTGCATATCGTTTCGTAGAAACAAAATATGGAAAAAGAAACTATTTCCAGTTTGTAAGGAACTGATTATTGAAGAACTATCGATGAGTTGAGTTCTAACCAGTATATTTTTAAAGTTAAATTTAATATTAACATCAAAAATTGCTTTATTTTCCCGATGTCTTGTTAGATTACTTTTTTGATATCAAGGATATCGAGCACCCTCAGCTCTTTGAATATTTAAAGAAGATGGAATCAAACGCTCACGCCTTTGGTTAACTAAAATGAAATAACACGGGAATTCTTTTAGTTGAGATCAAAAGTACCGGGTACCGAAATTAAAATTTCCCAACTCGGAGCGTATCCTAGGTGTTGTATGGTTCATAACATAAAACTATACAAACACATACATATATATGTATATATGGCGACTGGTGCACGTAAAATACGGACACGGTAGCAAAGTCCTACAAGTTCCCATACAAATTAAAACCACTGTGGGTACTGGATCAGAGTTTTCCTTAACCCTGATATGAATCTAAAAGTCAGGGATATCTGCGATGGTGTTGCCATCTGTTAGGTAAATTCGGACCTCTTCCCCTGACGCCTAGGATGTAATGAAGCCGCAACCCTCAAATCTTTGCTATGACTCGTAATTTCCGGGTTCTGATAATACTGACCAGCAAAGTGATATAAGCAACAACAACGCCTTCTTATACAAAGTAATGTGTGGCTGGTCGCAACTTCGCTATAAATATGACTTCTTTCCCAAAGAAAAAAAAAAGCTATTACGACCATTACCTACAACAAAAACTATTTCTGTCAGCTTAATAATGAAAGTAAAAGTATTAATAAATGTTTCTTTACTTCACATCAGAAAGGGCCGCGGTAGCCTAGTGGTCAAGGTCGTGGACTAGCGGCGGTTTGTCATTTTTAGCCAGGATGTAGGCAACTTTATAACTGGCCTCAGTTAAGAATTCATTTTCATTTGAGGTTTTATTGAACAATTTCCTCTGATATAAGAGTTGATTTTGAAATCTAGGAAAGTTTTCGGCACGAACCTAATTCCCCAAGTGTGCTTATTTCTCCTGATGTTTGTTTCGATGATGACGGTGCGGGTTGTATTCCTTCATCACAGCTATGTTTTCGTTGCAAATCACTCACAGTGATTTCTCGTCGGATTTGATTAATTAGTGTTTCAAACTCACTTCTTGAAATTGACAGTTATCGTGTGTTTCCTTTATCAGCTATTGTTGGGTTCTAAAATAAAGTGACTTAAACATGAATAAATAATGAAACTGAAAGGATCTTGCACACATTATCACTCAAGAAATCTGATAATGCGAACTCATTTCTTCACAATTATAGCTGTGAATGACCCGAAACTATTTTTAAAAAGTCTTATGATTTTTTAAGTTAAATTTACATGTATATATTCTGCAAATATATACTGTTTTGGGGGTCGTGGTAGCCTGGTGGTCAAGGTCGTGGACTAGCGACCGGCGGTTTTCGTTCAGTCGCGGGTTCGATCCTTGGCCGCCAAAGACCCGCCGTGTAGCCGGGGCTGATGCACGTTAAATCTGTTCGGGGCCCAAAGTCCTCCCGTTGGCGTGGTGTGGATGTTAGGAGAGGAGGGTGCCAGCTCAGGTGTCATCCTCGTCACTTGACCGTGGTTCAAAATTACGTGGTCTGTCGCCAATAGCCCTCGTGTTGCTTCTAGTGCGACGTTAATAAAAACTAAACTAAACTACTTCACATCAGACGAAATTTTCTTCCTGCGAAACGAAAGCAGTATCGATCTCCTAAAATCTCAGAGGGTTACTAAGAAGTTTAAAATGAGTGTGTAATGTTTCACTGCACCAGATGTTATATGGAGAGAAAAAGTAAAAATTTTGTCTCAACGGAACATTATAACTTCCATTTTTAATTAACTTTTCCCTAGAAGCAGACATTATCATTTTCATTCACAAATACTACTATCCGGACTGATACAATTTGTAGTTTCTGCTTGAAGATTATATTTATTTGATACGTGATGTGAATATGGTGTGTTCTATAAAGCATTTTAGAGACACTGATTTTTCGGGACATTATTTAATATTTAATTTTCCTTTTATAGATATGAGGCTGATTGTAACAGAAACTTGAGCATAACATGTTTTGAAAATGAACATCAAGAAAATCATCCTTATTACACTTATTTTTTTAAATTTCGGGAATGATCTGAAAAATTTTGACCATGAAATTGTTTTCGTGCGAATTTGATGAAAACTAGAAAAAAGCATTAATCAAACCACAGGACACGAATAAGGTACAAATACCAATAGCCTTATTTTATACCTAAAATTTATATGAAAAGATACGTTTTCAAAAATACAGAATACGTTTTCAACTTTTGATTAATTTTAATATTCAGGGCGATCACTTCTAACAGGGATGTTTCACACTCATATGACGTGTATTACCTCAATTTACGGTAAAGACCTCTGTTTTATCCAGACTACACGAAGAACCTCAAGAATGATAGGAGGTGAGTTAATTTAAGTAATATATTTCCATAGAACATCCCAAATAAGCTCAATCAGTTGGTGACATCAGACTGTTCCTAGTCAACTCTTCTGTCATAGCCAAACTCAATGTATTAACACTAAAAGTCAACAAGCCAATAAAAGAGACGTTACACAGGTACACACTATATTTATTGAATAATTGCTAATATAACGACAAATATAACAGGCTCTCCCCAGATAATGTCCTAAATATATTAACTCGATCTACCAATAACAAACTAACAGACTCTTACCGCTAATGTCAAACTGAGGCTGTCTTGACTTCTAACTTTCATGAAACAGCCGATAACTTGTAATAATTCTCGGCTCCGACTCTGGAACAATTGCCAAACGCTAGAACCACTCGACCTCTATCGTGACTCTCAAGCTGAGTTTATATATTTCCTATCTCCCTTGCTTCACTTCATTTCTACCTGCTTGTAATTTGAATATTCAAGTTTCATTTTTGGTTGGGCAAAGGTTGTTTAGATAAAGCAATCAATTTTAATTAAAAGTCCCCAAGGTTAGTGATGAGAAAACCGCGAATAGCCCAACGTCACAAGTTTTAAGTGTTTAGAAAAACCTGGAAAACCCATTGTACTGTGTTGAAGACTATTAATAAAAAGGACTTGTTTTCAGGACATCACATTTATTTGCGCACATCTTTTCAAGCATAAATTCAAGACACAATTTTACACAAGCACCACTTTTTCAACGTTCGTCTTTACCTCTCGGAACCAAACTCAATACTAAATTTCATATCCGTTGCCAGTAAATTATCTAAAATCAAAACTATGATCTGGTATTGCCAAAAAAAATTATATCTTAATAAAGAATATTGAAAAAAGGTATCACTTTAAGTTTAAATCGTTTGCTTTTAAAAGTAGAATAGGTAATATCTTAAATAAAGTATCACATTAGATTAAATCGTCTGCCTTTAAAAGTCGAACAGATATTATCTTAAAAAAAGTATCACATTAAATTAAATCGTCTGCCTTTATAAGTTGGACAGATAATATCTTATAAAAGTATCACATTAAGATTAAATTGTTTGTTTTTAAAAATTGAATATGTCACATCATACGCACTACAATCTCATAAACAAAGTGATTCTCCATCAAACTATCTATACGTGCCCAAGCATTATCTTTCAATAGAATGATGGAGTTACACATTTGGAACTGATTAAGGGCCAACAAAAGAATGAATAATGTTATGCTTGTAAAACTGGGAATTTATAAAGACTTTCGGAACGAAATATAACACTTCAATCAATAACTCCCGAGACTAACCCAGAGATGGCGCTCGTAGTAAACCAGTAACCAGATCTTTCTAGAGTACTAACCTTTGCTTGAAACGTGTCAAAATTTTAAGTCGATCGGACCAGAAACAGCTGAGTTATCGAGGTTGGAGTAAAGTCGCCGTTTTGTAGTTTGTTTAAAAATGTAGAAAAATCGAGTTCGTTCTGATAAACATTGTTTTTAATGGGTAAAAACACCGTACAAGCGAAACAATGGATTGAAAACGTTACCTGACTATTGTCCATCTAAAGCAACGATTTGTCGGATTGCCGAGTTTAAACGTGGTCAAAATTCGACAAATGCGAACGCTCGGTAGATCTGTGGAAGCCGTTACACCGGAAAATGAGACAAAATTATAATGAAAGATCGTAAAGTGAAGCTCCGTGCGATTGCTGAGATGACAGATATCATATGAAGCGTATTGCATTCATCCTTCATGAAATTGAGCATGAAAAAGGTTTGCTTCCAAGTGGGTGCCAAAGGGATTGTTTCGATGAACAAAATGCTAACGAGTCGATGATTCAGAAAGCTGTTTATCGCTATTTACTCGCAACAAAAAGATTTCGCAGGAAAAAGGAAAAAGAAATTTTTGGGGAAAGATTTGGAAAAGCGTTGAACGATTGTATCACCCTAAAAGGTAATTAACAAAGGTGTTATGTTGATGAATAAAAATTTTGCAAAAATGTTGTTTTCAATGTTAGTCTCGGGAGTTATTGATTGATGTTAGGTTAGTCAATAAACAGGAAGACTTTTCCCACTCATTTACTCTGAAACTCAAAATACAACCTTTCCATGCTATTTCTAAAATAATAGAGGATATCTCACCACGCTAGACTAATATTTCTGAATCATTTTCAAACAAAATATAACCCCCAATATAGTATGAAGGTTCATTTCATTATTTAAGTCCAATGATATGTGAGCTAACCAAATCAAACATTTCCATTTTTGTGTCATGTAAGAGTTTTTATATACTGCTATGTGCAAATAATCCAATTACATAATATTCTGCCCAAAGTTGGTTGAGATCCCAGGTTTCCAGTTGCTGCTGCAAGAGAAGATTTGAGGTGAGATGATGCCTGAGCCAATCCTGGATCAAGAACAAATATTCACCTCCATGGCACTGGTAGGTATAAATGTTTGTAGTTGCTTTTCGAAGCCGATGACCCTAGAAATATGTGAACGTTCACATTAATTGGGAAATAATTTTCACATCTAGCTGCATTGGATATATTTTGATCCTCTTTTATTTATCGAAGAGAAATTCAATGCAATTTAATAATGTCGAAAACTAATATGTAAAATTGGCTATCTGGATATTGCATTGGGCAGTATGTTCTTGTGGAATTGTTATTTACCAGTGTAGCATAGATTCTTACATATAATGTGCAATATGTATAAAAATGTACTTAATTTTTGTGATGTAATCTAATATTTTATAAATTTCTCTAACTTTTGGAGTGAGTATTACTGAAGCGTAATGGCACTGGAGCCAAATGTGACCATGCTGCGCCAAACAAGGTATAACTGAAATAACTTTTGGAAATCTGTATTTTACAACGTTTTTCTGAATTTCACTTGGTGTGTGAGTGTCATCAAATTTCCGTTCCTTAATTTAACCAACTTTCCATCAAGCTAGAGCTTTGAAATTTTGGGAATCGTTCGTACTCGCCTAACAATGCAATATTTAGACGTTTGCGACAAGTTTTAACTCACATTTTTTTTTAAATAATGCAGTTTAGCCCAATCACTTGGCGCAATTTGAATAATTGCCAAACTTGGCGAATTTTTTTTTTTTTTTTGGCTGAACGTTAAGTCTGTAAAACGGACCAATTTAGCAACATTTGGCAAAATACCGCCAAATAATTCCTGTCTCCAAGAGTGGTTTGACTAAACTGTATTCCAACCATTTAATTTACCGGATTAATTAATTTTAGTTAGTTTTAACATTGTTATGTATTTCACTTGGTGTGTGTCTGTATGTATGTGTATCAGTGTGTCATCAAACTGTCTATTGTTAATTTAACCAACTTCCCATCAAGCTAGAGCTCTGAAATTTTGGGAACCGTTCTTATTTGTATAACATTGCAATATTTAGATATTTGCGACCAGTTTTAACTAATATTTTAATAATGTTCTCTAATAAACTTTGCCACCATATAAAAACGTTGGTTTTTATTTCGAATTATTTTCCAATGAAGTAGCTTAGAGAAAAAGTGAATATAATACAGATATTTTGGTTAAAAAAATAGACGCAGCTAAAGTAAAGTATCCAGAAATTGGGCTATAACATTTATTGCGTTTATGAAAAATATTAATCAAATACATTTTATTAATTCGAGCTGTCAACGGCTTAAAGATATGTTGATATCATCCATGATCACTAGCCCAAAAATGAGCGAAATAATACTTGCATATATATTGTGACATACTGCACAATTAGTTCAACTGTTATATTTTACAGTTTTAAGTATTGTCATTTATCCTAGTGTCATTTTACTCTCTAAAATTTTTATTTATATTCTTAAATTGAATTGAATTTTTTTAGATTACTTAATTGTGGACAGTTATTTTTATTGTGATATTTTGTTTTAAAATGTTTCACAAAAATCGTCTGCCTTTTTCGAAGCCTTTAAAAGAAGCCTATCAAAAATCGTCTGCAAATCAGATAATTTAATTGTATATAGTTATTTATAACACGATTTTGGAAATGTGTATGTGGTAAGGAAATTGTATATTTCTTTCAGTTCTGAAATTAATAAGTTTAATTCAGCCATTTATTACCGTGTTTTATCCTGCAATCTCAGCTGATTATACTGTTAGTATTATAAATACTATACGAATGGTAAGTAATATAGAAGTATTTTTAAAGCTTTTGTATTTATGTGAAAAATGTCAATTAAGTTTTATCTGCGTCTGTATTTGTTTATATAAATGTTTTTTTTTTAGTTTCTATTTTATAAAAGAAGTTGGATTAAATTAATTTTATGAAAGACTTTAACAATATTTTTATTAATTTTTTTCCAGAAATGATTTACGCATAATTCTATTTTTATTCATCTAACATGTATTAGTATATTTTTTCTACGTTTTTGAGGTCTTGGATTGTAAATTATATTTTCCTACTGAAAATGTAGAATATGAAATTTACTTATTTAAAACGTTAAAAATGTAATTTACATCAGTTACTAAGGAGAATGGAATAGTTGTTTCTTCAAAATTAAATGAACACCAACGTCACTTTAAAAACTCTCACTAAAAACTTAAACTTAATTCTGTAAGTTGTCTTTCCTTCTCTCCGCTAAATACTCTCTCTCCCCCATTCAAAGTTAATGAGCATAGAGTTCTCAAATTCTATGAAAGCAAGGCACTTGAAACTTAACTGAACAACGGTATTTTCCCCTCAATATATCCTGCTTCCTCTTTACAGTTTTTCACTTGCTTTTGGGTTACTTTTTTTCTTGCTACGTTTTTCACTCACTCAAAAACAACTTTCTGCCAAGTTGTTTTCTTAAAGGATGTCACGAAAAGATCTCTCGATTCATTGAATCCTTTGTTCGTTAAAAAAAGTAAATTGCTCTCGTAAGAAAGAGAAGTGTGTACTAGTGATAAAAATTCAACCTGCAGATTTCTACGGTGAAGTTGAATTGATTTTCAAAAGCAATTACTTTTTACATTAATGGTTTCAATAAAAAAATTTCAACAGATAATTTAGTAGCATTTTAAATCAAATATGTGTCTCGTTAGAAAACCGCTAATCTTTTTAGTTGAAAGTTATATTCTATTGTAAGCTCATATACAATTTAAATGTAAACAAAATTATTTTTAACGTAGCATAGATTAGCAAAGCCATTTAAAAAATTGAATGTTATTAAATACTGAGCAAACCAGTTTGATATTGAGGTAATAAACTTTTTACATATCTATGTTTAAGTAGATCGCTTATAATCATAATGATTTCGTCTTAAAAATTCTGATTAATGGTATTTGACTAGGACTTTTGACTTAAATTGAAATTATACTTCATTTATCTGACATTTAATGGTTTTAATTTGCTTGCTTATTGTCTGTTCTTCCACCTGAATATTTCTGCCTTACACGAAGTCCGTTATATGCCTCGTAATATTGAAGTACGGTACGAAGACGAAGTCGACGATTGATTCGGAACCCTACTCTCCACACCTGTACTAAATACATTAAGTGTAGGTAGATTAGAAGCATGAAAATCCCTTTAAACTACTTTTTATTGGTGGGAAAAATGCTAGAGTCATGTGCTAGGTTTTAATATCACTGGTCCCGATCTTGATGCTAAGACCATTACGCTATTGTGACCACTTTAAATTTAAGTTGAAAATTCCTCTTGAAACGCATGATGGGCTTCAATTTTGTAAAATGATTGATTATATAAAAATTGGGAATTCTTTTATCGTTATTTATACAAACTTTGATCTTCAGACAGATTTTTTCAATATAAAAAATATGTTTGTTCCGATAACGGAACTTAATGCTTTTTTGTAATTGTTTCGAGTGTTTATATTATTGTATGTTCACGTTAGGTGTTTTAAAAATCGAATAATGAGCTAAGGAATTGAGATAGTGGGTTGTAGTTTTAAGTGGAAGTATATTTTCTTTTAAGAGCCTTAGAGAATGAACTACCACTTAATTGTTATATGCAAAAACGCAGATTAGTTAAAAATATAAGAAAAAACTTTAAAGCTAAGACGATTGGAGCTGAAAGTTCGTCTTACAAAACGGCTTTATTTTCCTTCCTGTTTAAAATAAATAAACATTATTTGCTTGGGATTATCGGAAATTTTTTAAATAAGTTAAGTATGGAAAGTGAGAATATGTTTTTTGATTGTGTGAAACTTTTTTGTATTTTAAAACCATCAACTACGTAAAAGTATTATATACTCAGTCTAATACCCTAAATAAGTATGAAATTTGAATGTATTTCATATGACATTTACAAAATGATGCATAATTTCAATTAGTGATTCAATTATTCAGAACCAATTTCTTTTTTTTAAATCTCGAAATCTTAGTGATTTAAGCTCTTAAAAGTTTCTTTACACTTTATTTTCCATTTTCCTAAGTTAGAACCAATTTTAACCACCAGGCGACGCTAGTGGCGCCTAGCTCAATTCATGTTAATTCTTTTTTTTTTTTTTTTTTTTTTTTTTTCAAACTCCAACTCCTCGCGTTTAAATTTTCCATCAAAATTTTAAATTGCATTTTTCTTTAAATTGGTTTCGGTACGGCATTTCTATTTATTTCATTTTAATTTTAACTTTATTTTTATCTAGTTACAACCTCTCAAAAACCCGCGGACGACAGCTTTTTCGAAATCGTTTTCGCCTTCGAACTGAAGTCCCACCCCCCTAACGCTCTCTCCGCCCATTGCTATATATGCTTCTTAGCTTACTGACTACAGCGTCCAATGGCAATGCGCTTTCGTAACTTTACTTTCCAACTTTGTTTCGGCAGTTCCTCACTCTGCCGAACGCCCAGGCGCTTGTTGCCTTGATCACAATTATTATAGTTGATTACAATTAAGCTAAAATTTCATTAAATGATGCACTTTAACTTTTTAATAGTAATTCTGATGAGAGGGTATGTTTTTAATTTTAAAACAGGTACCTCGTAATTTTAGCCGTTACCGAGTACCAATTTCTTTTGAAATTTAAGTCTGAGTTGGCAATTTTCCTGGTAAAAATACGGATAAATAAATCATATATATATATATATATATATATATATATATATATATATATATATATATATATATATATATATATATATATAAAAGGATACGAAAGCAATCAAGAAGAAAAAATGAATTTAAAGAAGTATGATGATGTTAGGAATAATCTATTCTGTACAACATCTTAAAATACCTTAAATACCTTCAATGTTCTCATTTTACTAAGTATTGTATTTTGTTTTAAATAATTGATCCGGTTTGTAGATAAATGGAATACAGGCTTAAACAGATTGGAAAAAAAAGAAATAAAATCTATACAAATATTACTTACCTAATTCCATAATCCCAAACATTTTTACATCAACCCTTTCTTATAAAACCGTACATAAATCTTTGTATTTCTTCCATTCATTTGAGATGAATGAGGCTATTTTTTGTAATATTAAGTATATTTAAGGCTCCCGTCTAACCGCCATTTTGATTTCATCAGCTTAATGTTAATCTTATGGAAATTCGATTTGAATTCTCACATCCTTACTATTTGATCTATTTAAATGCAATAAAGTGCATCTGAAAGAGCAAAAAATAATGAAGGCTTCTGTGGAATTACTTTTTCCTCCGATTTTTAAAAATATTTGAAAATATTCTTTAAAGACCGGAAAACTCAAAATTGAATCATTAGAATAAGAATAAAAATATTTTTAAGAACCTTAGGAAAAAAGTAATTCCACAGAAGCATTGATTATTTTTTGCTCTTTCAGATGCCCTTTATTGCATTCAAATAGATCAAATAATAAAGATGGGATAATTCAAGTCGAAATTCCATAGGATTAACATTAAGCTGAGGAAATCAAAATGGCGGGTAGACGGGAGCCTTAAGTAGTAAAATGAATTGTATTCAAAAATTGACACAAGTATTATCTTAGCTCAATAGTTAGACAAAAACTAAATTAGGTTAATTTTATTCAACGATTAGCATAGTTTTATTCGAGAATGTTTAAATAAAATTAAATCTTCATAAGGGTAAAGACTTTCTCGTTTTGCTGTATATAAACATCAAACATAGTATAGACTCTCCAGAAGTGCGATACACACACACATAAAATTTTTTGAAACGTTTCCCACCTTAACGTCAAAATGGCAGCACTCATTAATAAAATATATAGAATGTGGTTACGCATTATTTAACAGGGCATTTAGCTGTTTTAGACGCGAAGTTGTTGTTTAACAGTCGTTTGAGCGAGTTGATGTGAGTGTTTCTGTGAAAATGTAAAAAAAAATTAAGCATTAAATATTTGTTTTTGAAAGCTAATACACCTACGCAAATCAAAGATAAGTTGGACGCCGTGTTCAGGAATTTTACACCATCATTTAATACCGCGAAGTTTTGAGCAACAGAATTTAAATGTGGCCGGAATTTAAATGTAGCTTGGAAGACGATGAATGTTCGGGACATCCAAAAACTACAACCACTGACAATAACATCGCTAAAGTTCATTAAATGGAGCTAGACGACCCTCGAATTAAAGTGAGAGAAATTGCAGAGTCCATGAATATATCCAAAGAATGTGTTTGTCACATATTGAATCTAGATTTAAGCATTGGAAAGCTGTCCACGCGTTTGCTCAACCGAAACATTTTCGAAAGAACATTTCTAATGGTTCTGTTGTCGTAATTCAGGCGCAATGTATCAGAGTTTTGGCACTGATTAATTACTGTATATAAAACTTGGATACACTATTATACTGCTGTTTGTAGAAAATGCAACACCATGAAAGAATCATCAGAATCAAATGAAATTTAATGCAGAAACGACTTGTACTGATACAAATAAATGATGAAATTTTCAAAACAAAAGAAACAAATTAAGCGTCCGAAATCAGTATTTGGTGCAGCCACCATGCGCTGCAATAAGTGCTGCTATACGACGTGGCATGGAGTCAAACAGATGTTGAATATCTGCTTGAGGAAGAGAATTCCATATCGCTTGTATGCGCAACCAAAGTTCGTCTTTGGAAACTGCAGGACGCGGATCACGAGCGAGACGCCGACCCACCATATCCCACACGTGCTCAATAGGCGACATATCCGGTGAATAAGCAGGCCAAGGAAGAAGTTGCATGCGTTGTGCTGAACAGAAGTCTCGAACAGTCCGCGCAACATGTGGGCGTGCATTATCCTGCTGAAAGATAGCTCCAGGGATGCCTTGAAGGAAAGGAACGACTTCGGGCTGTAGCACTTCACGGACGTACCTGTTGCTATTGAGATTACCCTCAATTCGTATCAAATTGGATCGTCCATGATACGAAATCGCACCCCAGACCATAACTCCGGGTGTTCGACCACTATGTCGTTCAATAATACACTCAGGAAGGCAGCGTTGACCGGCATAACGTCTAACACGAACACGGCCATCATGGGTCCACAAATTGAAGCGTGATTCATCTGAAAAGACAACTTGGTGCCAATCAGCTCGCCTGTCTCTGTGCTCAAGAGCCCACTGCCGACGCAGCCGTCGATGATTCGCCGTGAGGGGAATCCTGTATAAAGGCACCCTTGCACGCAATCCACGGCGCAGCAGACGACGACGAATTGACGAAGCCGACAATTGTACACCTGTAGCAGTAGACCAACGTGCTGCCAGCTGCCTGGAGGAAGCTGTGCGATCATTCACCGCCATGCGGAGCAGGTGTCGATCATCGCGCTCTGACGTCACCTTCTGTCGTCCAGTGCCTGTTTTTCGAGTTGTTCGGTGCTCGTCGGTCCACTGCTTCCAAACTCGCATCACTGTGGAACTGTTCCGCTGCATACGAGCTGCTATTGCGCGATAGGAAAATCCTCCTTCTCGAAGGCCGATTATCCTCCCTCGTTCAAACTCCGTAAGTTGCTTGAATTTCTTATTCTTCCGTCGTGGAGGCATACTCAGGTCTCACTAAACGTTTGCCACTAACAAATAATCATAGACTTTTTTCAACGTCCCGCTACAGCACTTTATTTATACGCTTTCAGCATCAATTCAGAGGGCGCTGCGCGCGCCGCGCACGCGCGATGGCTCTGAAACTTTATTAATTTGCATAATATCCTATAATTGACATTTGCTGCGAATTTCATTTGATTCTGATGATTCCTTCATGGTGTTGCATTTTCTACAAACAGCAGTTTATATACCCGAAACAAAAATAAAGTTAAGCAATGGGCTGCGAAAAGGGAATCGGCTCTACATAAAGCAAAATGATGCATGGAAAAGTAATGGCGACAGATTTTTGGGATAGTAATGGAAGTTATCTTAATAAATTTTTGCAAAACTGGAAACACCTTTACAAGAGTATACTATGCATCATTACTTAACTAGCTGGAGGCAGAAAGTGTGGTAAAACGGCCATGTTTGTAGAAAAAAAAACATTATTTCCCCAAGATAATTCGCCATCTCACATTTCATCAGTTGGAATAGTAAAAACTCCACAAACGATGGTTTAAACTGCTTTTCCACAATCCTTACTTCCCAGATCTAGCCCCAAGTTTTGTTCACTAATTTAGAGATTGTCCTCGAAGGACAGAGATCTTCGTCAAATGAGGAGGCCATCACCTTCGAAAAAAAAATATTTTGCATAGAAAGAAACCTACTGTAATATTTAGATGGATTAAACCGTTCACTCCCAGCGTATCATATTTGATACGTTCACGTTTGCCCTTCTTGTGCCTAGCGTATCACATTAGATACGCTTGATCAGAACGTTTTATTTGATTTTTTTAATTTTATTATATGGCGTTACGATACCGCGAAATCTATACGGATAGGTTATTTGGAGTGTTGACCTTGGTGATAGGGGGTTAGATTTCACTCCTGGCAATCAGGAGAGGGGTGTAATTGTTAAAAGCACATGTCGCGGAGAGGCTCTTTAAATGTAATGGCATGATTTGAAGGGTATACTTGCTTTGAGCTTGCTTTTTCTTTCTTGCTTTGTTCTAAGAAGTTCGAATAAGAATTTATGGATGTTTATGGGGGTAAGGGTTATAGTAGCAGATGCTCCAAGCTGTTCGTTTCATTCGGTAGGTTTTTATTTGTAGTGACAGTCCTGACATGAAACCTGTAAATTACTTGTTTAACTTTTTTTTTTAATTTGGAAAAAATTATTTTAGAGGCAAAAAAAAAAAATAATAATAATAATTTAGTGCAAAATTTCTCTACGTGAATAAAGCAGAAGAAATTTTTCACTTACTTTTACTAGAAAAACTTTTAAAAAGATTTCTTTTTATGATAGTAACACGTAACTCAATCATGATTCTCTCTTGTTCAAAAACCTCAAGTATTTTCTTTAGCTTTCTAATCAAATCAACAATATGAACATTTGCATTCAGTTATCATAGCGGTTAAGAGTTATATAACACGACATCATTTATAAGATTATAACATTATATTGTTCGTGATTTTTTTTACTAACCTCGAGGACCATTTATAATTTATGTGAATTGCATAAAATTTAAATTTCTTCCCAACCGAATTGAATTATGATTAAGTGATTTAGATGAAGTACAGTGAATTGAAATAGAGATAGTGATATTGTTACGATTTTGGTATTTAAAATGTGTTTATAATGTTAAATTATGTCAAAATTACTATTCTGCTTGAAAAATAGTGCAGGATTAATGTTTATTGCATGTAAACATGTGAATTAGATCAATTGCTATGGGACCTTGTAAATAACATGAGGCTCTTTGGGTTTCTCGCCGTTGGCGAGATATCGTTTAGTTGGCGATAGTTTTGGCAACTTATTTTGTCGCCAAATTTGTCGCCGTCTCCAAATTTGGCGATATTGGTGATATTTGACAACTTCCGGTTCCGGGCGGTTCTCCTATTTTCTGGAATGTTCTACCACTTTCGCCGTGTCTATATAAGGCATACTGAAATGCAACATGGGAAGTTATTATGCAGATTTCTTGAAGTTCAGACGCGCCCGCAGCCTCTGTAATTCCGTTGTGCTTTATGCCGAAGAGAGTACGAAAGCCTACGGCTTTGAATTTGATCTATTCCCCGCTGGATCAGTACATTGCTTTGTGTTACTGTTGTGTTGTATTGCTGTGACTTCGGCTGTCCTTATGCCTTTCTGAACATTGTATTCTTCATTGGGCTGATAATAAAGAACTGTTTTATCGCTGTCCTGATTAAATTCTATTCAATCCCTGAACCCAACAGTAAAATTCGTTACAATATTCAAAGGGAACATAATTGAAAGAGAGGAGATGGAGATAGGGTGAACCTTGTGGCGAATCACTTCTATTACCCGCGACTCTTGTGCCATAATTCTGTCAAATCCAATTAACTCTAAAAGTCAATAACCTACACAAGGATAGTCTAATAAAGTCTTACACAACTATTTATTTATCAATTTCTGTAATATAATGTCTAAGGGATATTTGCTCTTCTTGGTAACCCTTCGATTTATTCACTTATTCGACTATTATGGAATTAATACTCTCTTATCAAAACCTCTCCAGTGAAAGCTGACTTGATTTCTCGAATCCTTTGCAACCGTTATTGCCCGTACAAACTCTTGATACCATATATCGCTTGTAAGGCATACGCTCAGCGTTAGTCCCCCTCGACCACTATCCTCAAAATTTCCCTTTGCTTATATTCCGTCCTATCAATCTCACTTCACTTTATTTCTACCTGCCTCTAATTAACATAATCACGCTTCATTTTGGTTGGGAAGAAATTGTTATTTGCAGCAATCAATCTCAATTAAAGTCCCCAAGGTTAGTGAAGAGAAAATCGCGAATAGGCAATCGTCACAACCTGTTTATAGATATTGGTAATTAGGATCGTGATTTGGCAAGCTGAAGTTTTATTATTAAATAGTAACCTAGGATTGTTAAGTTGACTGGGGTTCGAGATAGAAAGATCTGATCTATTCTTTAGTACTTAATGACGTATTTTGTCTTGATCTTACGTAACTTCAATAGGAATCTAACAATTATTGAATCTTTAAAGTGACAATACAATTTGAAAACACCTTTTAGTCGAAAAATCGATTATTAATTTTTGATCTGATATTAAAATAAATTCTTTTTTCTTTCAAAATAAGATCAATTTTTTTTTCTATTTTATTTAGAAACTGAGTTACAAGTGTTTTAATATCACTTAATCATGAATTTCTCTGACAGGAAAAGCTCTAAAAACTTTTTTTTTTTTAATTTTTATTTATTTCTTTTACATTTTGAATTATTTAAAACACAATTTCTCAAAATGTTAAGCATCAACGCACTATTTTTTGAGATTTTAATTTGAGTAAAAGTTGCACACACTCACACACATATATATACATATCGTAATAAAGTGAAAATTACAAATGACTTTTAAATATAATTGCGGTGTTCAGAACTCGAACTACTATAATTTCCAACATGTGGGCTATATTGTCAAAATAATAGTATTTTACCCAGATAAGGTTATATTCTGTAATTTTCAATTTATAAAATGTCAATATATATATATATATATATATATATATAAATATATTGTACTGTATTGCAGACTATTAATCAAGATGACTTGTTTTCAGGACATCACATTTATTTGAGCACATCTTTTGAAACATAAATCATATACACAATTTCCACTAACACAATTTTTCAACGTTCGTCTTAACATATTGGAGCGAAACTCAATTCTATTTTTTATGTTCGTTGCCAGTAAATTATCTAAAAAACGAAAATATGATCTGGTGTTGCCAATAGCATAATTTTATTTCTTTGTAACAACTTTAAAACATTTAAAAAATATATATCTTAGTAAAGAATATTGAAAAAAGTATCACTTTAAGTTTAAATCGTTTGCCTTTAAAAGTTGAATAGATAATATTTTAAAAAAGTATCACCTTAAGATTAAATCGTCTGTTTTTAAAAATTGAATATATCACAATATATATTTCAGTTTCCATGTTTTGTGCAAAGTCTGATTTTTAGCTTACTTTTGTAATAATTGCTCTTTTGATAGAAAAACATATACTAACAAAACTTTTCTTGGATGTTTTACTTATTTTAAAGTCCTATAAGGTCATAAAATATGCATTCGTAGATAAAATATGGGTTAATTACAAACTTTTCTTCGAAGGTGTTCTGGCATTTTAATTAGATTGAAGCACACAGAGGTAGAATTAAATAATTACAGAAGGGCATCACTAGCTTTCCTATCTTAAACATTTTACAACTCTGAAAATTGATATTGGCCCTTATCCGTTTAGCATAACAATCCTTAGGGCTTATTTAGTTATTCAAAGGAAGGTACATGTAGAAAAATAATTTAATCACACAAATTTTGCTGGGACGCTTACCGAGGTAAATTATTTAATGATTATTGATAGAGATCTTGAAAGACACCAAATTTCAGCATGTTGTATAGATAATAATAACATACTAACCTAGTTTAATAACAATTTGTTTGTTGTGTGTTTCGTGTCATCATAATTTAGTGTAAGAAATTTTAGAAAGAAGCCTATGTATACCAATTTTGAAATAGTTAGCTTTCGAAAATGTTAAGATAAAGGAATTATCTTGGATAAAAATTATCTGAGTGCCTCGTAATATTCTATTCTCATGACAGGACTTGAAATATGTAATTAAATAATTAGTTACTGTTTTTGGTGAGTGAAACACATGTCCAGATTTATACTATTAACGAGAACTGGCTAAATTAACTCAGGAATTAAAGTGCTTTATTTGACAAGTATCTGATGATCGAGAAGGAAAATAAAGATCTAGTTTATGATAATTGACGAATTAACTCATTCTATTCCGTGGTCTCTTTTTCGAGATCATTAATGTTTTTAATGATGCGCTTCTTTCTAATTTCTGACTTTTTATTTTTTAAAAAAGTAACGCTCTCTTACAATACTTTTCTTTTATTTAAACTGTTTGATGCAATTTAAATATGTGCACTTATACCTGATATTTTGTTTTCAAAATTTGCTTGTAAATGAAGTTTTCTCACAGTTCTCTATTTAGTATGTCAGCATCTAATGATTCATATTGAATCGAATTATTTTTCTTACAAATATTAAACGTATTTCTGCTCTGAACAGCATACGAGTGTCGTTCAATAATTCCTTATAAAATTCCAGAGATGGCGCTCGTAGCATCGAAAATATTCATATTTATTAAGCAATATTTACCTATATTACTTTTGAGATTCTTATGGTACAACAAAAACAATTTATCAAAATAAATAACGCAGAGGTTTCGAATATTAAAACGTCCACAGAAGCTACGACCTAAAGTGCTGAAATATAACGCAGAATTTGTACTTCCTGTCCATCTGCGAAACGCAGAATGAAAAAGCACGCTTGTAACTATTGCAACAGCGTTATTTGTGGATAAGCACACTTTTAATTTACCACAAGAATGCAAACGCTAATTCTTACCACTTTTCTATTTTTCAATTGAAATTTTCTAATGTATCTCTTGATACAAATAATTAATTACTAAATTATTTGATACGAATAAAAAAAAAAAGATAAATAAGTTAGAATCAAAATGTTTGATAAAAATAAAAGAAATGTAAAAATATACTTGGTTTTTAATTCGTAGCTTATGTATTGAACTATTGTCTACTGAATAATATCCATATAAGTTTATCTACAGTTAAATCTATTTCACATGTGTTGGAACAAGGCTACTTTCAACCAATTATAATTGTCTCTATAGTACAGTTTGAGTCTGAGAAGACAGCTAATCTATCAGTTAAAACCATGAACGTAAAGGATGGTTACAATTTAAAGCTATAGAAATTAATGTGAAAAATATAGATTAGAGCTTTTAAAGTGTGCTCAAACAGTATGAAACTGCAAGGAACTCTTTAGATTAAAGTTTTAACTATTCATGTATGAGTGAAATGCTCGAGCTTAAGGAGGGTGTAAATGTATCAAACGCTTAAGTTCAATAGTAACAATTGAGACACTTTGGAATCCAAGTGGGGGGGGGGGTCACCAGAACGCAGGTCTGTCTCTAAAGGATTAATAAGTAGGACTTCCGAGAAATTACAATTCCGAAGATTGAAAATGGTAACCGTGAATTGAAAATTAGTAAGGAGTTAAACATAATCTAGAATTATAGTTCCACACCCTAAAATTTATTGAACTGTTTAGTAAAAAAAAAAAAACAAAAAAAAATTGGAGATACAGAGTGAGTATTGGGACAAATTGCTTGATCAGTAGAACAGAAAAGCAGTTGTTTCTACAAATTGGAAGGAGGGAAGTAATGCAAGCGTGTATAACTTCTTTTAATTTTTGTATTGAACTACATTTTATTTGTTTTCCATTCTTAATAATTAGCCTTATAAAATCTCAGCCAGAAAATAAAGTAGATTTTTTTGTTGAGAATGCAGCTTTGAATAGTTTCGTTTTTTTATGTAATTCTTTATTAAAAATCCCTTTGTAAAATGAACATCATATCGATTTTACTAAAAACAATTTTTTTAAATAGAACTTGCTGAGCAATTTATAAGTGATAAATCTTTATAATGAAAACAAATAAAAATTGTTAGTATATTGTATTATAGCGATAAGAATATTTTTTTCTCAATTAGGCACTAAATTAAATATAACATAAATTAGTCCCTTCCTATAAGAAACTTTAGTTAAAGTTCGATAAAAACATTTAAATAATGTTACTTCAGATCTGCATATAATAGATATCAAATCCCCTATTATGCATTACACTTACACCACTAGACTATAACAGTAGAATTGGACTAGAATATTTTTTACTTTAATGAAAAATATTAATCAAAGAAACTTTGATAATTCAACTCACCAATGGCTTTTAGATATGTCGATATGATCACTAGCATCAAAATTATTGAAATACTTGCATGTATATTGTGACATATTGCACTTAAGATTCGACTGTGAAATTTTATTGTTTGAAGTTACTCATTAAAATTTATATTTGTACTAAAAAAGTTCATTAAAAATTTTCAGTTTATTTATCTGTGAACAGCATATTTTATTATAATACTTAGATTCATAATAGTTTGTAAAAATCGTCTGCTTTTTTCGAAGACTTAAATAGATCGCGAAGTTTTTAATAAAAAAAATCGTCAGCAGATCAGATAAATGTTTCATGTTTAGTTATTTATTATACGGTTTTAGAAATGCGTATGTGGCAAGGAAATTGTATTGTATTTCTTTCAGTTTTGGCATTGATAAATTTAATCCTGGCATTGTTATCATGTTTTATCCTGCAATCTTATCTGATTATATTATTACTATCATAAATACGATTCGAAAGGTAAGCAATATAGTAGTATTTTTAAAAATTTGCATTATTGTGAAAACCATCAAGCGAGTTTACTTTAGCGTTTGTATTTTATTATATGAATTTTTATGGAACTTGTATTTTGAAAGAAAAACGGTATTAATTTATTTTTATTAGTGACTTACTTTAATTTAAATATTTTTAAAGAACCTGTTTATGCATTGTTCCATTTATATTCATTAAACATGTTTCGGTATGTTTTTCAAGATTTTCGTTTTATTGGATTATAAATTATATTTTCATATTGAAAATGTAGAACTTAAAATTTACTTATTTGAAACGTCAAAAAGGTTATTCACCTCAGTTACTGTGGTGACTAAACAGCTGTTTCTTAAAAATAAAATGAGCACCAACATCGATTTCATAAACTCTTATTAAAAACTTAAATTTAATTCCATACCTTATAAATATATATGTGTGTGTGTGAGAGAAAGAGAGAGCGAGCGAGAGAGAGAGTCATTACATTTTTAAAGCTATTTCCCCCTCTCCCCATTGAAAGTAACTGCGCATGGAATTCTCAAATTCTATGAAAGCAAAGCACTTGAAATTTAACGAGAACAATAGCATTTTACCCTCAATATATCTTACTTGAAGCCCCTAACAGCGTTTCTCTTGCTTCTAGGTCGCTCTTTTCCCTCCAAGTTTTTCACTCACTCAAAAACAACTTTCTTCCCACTTGTTTTCTTAAATAGTGTCTTGAAAAGATCTCTCGATTCATTGAATCATTTCTTCGTTAAAAGAAGTAATTGCTCTCGTAAGAGAGAAGTGCACAACTTATAAAAATTCAACCTCTACAGGATTTCTACGGGGAAGTTGAATTATTTTGCATAAGCAATTATTTTTTACAGTGGTGGTTTCAATATAAATAACTGTCAACAGATGATTTAGTAGCATTTTTATAGACCATATATGATCTGTAAGTCTTACTTTAAAAAATAAACTAATCATTTTATTCAACTGTATACTTATATACAATTTAAATGTAGACAAAAATTACTTTTAGGGTAACTTTCCGAAGCATTTTAAGAAATTAAATGTTGTTAAATATTACGCAAACCAGTACGGTATTGAGGTAATAAACTGTTCACACATTTATGTTTAAGTTGGTTATTTATAGACAAAATATTTTTATCTTAAAATTTCTGATTGATGGTATTTAACAATGACTTATGCCTTAAAAGGAAATGATGCTTTGTTTATCTGATATGTACTGCTTTTAGTTTGTTTCATTACTGTCTGTTCTTCGAACTGAATATTTCTGTCTTACACAAAATACTCTATATGTCTTGTGATATTGAAGCATGATTAGAAGACGAAGTCGACAGTTGAGCTGGAACCCCCCTCTCAACACCTGTGCAAAGTATATTAAACGTCGGTAGATTTGGCGTCCGAAAGTCCCAATAAATAACGTGTTTTTAGTGAAAAGAAAAAGCTACAATATTCAAATTGGCTTATATTCGATTTGTTTTATCTTTTATTAAGCAAACTTAGATTTTAAGAATTTTTTTTCAATTAAAAATGTGTATTTGTTCATATAATGGATCCTAATTTTTTTCCAAAGTTTATTTCCAATGTTAATGTTATTTAAAATTAACGTTATGTGTTTAAAATTTCGTATAATGTGCTAAATTTTATTACCTACATTTGTGGTTTACAATTGATGTTTAAGGCTCCCGTCTACTCGCCATTTTGATTTCATCAGTTTAATGTTAATCCTATGGAATTTCGACTTGAATTCTCCCATTTTTACTATTTGATCTATTTGAATGCAATAACGTGCATCTGAAAGAGCAAAAAATAATGAATACTTCTGTGGAATTACTTTTTTCCTCCGATTCTTAAAAATATTTGAAAATATTCTTTAAAGACCGGAAAACTCAAAAACTAATCATTAAAATTAAAATAAAAATATTTTTAAAAATCTTAGGAAAAAAGTAATTCCACAGAAGTATTGATTATTTTTTGCTCTTTGAAATACACTTTATTGCATTCAAATAGATCAAATAATAAAGATGTGAGAATTAAAATCAAAATTCCATAGGATTAGCATTACGTCTACGAAATCAAAATGGCGGGTAGACGGGAGCCTTCAGCAGCTTTTCACAGCTTTAGAGAGTAAAATATATTTTAATTTTTTCTAAAGAATGAATAAATTAAAGCTCTTCTTTAGTTAAATCTATAATTAAAATTTTACAAGAAAAGACCATTTTGACCAGAAAGATTGTTTACAAACCTATTTCTTTCTGCTTCCTGTTTTAAGGAAATACAGTGTACTTGCTTGAGAAAATCTGAAGAAGTTTGGATAGGTAAGACAGAAAAGAGAAAATATGCTTTTTAATTGCATTGATCTTTTTTGTATTTGAAATACGATCAATCATGAAACAATATTACATACCGTACTCAGTTTAATGCACGAGTTAAGTATGAAATGTGAATGCATTTCATAAGACAATCAAACAACAATGCATAATTTCAGTTAGTGATTCATTTTGCTTAAAACCGATTTGCTTTCAAATCTAAAACTTACTTAGCATTTTCCTGGTAAAAATACTAATATATATATATATATATATATATATATAAGAAGAGGAACCTGATCATGAAGAAAAAGGCATGGTAATCGATTGCAATTTGTTTTTTAAAGAATCTTAAAATAGCTTAAATACCTTCAATGTTTTTGTCTTACTAAGTATTGTATTTTATTTTAAATAAATGAAACGGTATTTCGATAAATGGAATACAGTTTTGAAAAGATTGAAAATAAAAGAAATAAACTCAATTCACAAAAATCTTACCTAATTCTACGAAATAACAAACATTTTTTTATAAAAAACGTACTAAAATCTTTGTATTTTTCTCATTTTTTTTAAAAATAAATGAGTCTATTTTTGTAATATGAGCAGTAATTAAGTAGTTCCCAGAATTCAATTCATAAAAAGACACAAGTATTATCTTAGCTAAGTATACAAAAATGGAAAAAGGATAATTTTACTCAATTTTCCTTTGAAGAATTTTTTATAGCCATTTAATAATCAATTTATGTCCACTTCAATTCCAGATGCAGTCTGAAGTTCTATTATTTTTTTATTTAATCTTCGAACAAAAAAGAAATCTAATTGAATAATGTAGTGAACTAATAATTCGGCTGTATTTCATCTGCATCTAAAACAGCTACTTTTCCATCTCTTTTTTAAACGTGCAATTCAGGTATGTAAATAAAAGACTATTTATTGGAAAGAAAAATGTCCCGTTCAACAAAGAAAATTGATTAAGAGAAGGAAAAAAATTCATTCCTTATTGATTTGGGAGATTATTTGACATTTCCTGAAGGACACTCTCTCATGTCGGTAGATGAGTTTCGAGTCTAGAGTTTCACATCTACATTTTTGTTGCAGTTTCTTCAAATTTAATACATACAGAAACGTTTCTACGTATTATTTTTCTGTTCATATTTACGAATTTCATTATATATAGGTTATAATGTTAATCATCAGAAGAAATTTCTTCCTGCTCTTTTTAACTGAAAGTTAATATTCTCTGAAATAATAAAACTGTTACATACATTATTCATTTATTTTACAATAATACGTGATAATATTAACATCGATAAATTTTGCTGAACGCTTTCGGCAACTTTAAATTCATTACGTTCATCCTCATCAACAAAATTATTTACTTATTAGATAATCTATAGTTAACACAACAAAAAAATAAGCTCATCAAACTTAATCAAGTTCTTTGTAAGGAAATATGCGAGCAATTATTAAAAATAAAAAAATTATTTAATACACACCAATTTTCTAAAAAAAAAAGTAGTTATAAAGTTATTGTAGAATTTCTTAGAAAATTCAAAACTATTTTACTTGCATAAGAAGAATGATGTATTTAAAATTTCCTGTATTTCGATTCATTATCATATATAAGCAAAACATGTAATATCTTTATTAAAAAAAAAACTTACAAAAAAAAAGAATGTACAGTTATGTAATCCAGGCTGTGATGCTTGAATTAGAATTCTATTCATGTTTTGAGGAGAAAGTTAAATGTTTTTGTGCCTCAAAAACAAATCTATCTGAAAGTCGTGGCGAGACAGACATTAGAAGTAGGTTCAGTGGAAAGTCGTTTTCATCACTTGTTACAGTTCAAAATTAAATAATTAGTAGCTAATATTAATTTATTGTTCTTATAACTACACCAAGAAGCGGATCAAAGACAAGAAAAACGGCAAGGAACAATAAGGTAAAATGGAGATGTCCCTGCCAGTCCGCATGACCAGGTTGTCTACAGCTTCAAATAGAAAACTGGACAGCATCTAAGTGTAAATTGGTACCTGTGTAAAATATTTACTAAATCGATAACCATATGATAATGAATTAAATGCATGAGTGAATGTAAATTAAATCAATTGTGGCTTAAAGAACTGATTATGAGACATCCCCTTATCCATAAACTTGACAGCAAAATACTTCTTAATGATCTATGAATGATGACTAATTACATAGAAAAAGTGTTTCACCTGTAAGCCTATTTAGTGCTTAAAGCTGTCCCGATTGTTACATTGTAGAACAGAGCATTGAAAAAATTGGAGTGGTCTATAATTCAGCAATGTACTATGATGTCATTTAACATCAAAAAATTATTAATCAAAGGAGCTGTGGTAGTTTTGAGGTGCGGTCTCAAATTTCAAATGTATTAAACAACCCAACTGTTAGTTCTGATTTCCACAAAGAATAGAAAAAACTAGAGATTCAAAAACTGAATAGGACTTCTAAGAACTCGCAAGATGGAGGAAATAAAAGATAAAATACACACATCTTTATTTTTTCCTCGGATTTCAGGAGGCAAGATAAACTGGGAAAAGGTCATGCCTCCTGAAATCCACGTTAGAAATGGCAGTAAGATTTGGTTTTGTTTTATAAATGTTGCACTTGAAGCAATACGAGGGTGATTGAAGACGGATCTCTTAATTTTGAACCACAGTCAAGTGATGAGGATGATACTTGTGAGATGGAACTTTTTTCTCCTAACTTCTCCATCACAACAAGGGGAGGACTTTGAATCTCGGCAGATTTAAGTTGCATCCCCCCCGGCTTCACGGAGGGTCTTTAGGGGCATCAAGGCTCGAATCCACGACTCGACGCAAACTGTTGGTCGTGAATCTATAACCATGACTACTATTCTACCGCAGTTGTGACGATGTGTAAGAAAAGTCGCACTTTATGTTTCTCATTACAGCGTCGTCTAGCGGTTCACGGCTTGCTCTCCGCCTTTTTTGAAAGGTAAAAATTGCTTGTTTAGATGTTTTCTATCACCTCATAAATTTTTGCCCATGAGTATCGAAACACCCAGCACATGTATGTTTATGTAACACTTAAAGCAAACAAAAATGCTAACATTTCGAAGGTATTATTAAGTATAAACGTATTTTTGTTACATATATATATTGTGGGGCGATATGATTACAATTTTCTATTTGATATGCTTTCCTGCCTCTCTTTTTTGAATCGATTACAATCATTTCATTTATTAGTCTGTAAAAGAAGCAATTGATTGTTTCTTTTTTGCCAACAAATGTATAAACATTTTACTAACAAAATATCCAGCTTTATAAGAAGCATGAAAATCTGCCGATTGCAAAATATATACGTTTCAAGACAAATTAAGATTTTGTGTCGTATTAGTGCATCATACTCTTTTGGACCTTTCAATAATTACGCCAACAATTCCTCTAGTACATAGTTTTACTTTCAGATAAAACCATTTTTTGAATTAAAATACTTTTACGAAAAAACCGCTTTCCACTGAGGAAAACTTATATTTTAAAAAAAAATTTAATTTGCCTCGAACTAGTATGTCTAAGTAAACACACGTGTTATGAAACTTTTACGTATTTTATTTTTATGCCCCTGCAGTAGCATCCATAACCTCGGTTGGTCATGGTTGTGAAACTTGCAATAAGCTTTTATCCCCATCGATTCATGAGTTCGAGTCCTGGTGTTAAAGAATGCCTTCCGTGTTGTAGGATTGATCTAAATTTAATTTATCAAAGTTCCAATTGAGAGAGATGGGGAAATTTGAAATGGATAGGGCCATCTTAAATGCAGTCCTCATCACTTGACCGAGGTTCAAGATTTCGAGGTCCATGGACTATAACTCTCATGTATATTCTAAGTGTGACGTTAATAAATAATCAATCAATGATGTTTGATGGACTGGTTTTAACTTTAACAAGTGAGTAGTTATATACGCATGAAACATGCGCAGTAAAAATTATAAATGTAAATTGGAAGCAAAATTAGAGATAAATCGTCATTCACACTTTATACATTACGAGATATCAAAAACATATATCTCATGGACTCAGACCTTCGAAAGACCGGTTTACTCTTTGGGTGTTCGTAATCTCCCTGGGCCCATAACCCTCGTTTTTTTCTTACAAATTCGACGTTGATAAACAATCAATCAATCAAATTTACATGCCTTGAATTTATAATTGAATATTTCGTTCCTTTTTCGAAATGGGATAAATATTTTAACGAATTCATAACTTTCAAAAAATCCTGAATTAAATATAAATTTAATAATGCATTTGAGAATCTTCGTAGTATTCTCAATTCTCCAACGGTTTTTTTTGTATATTAAGTTTACTTTCCTATGCTGATTCATGATTTGCAGAATTTTTTATAAATTTTTCTTGTACACATGTGAAACGTAATACATTTTTTCTAAATTACCTGCCTGTAGAGATAAATTAATTGAGACATTAAGCTTTGGAGCATCTAAAACTTTTACTTTTTTTTCATATTTCGTACAAGATGGTTAATTTTTACATTAATATGCCAAAACTTTTGATCGTTATTTTTATTCTTTTCTTCTTAATTGGTTCAAATAACGTTTTCATAAACCTCGTCAAAAACATTCTATTTTTGATCAAAGCTTGTTAGCAAGTTTATGCTTATTTAATAAATATTAATTTTCATGAACAGTATTAAATTCATTTTTATTTAGAAATCCAAGATTTGATGCCTTTAGAAGATTAAAAGGGACCTTTTTTTATTGTTTCAAGGATGATTGTCTAAACTTGTGTGTGGCATTTTAGATTTTTTTTTTTTAAATTCTTGGAAATGCAATATAAATTACCTTCAAATAAGCTTTCGCTGATCCAAAATAAATAAATAAGCCAACAAACTCATATGTAATTCATCACCAAGTTTGAAAAGTAATACATCATCAATTACGGAATTCAACTTTGCTTGGCTTGTTGGAAATTAATTAAAAATTAATGAAGAAATATTTTTTGGATGTCGTCTGAAACTTTGAGATTATTAATTATATGAAAATGAAAATTTACATTATTTAGAGTTATAACTTAGGAAATTTATTTAATTGAATAGATAATGAAGATTTAATTAAGATTATCTTCGTTAATATTTAAGAATAAAAAATAATAATTCTGTTTCTTCTGCGAAATTTAAATTTCTTATAAATCGAAACTAAAGAGATAATTATATTGGCTATAATGGTAAGACTATAAACGAATTAAAGGCTCACTTCAAGGTGGTTTTACTAGTAATAGAATTACTAATATCTATTTACATTTTATGCATATAAAGTTTTAGAAAGTAACAACTTCAAGTTATTTAGGTATTTTCACGGTCTTATAAATTTTCAAAATATGAGTAATTTCAACGCAAATATTAAATCAGATTTAGCCTTTGATCCTCCTGATTTAAATTTGATTCAAAGTAATGCAAAATCTTATGAAACAGATTTCTTAGATATTAATTTAAAAATTGATAATAATATGATTATTAGTAGCATTTTTTACGAGAAATAATTATTGTTTCACTATTAATAAAGTTAATTTCTTTGACAGCAATTTAAGCTTAAATATACAAAGAAACATTTTAAATAATTTATGGCTCAGAATCAAATCAGTTAATATTCCTCTAAATATTCAAAATAATTTAAATAAATTTTTATACATGTGCTATAATTGACTATCCAATTAATTTTAAAAAAAACTTATAAAAGAAAAATTGTAAATTGAGCAATTATAAATTTTTTTTTAGTTGTGTATCTTTATATATATATATATTGTTTTGTGATATAATTATAAGAATTTAAATAGGATTTTTGTGTAGATTAAATTTATACTTAAATTATATTTTTATATTACTTATTATTATTTTTTAAATTTTTTTTTTTTCTTTTTTCAATTTTTCATTGAAAATTGGTTATTATTATTTATTTATTTGTTTATTTATTTTATTTTTATCTTTTTTAAACGTTATTCTTATAAAGTTTTCTTTTTCTATTCATTTTATTATGAATTAATTTGCTGGATGCCTTCTGCTTATATTGATTTTCTCTCTTTTATAACTTTCGTATTTAATAATTATTTTTGTATTTTAGTATTACTTTTATATGGTCCTCATTCTATAACTTTTAATTCTACCTTTATAACGTTTTGATGTTTGCTATTTAAGGTATCCGTACACCTTTAAAACGTCATTTTTGTCAAAATTTTCGATTTTCTAATTTTAACATCAGTTTAAATTTTAAACTTTTTTCTTTCTAATAGTGTTTGAATTTTGCTTATACCTTATTTAGAACTTAAGTTACAGGGATTTGAATTTTACTCGTTAGCTGATTTTTGAAACCGGAAGTGCATTTCTGCAGACAGGAAGTTGGAAGAAATGTTTGTTTACATTTTTATTTTTCGAAATATCTTTTATATGTACAATGGTACAAAATAAATAAATTTTAAAACATGAATCTGAATTTTCAGAATGTTTGAAAATACATTTGGCAACAGGTTTTTAAATACATTTTTATCTTGAATCTGGCAAGAAAAGAGAATCGTTATTGTTTGTTTACATCTGTTTTGGTTTCTGTTCTCATTCTTATAAGTTTCTGATTAAGATTGTTTTTATTGTTGAAAAGCTCAATTTTTTTCGTTTAAAATGGGAAATTCAAAAAGGAGAATTAGTGTTAAAAGAAAAAGACAATTTCGTGGTAATGGTTTTACCAAAAATGATAGCAAAAATAGTACTGTAACTGCTAATGCCAGTGCTTCAAAATTGAACCTTTCTGCCATTCTAGATGAAGAAATTGCTGAATATGAAAATAAACCGCTAACCGGCAAAAGAATTATTGACATAGAACTCCTTCTATGCTCAATTTTACAACTTTGTTGCCCCAAATGCTTCCACGATGGTTTGCTGTTACATGAAGACTCGAGGTATGGATGGTGCTCAAGTTTTGCAATAAAATGTAAGCATTGTGACTTTTGCACAGGATTTTTCAGCTCGAAGAAAACATTAAACTATCCTGAGATAAATGCAAGATTTGTTTATGCCATGAGACAAATTGGGAAAGGTTTTTCTGCTGCATATAAATTATGTGCAACATTAAATTTACCCAGGCTCAGTAAAACTGCATACACCAATCATGAGAATAAACTTATGTCTGTGATTTCAGAAGTAAGTGAACTGTCGATGCAAAAGGCAGCTAAGGAAGTTTTGAATATTCATTCATCTAAAAATAAATTAGCTGAATGCGGTGTTTCTGTCGATGGAACATGGCAGCGTAGAGGTTACACTTCTATGAATGGGTGTGTTGCTGCTTTGTCAATCGACACTGGCAAAGTAGTGGACATTGAAATAATGTCATCATATTGTCCGACCTGCAGAAAGCTTTCGAAAATGCCTAAAGGTATTGTATCCGAGACGCTTGAAGCAGATCATGTGTGTCGAAGCAATTTTAAAGGTTCCTCATTAAAGATGGAAGCTGTTGGCGCAAACAGGATCTTCAAACGATCAATTGTGAAACGAGGTTTGAAGTATTCACACTATTATGGAGACGGGGATTCTAAAGGCTTCATCAGCGTGAAAGACACATATGGGAAAGATAGCGTAACTAAACTGGAATGCATTGGGCATGTTCAGAAAAGAGTAGGTGCGAGATTGCGCAAACTGAAATCCAAAAATAAAAGTTTATCTGGTAAAGGTAAACTTACCGATTCGTTTATTGACAGATTGCAAAATTACTATGGAATTGCTGTTTGAAGTAATGTAGGCAATCTACTCAAACTTCAACAGAACGTCATTGCGGCCTTGTACCACTGTGCATCGAGTGGCAAGAAACCCATGCATGGACAGTGCCCTATCGGGAAAGATAGCTGGTGTTATTATCAGCGAGCACTGTCATGCGGCAAAAAGCCCAAAGAAAAATATAATGGCTTATCCAATGATGTATTAAATTTAATTAAACCTACATATTTAGAACTGTGTTCTAAAGAACTTCTGTCAAAGTGCCTTCATGGTAAGACACAGAATGCCAATGAATGTTTTAATGGCATAATTTGGCAGAGGGTACCGAAAGAGGTTTTCGTGTGCCTTAAAATTTTAAAATCTGGTGCATTGGATGCTGTTATACAGTTTAATGATGGGTACAAGGGTTGTGTTGAAATTTTAAGGAAATTAAATGTAACGCCTGGTTATTTTACCTTAAAATCTTACAAACACCTTGACAGTCGTCGAATTTTTGATGCTGCACGTCATTCAACACCAAATGTAAAGCAGCGTCGAAAAATACTCAGAGCTCTTAGGAAAAAAAAATTAATGTATTTGAAAGCAAAGAAGGTGTTATATATAAATCAGGGGCATTTTAAATATATTTTATTATGTTTATTATTAAAAATTGCAATTGAAAGTTTGTTTTTGATTTTTCTCAAAATGAGTTTTCTTGACATATTTACATATGGCAACGTAGATATCAGAAAAAGTTATGAACCAAATTAATTGAAATTTTGCAAGTGTCTTCCTTATACAATTTTTAAGGACCCCTACCACTTTCATGATTATAAAATTGATATATTTTTAGTAACAAAGGTGTAAATCATGTATTGTTGTAACTTTTTTATGATTTTTCATTGTTATTTGACTCGAAACACAATAAAAATTATTGTAATGAGATTTTCATCATGAAAGTAGTACCAGCCCCAAAAAATGTTATGATGAATAAGATAAAAGTTACAGAATAATGATATTTTTGTTTACTTTTGAGTTATGAGCGTTATTCTAATAATCAATTTATGTACTATTTTCACTATGTTTTTCACTCCAAAATTTTTTTTTTGATTTAAAAGCAAATTATTAAGTGTGTTTTTCATAGTTTTAGGTTATATTTTAGCATAAAAAAGTATTTTTATAACAAATATCAATGTATTTCAAAAAATTTTCTTCGAAGGTGTACGGATACCTTAAAAGTAATTTTCAATTTCAATATTCCACATAAGAAATTTTTCTTCTCCATAATTTTAAGAAAAACTTATTACATCTCTATTAATTTTAAAAAACATTTATAATTCGTTTCAAATATTATGCGTTTCATTACTTTGCTCAAATTAAGCACCCTTTGATAAATATATCTAAACCGAAGCATCATCCCTTACACACAACCCTCAATCTCAAGCATCACTCGACGGATTAGTCTTATGGAAGATTTGAATAGAAATCCAACGCGTTTCCGACTTCCCCATTCACACCGAGACACCTTATTAATTTTCCCATTATTTCTCGTGAATAAATGCTCTTCATTAAAGCAGAGTTCTTGAGTGGAGATAATTAATGCCCATCTATTTTAGCTTCCAGTTCAATCGAGGAGATTTCGCGCTTATCCTCCTTCAGGAAGAACTCTCAGTTCCGTTGTAGGCGTTGATGTGTAGGTATTAAAATATTTTAGAATCGTTATTAGATTTAGAACGCGGTGCAGTCCACTTACAGGATAATTAAGGATAGATATTAAATCAAAATAGAGCGGTTTACATTGTTGTTGTACCTTGATTGAAACCGTAATTTGTAAGACATAGTCTCAATGAGATATGACATTATTTAATTATGAATAGTAATTATGATATTATAAGATTATAGTAACAAAGTGATATTAGATTTAATAGTGCAAGCTACGATTCCAGTGATGAGAGTTCTTGTTGCAGTTTGAATTTAATCTTTACATACGTAAAGCTTTAAGGTTCCATACGCATAAATTAATGCATTTTATTTTAATTTCTTTCAATTATTATACATTATCCCTGTTATAATTCCTCGAAGTTTTATTTACGTTCCATTTATTTCCATGAAAATAGGATACCAATTAGAAGCAACTATGGTTTTAGAATAATATTCTCTGCTGATTCTTGTAAGATAAATTAACTACAACCATTTGTGTTAATATTAAAATATTTTAAAACGCAGTATATTTCACTTAAAAAATAATTAATGAAGTATATTGAATAAAAATAATGGCTATACTTGCTAATATGCCTTGAAAGTTGGTTAGTTGGTTTTACAAAGGTTATTCTATAGAAACTAAGAGTTACTTTTTTACATGATGGCAACACCTTGAAATTCAAAAATAAAAGTGCAGGCGATTTTATATATATTCTAAATGTACAGACGATTTTATTTTTCTAGTTTCGTGCTTGTTCAAATGAACTGTTTTTATTTCCCTGCAGAAATGGAGGGGAGTGATTCGGAGTCAGCCTCCGGAAAAAAAAACACCAAAAAATAAATATATTGTAAAGCTCATGATGAGTATTTTCTTTGATCATAAACATGTAATCTATCAGCATGTTGTTCCTCCCAAATCCCCGGTGAATGGTGAATATTATGTTTCAGTTTTGGAACTCTTGCGACAACACGTATAGAGAGAAAGTGTTATGAACTGGTAGGGAATAGAGGACATTACTTCACTTACGCATGTTTCTACTTCTGTTCAGCAATACCTTAGTAAAACCCAATATTATAAACAGCCACATCCCTCTTTCACTCCAGATCTCTTAACATGCGATTTCTGGCAGTTTTCAACGTTAAAGGCAGCTCCGTGGCAGAAGATTTAATACAGTTTCAGACGTTATTTCAGCAATGTAGGGTTCTTAGAAGCAACTTACAGAAAAAAGATTATCTACATGTTTTGAAAAGTGGTTGAACGATGGAACCATTGCTTATCATATGAGAAAATATATTTTGAAAAATAATGATTTATTTTTTGCTATAAATATATTTCTTAATTTTTTAATTAATTAAAAAAATTCGGAATTGTATGTATTTCATCCTTTTAATTTTGAAATTTTTTCTTTTTGTAGACAGGCTATCACTTTGCACTTTGAAATGTGCATATCGTCAGCAATTTTGTTTGCAAGGTTCAAACGTTATTGAACGTGCAATTTGTTTAAATAGTTTTTCCTGTCCGAACGTATTGTGATAAACTTATAAAATGCATTGTATTGTGATAAACTTCTAAAATTCAATGTATTGTGATTAACTTAAAAAATTCAATGTATTGTGATTAGCTTATATATTATTATTATAAAAGCAAGTGACTCTGCATAAAAGTAAATAGAAATGAAACAAGCAAATAGTCTTTAAAAAGTTAGTTTTTTATAACTGAATCTATATAATGTTTCAAAAGAGTATGTAATAAGAATTAATTTTAAAAAAAGAACAAAATAGTTTTTTTTTTTCGAAAATTCATTTCATTAATTATTGTCTTAGTACTCCTTATAAAACTTATTTGCACTTAAATTTACCTAAGAAACATTTTGCTTTTGTATTCATATATATATGATAATGGTTCGAGAAGTACTTGTATTTAAAGACAGATGGCATCATTAAAGTAAATTGTTGTTATTATTGGAGTGCTGCTATCTGTTACATTGCGTCGAAGCAAATCTGACATTAATTCATTAGTTACTTTTGATTTGGTAATCATTTGCAGACAAATCAAAATTGGATCGCTGTTGCTTCGAGTTGTCGACGTCATTTTCCGTAGAGCGGGAGAGACCTTATTTCATAATTATGCACTGAAAATGAAAAAAAAAAAATTCTTTAAAAAGTGGATTTCTTCGGACGAATATTTATTATAAAAGGCGAAAAGGATCCTATCTGCCGGAGAAGTTATAAAGAAGAGTTTTTGAGGAACAAAAGATGTCATGATCAGGAATATGAATAACTGGGACTTTGACTATTGAGTCGTGATGCTTACTAAAAACAAAACTTTTTTGATGACACGAGCACCATTTCTTGAAATTTCTAAGGACTTATTGAACGACTATCGTAATAAATTATTGAAAAGTATACAATATTAATACTATTACACAGATAATTATAAAATATTTGTAAACATCCTGTTTTGTTAATGGTCTCAATTTGTTTTTACGAACGCAGTACAGGAACAAAAACAGAAGCCAACTATTACGTAAATATAACCAATGTAAATTCTTTCTATAACAAAAAGTATACAATAGTGTACTCTTAATGCAACGCATACGTGTAATAATTGCAAACATATTGCTATTGTTTAAAATGATTTGCTAATTATTAAATACAGCGATTAAATAAATAAAATTAATGACCTGAATTAAGAACATTAATTGGAGTATTTCATTCATGAAATATTTTCAATATTTTACAATAGTTTCAAAATGGATTTTACGCTTAAAATACAGAAAAGTGGAAATTAATTACAGATTTAATACTTAATTAATGTTAATTACAAAATTTGGCCACAAGGATTAACATGGGATTTTGTTTAAAGTGGTAAACATCGTAATTATTAATTTACTTAAACTCAAATTTCCTTCTCATTACTTCTTCATCTTCTTTTTTTCGAAGTAGAGTAATTATACATTTTAATCCATTTTTGTTTTATCTATTAAGGATTATACGTAATGGACTTTATTGAGTGTAAGCTCTAAAAATTAATTATGAAATACGTTACTTTTTTTCTTAATAAAATTAAGGAAAAATATATTATTAATTAGTATTTTAACAATAACATTTTTTGAGGATAATATCTTTGTGATAAGATTAGTTCTTTTCTATACGTATGTGTGTGAAAATATCTAATTAACACGTTTATTTTTTTTTCAGTTTTCCTAACATAAAAAAGGTATTATTTTATTATCTTATTTTTCGGTATTAAATATGTTTCCTATTAAATTATTTTTCGGGAATATTTCTTTTTTTAAACATTTCATTATTTTATTTTTTTTCTTATTAAGTAAAGCAAAACTTATGTTGCTATTCTTACTTAATGAAATATCTTTAGAAAAATAAGATAGAATATCTCACTCAATTAATTATTTAATAGAATATTTCTAGAAAACAATGTTAAGTTTCAAAATCTTTCGATAATTATAAAATTAATAAAGAGAAATGCTTTTTTTCCTTATATAACATTGTTTATAGTTAAAAAATTTATTATTTTAAGAATTTTACAGGGGGGAAAATGACTTTATAAATATGTTACGGTGAGATAAGGGGATTGAGACGCATCAGTTGCTAATTTATCACTTTATCCCATTTATTAGAGAGTCCTTCGGCTATGACTCTCTTTTTATGAGAGTAAAGTTAGTCTTTATTCGGATATCGTCAGATTTTCCAGTTAAAAAAGGCATTAATACCATACTTCATTCCATTTTATAAATTTCGAAACAAACAGTCTCTGGAATTCCACTTTGCAACACCAAACTTATACTCTGAGAGAACAGAGAAAGAAATATCAAAAGATATTTTCGCACCTAAAAATAACAAAGTTGGATGTAGAGTAGGAATTTTTTCTGAAGCCAGATTTTAAAGAAATAAAAAAAAAAAAAAAAAAAAAAAGAGATTCGGAAGGTAAAACCTTACAAAGCATCCAAAAACAGATTAGCACAGTCAAAAATAAGGAGGGGGGTGCAGGAAACGAAACCCACCCTTCGCTAACTTTGGAAAAACGGGGCAACAGAACAAAAGCTGAAAAAAAGATGAGAGTTCGAAACATTTAAAATAAGGAGATGGTCACATATAAGTGGATCGATAAAATCTAAGTAAGTTTTGATCTAAATAAAGAGGCAGCAACGTAACGAGAATAAGTATAAAGGAAACAAAAAGAGTTGGGGAAGTCTTCGTTCAGAATGCCTGAGGCAAGAGGAGGAGGCAACGATCAAGTCCCCTGACCCATAAAGTGCAGATGATGATTTTCGTCACAAAAAAAGAGATAAAAACTTGATCAGTCACAGATGAACGAAATGTTGTCTTTGAGACGCATCTTCTTTGGATATAAGATAGTATGGACTACTTAAATACTTTTAATTTATCATTTTAGATTTGAATGGATATGAATCACCATTGCTATAGGAAAGTAAAATGTTCTAATTTGTATTTTTTTGGTAAGAGATTTTTTTTTCACAACCTTACATTTAGTTAAATTAAATGAATAAGGTACGTGCCACCATTTATATTGGTAAAATTTTAAGAATCACAAATTATTTTCTCTTGTATAATTGATAATTATAATTTGAAAAATAATCTGTAAAAATCGTACACATGACGCAAAAGATTTATATCGATGATGGAATTTATATTATCGTTCAATTCATATTAATACTGAAACACGCGATTTAATAACCTGACTAGAGGGGTCTGACTGTATTTAGAAAATTTTATTCATCAAGAAATTTATGAATTATGCTGAAACATTGGCTAACAATAGCATAGTTTAATTACGTAGCTTTTAATTATACTTTGGGTTATCAATTCGTGTCTAATTGGAATACTAACCATTTTTCTTATTTTAAGAAAAATAAACCTGTATTTAGTTTATTTACAAATCTTGATTAAAAATTACTCGTAAGGTTTCCATTATCTTAATATATATGTTTATTTTATTTGTTACTCGATTTTCAAAATATATGGTACGGGACAGCTAGTTGTGACGCCCAGATTGCGTTTTACTTTGTTCGCAGGTGTCGCGTTCGTGATATTATTAAAGGTTCCGCACGTAATTCCATTCAACTAATCCTTGGAAACTTTCATATTATATAATTTGATTAAAGAGCCTTTCCTTGTGAATGAAACGTAACTTACATAAATTGGAATAGAATTCAGGAAGTGTAGGGAATAGTATTAATGCGATAGTATTTATAAACAGCGAAGAGTTTAATAAGAGTGTGAGTATTAAGAGTAAGAGATTGAAGTTTAAATTATGAACATGACCATAACCTAGGCTGATAAGAAAAAAAATCATTCAATAATAAACGTAGAGAAATTAGCAGCGAATGGACGTGTAGTGGGATCCAGATTAGAATATGATACTGACTCGGATCCACGAATAAGCAGAATCAGATAAATAAAGATATATATCATTTAAGTATTTAGGTTCCAACGTGGTAGGAATTTGTTCCAACAAGAAACGAAGAATCCAGATGCTTCTTGTTCAAATAAAATTCTTTTCAAAAGGGATGATACAGCAAAATAGTGATGATACAGCGAAAAAATTCTCGGCGATCAAAATTATTCCAGGTTAAATTACAGGCACTATTGAGCTCACAATGAGTGGAGTGACACGCCTTCTAGCGTGAGGAATACATACTACGTTACAAAAGTATCCTTAATGGAATACACGCACGAGATTGAAATATTTTTCAAATTAAATTATATTGATAAAAGAAATTTATTTCGGATGGAATATTGCCATAAAATGCTTTCAAATAAAAAAAAAAAGATTAATATGTAGTCATGATTTTTTTTTTTTTTTTTTGTCATTTTTTTTTTGTTTTGATACATTTAATATGTTTGTGAGATGATATTCTTAAAAAATTTAAAATTTCTGGACATTAGAATTTTTTCTAAATCTGTTGCCACACGTTGTAGTAATAATGTTTTGCTGATTTTATAGATAAGACTTTCAAAACATTTGATTTCATAACAAAAGCAAAGTAACATTTCATTAACTCCATCTTTATTTTTTTAAAAATCTCTTGATCACGAATTTCTTTGGCAGGATGATTCTGAGGTACCCCAGTGATCTTTTTCTTTCACCTGGAATTAACCGTCTTTGATAAATACAGGTGACGCAACCCCGGGATAACCTAGCGAGTCTTATCTTTTTTTAATTTCCTTCTTGTCAAACTTTCATATTTTTTACCTTTTTTCAAATGTATGGACCACAGTTACATCTTATTTAGCGCTCCATAGCCACTTCTGGCTCTTGTGCCATTAAATTTCCCTTTAATTCATTAACTCTCTGACCGAAGAGGCTGTAAAAGGACATTTTTCATTTCTGCAAAATACATCTCAAATTGTTAAGCTTCAATGAACCTTAAATTTGATATATATGCTTTTCAAATACATACACATAGAACAGACCTTTTTTTTTTAGTTTATATTAACGTCGCACTAGAAGCAACACGAGTGTTATTGGCGATGGAACTCGTAATTTTGAACCACGGTCAAGTGACGAGGACGAGCCTGAGTTGGTACCTCCTCTCCTAACATCCACACCACGCCACGGGAGGACTTTGGGCCCCGACAGATTTAACGTGTTTCGGCCCCTGCTACACGGCGGAATTTTAGCGGCCAAGGATCGAACCCGCGATTTAACGAAAACCGCCAGCCACGAATCCGAAGCCATAACCAGTAAGCTACCGTGGCTGTAGAACAGACCATTCTTAAAATTTGATACTGAGTAAAAGTTTTTAATTTGCAATAAAATGAAAATTACACTGATTTTTAAGGAGCATTTCAGTGCTCTGAACTCGAATTCACATAACTTCCTACCTAAGAGCTATATTATCAAAATAATAGTCTCTTCTCTAGATAAGGGTATTTTCTGTACTATTCAATTTACAAGATGTCCATATATCAATTTTCATTTATGTTACCATGTTTTGAGCAAAGTTTTCAAGTTCGATTATATTTGTGTAACAATATTCTCTTGACAGCTAAAATATACAATGAGAAATATTTTCTGGTGTGGTTTGCTAATTTTGAAGCCCCGTGAGATTATAAAATATGCTTTTGTAGGTGATATTTACATTACTTCATGATATTTTCTTCTAAGGAGTACTATTATTTCAACATTTCAGAAAAATGAAACGGAGATATTTTCGTTCTCTCATCTCTTCTGAAAATATAATACATATTCGAGCATTAAAATCTGAATTTAAAGTTTAATAATGTAAAACGATTCATTTTCAAATAAAAAGTTGTGTTTATATACTTGTATTGATTAAGAAAAATGAGTCTGAACCTTCAAGTCAACTGCATAAAGTTATAAATGTCAAAAGGAAATACCTAATGCACAATACTCGTAATTGTTATTGTTTGTTGAATATTCTAAAAGAGACGCAACATTTTACAAAAGCAACAACTATTTTAAACATAAATTGAAGACATTCCTTTACATAAAATATTGATTCTAAAACGCATTAAAACACTATTTGATAGTATAAATTCTTGTTTCCAATCTATAAATGTGAGTATAGCGTGTGTGTTTCTAAGTTTTATTATATAACATCAAACAACTTCAAAACGTCTGTAAGTATATAAATATGACGTCATTTAGGTAAGTTTCGTGATCAAATGGTAATAAAATTTCTCTCTTATTTCCCTGTTTTCCTGTAAAATGCGCAATTTTATTCATAATAGATTATTAGAAACATATGAAATTCGAAATTTCCAAAAATACTCGGATGTTTTTGAAGATAACGAATTCATCTTTCTCTCAACCAATGTTTAAACCTTTGAGTTAATCGATCAGTACTTCAATAACATTCCCGGTCGTTTGTCAAAATCATCTTTCCCTGCCGAACGGAGATAGTAAATCTTTTTCTCTTTCTTTCGTGTTTCGAGCCTACTAATGGTTGGAGAAAATTATAACAATTACAAAATTTCTTCTCAGCTCTGGAACAATACGTCGCACCACTGCTAAAAATGCTCAATTTTTTTGAGCAAAACATGGATATAAATGCGTAGTTATTTAACAAATGCTTATCTTCTTGAAACAAGATATAATGTGGACTATATATCTGTTTTTGTTGCAGTTTAATAATTTTGTCAAAAAGGAAAACAAAACACATGAATAGTTGACGATTTTTTCGTCAACCCATAAGACACCTTGGAAATTAAAATGGAACCTAATTTTTTTTAACTATTATTAGAAAAAAAAGTATGTTATGAAGTCTAATAAATTCACTATTTTATGAACAGAAGAAAAAAGATAAGGCTAAGAAGACTACATGAACCAATTTTTAAGGCAATTATTCCAATAATAATGATAACATTAATTTTTTTTAAGAAATACTAAATATCACAATTTTTTTTTTCATTTTATAAAGGTTACTTATCTATATCGGGGATTTCCTCACATGGCTGGAAAGGACTTCGTAACATTGGCTATTCCAAAAATTTCCCTTAACTAACACCTGAAGTTCCTTTCTGATTTTATATTAAGGTTTCCAACTTCTTTCCATTCAAATGAAATTTGATCATACAAATTAGATAAACTTAAGAAGGGGAGTGAATACATATATAAACAAGTCTTATAAAAGTGACAGAAAATTGAATTGAGATATAAAAAGATAACGGTAATCGCGCGCGCGGAAAGGTAGTAGCGTGAAAGCCGTAGGAATATTTTTTCGTGTTTATGATATTTGTTAAGATTAGATTCCAACGCCATCTGAGTAACAGAATATTTGAAAAATATACTTGTATCGTATTCCGGTAAGTGTATTATTTGATATATTATAGAAGTTGTTAGTATCGCGGATAAAGTCTTGATAATGGTTGATAGCATTCCCCTTATTCGAGGATTAGTGTACTCTATTTTGAAATATAATCTACTCTTTTAATTACTTTGTGTTTGAACTTAAGTTGAAATTTAGATTTTTTGATTATAATAGCATTTAAATTTCATACGAGATAGGTAACAGAATTTCGTCACATTTTAAGTATTAAAATGGGTTCTCTTTGCATATTGATGTACATATGCTGTTCTCAAATTCGAATTACCATATTCACCTTTACTGGCACATGGTAGTAATTTTATTAAAATGTTCTATCTCTACTGCTGTAATTCAGCTTATCTGATATATACTTATTATAGAGTACAGAAAAATTTGTATTTTAATCTTACCTTCGGATCATAAAATGTGCTCCTTTTTGAGTCAATTTTTTTTTTTGTAAAAATGCATCGCATAGCACGAAAACTACATATACTATAAATAGTTTTGTAAAATTTCAAACATTAAGATTTAAATTTATAATTTTTCTAAAACTAGATCCCGAAACCGTAGTCTTACAATTATAACATAATTACATTAATTGCTCTTAATAGAAAAGAAATACAATCTTGTGTTCGACTTTGAGACTATTTTGGCTCTTTATCGTCGCACTCCTGACGAGTTTCTTCATCAATACGTGTGTGGATACATAGACACTCCAGAGACAAATAAACAGTCCAAAAAAAGGACTTTTGAAAATGAAGGGGCTCCAAATCAAGCAAAGACTGTGAAATCTATCAGCAAGGTGATAGCCACGGGTATGGGTGATGCACGCAGAATCTGTACACCGATTATTTGTAAAAAAGAAAGAAAAAAAGTAATATTAGGTGTCGTTGTTGCACTTGTTGAGCGAATAAATAAAGAAAAGACGTTCTCGTTTGAAAAATACCTTCTCTCACCAAGATAAAAGACGGGTACACACCTGTGTAGTTTCGATGGCCAAAATCATGGAATTTAAGTACAGATTATTACATCTACCATATTCACCGACTTTGAAACTTAGTGACTTCCCCCTCCCCCAAACTTAAAAAAAAGGCTCGGCGGTCAAAAGTTTGCGTTGAATGAAGAAGTTATCACCAAAAAAAATGCCTATTTTGAGGACTTTCCGAAATCTTATTTTTCAAAATAGCTTAAAAAGTTGAAGAATCGCTTGGAAAAGTGTATGGAACAAACAAATGAGATTTTGTTGAAAAATATAGGGAATAAACCTGCCTAAAACAATTGGTTTTTCTATCATTTTCAAGAGACTTATTGAATGACTCACCAGTGTAAATTGTAGAATATCAATGTTGCATACATTTCAGGTTCACGAGCTTTGTAACTTGCAATGTTAAATTGCATTATGATACGAGTTCTAGGCACTAAAAACAAATCCATAGATTTCTGGAACCTACCATATGTTCAATGATATTGCGTCAAAACAATATATTTGGCAACGAGGAAGATATAATATTGAGAAAAATTCTCTGTGTAGGAATCACACTTTAAAAGATCTCAGAACTCATCCATGTATGTGATAAAACGTCATTTTTCAAAACAACCTAACTGACCAATGAGGTAAAGCAGGAATATGACATTTTTTCATATGGTATTCATTTGAATTTATACTAATTTTCATAGTTTAAGGAAATTACAAAGAAATCATAGGAAAATGTTAGAAGAAATTAGGAAATTAACCCCTTAACTGCCGCCGGCGTATATATACGCCTTTCCGAAGTACGATCCTTTGCATTGAGCTACTATAAAGAAAACTACTCCCACGACCTTGGAATGCCATAAAATGACCTTGACAAGGTTTGAAACGGATGTTCTTATTTCATAGAAGAGGGGTAGGGTATTGGTAAAGGGGATTTTTTTGAAACGGGAAAGTTATAGCTGTGCAGTTTTGCTTCTGTTTCTGTTTGAGTAGGTCGTGCTTTTTTTATTCTTCTTTTGCTTCCGTTTTCGTTTATTGTGCGAAATAGAAGATCTTTTTACGAAAATGTCTGACAGTGATGGGAGTGATTTAGGTGATTATTTTCCATCATCTTCAGGATCAGAAATGTCAGAATATGATATTACGTCAGATGAAGAGGATTCTGATTGCGACTATTCTCTGAAAGACGCCCGACGTTGGGTACAACTGGATACAGAAAATTTACAGAAGAAGACAGAAGAGGTATTATATAACAATATTTCGCCACCTGTTAGATATGGCTATTTGGAATGCCTTCATCTTACGGAAAAAGAAGCTTCCAAACATTGACAATTACGATTTCCGAATGAATTTGGTGGAACGCATATTAGAAAAATTCCATGTTACCACACTACGATCTGCTAAACGACAGAAGTTACAAAGCGATTGTCCTTTACAACTTACTGGTAGACACTTTCCGGACTTAGTACCATCAAAGAAAAATGCATCGAGAAAATGTATTGTTTGTTCAAAAGCAAAAGTTCGTCGTGAAACTCGCTATCAATGTAATGAATGTGATGTTGGTTTATGTGTTCAACCTTGTTTTAGGAAATATCACACAGCAGATAACTTATAACATCTGTTTGATTACACTGTTATTTTATACTTTAAATTTTGTACTTTTTTTTTTTTTTTTTTAATTTTACTTTTTTCTGTGAAAGTAAAAAGGTTTTATGTTGCAAAACGCACCTCTTTTTTTCCTCCAATACACCGCATAACTACGCGCACCTGTATGAAAAACGGTGGCACTGGGGAGCGCATCTCGTAAGTTTTCCTCGGCAGGTAAGGGGTTAAAAAAAAATTTGATCATCAGATTGAGAATCGCTTCTTATAAACACTTGCTGAGTGAGACGTTCGGATGCGCTGTAGCTCCAGCTATTCATTCATTGGACACCAAATTTTAATCATTTGTATGTTCGGTCCAAATGTCCTTGCATAGGAAATTTCATCACAATCGGGCAACTACTTATAAGTGCATCGGTATTTTGTTTGTTTGTTTTTGTTATAAAATGTAAAACTTGTGGTATAGTATGAAAATTCTATTTTACAGGAGAGGAAAATAACGCATATTCAAACCCATTATTTCCACTAATATCTCTGTAATTTGATACAAAGCTATAAATCGGACAAACATTTCGGAGTAAAAAATATACTTCAGAAAACTTATAGCTATTCAAATATCTAATGGTAGAATTGTGGATTTATAGTTTTAAAAAATTAACTTTAATTAAGTAGAGAATAAAGAATTTTATGCACAGGATAAATAAATGATACTATTCACTTACATTTAAAATTTATAGGGAAAAACAAATACCATAGTTATTTGTAAAATTAAAATAGACCAATGTATACTTGCTTGGTTTCAATAATGTTTTAATTATCCTTCAGAGAGTATTTTTATTCATAAGTTTTGTTATCAACTTATTTTACATTGAATCGTAACATTGAATGTGCGATTTTTGCCCAAACTCTAAGTAATTCCGATCTGTCTGAAATATTTTAAGACAAATACAAATAATATTTACAAATTTGTAACAATATCAATTTGAATTGATAAAAGTTACAATTTATTCCCCACCTGAAAGAATCACGATAAGGTAAATTAGATGACAATAGAAGTGATGTGAAGGGAATTAGAGATAATGAAATACAAACGAAATAGAATTAAAAGGAAGGAGAGGAAAATTGCGGATGTTGGATTTGTGGATTGAGGAGATTTCTAGTTAAAATATTAGGATACGAAGTTACTGTTTGAAATATTTATTGAATTACAAGCAAGTGAATTGGTCATCTAAAATTTTAATTTTAAATCATAATTAAAAATTGTTGAGATAAGTTGGGATTAGACAGAGAGCGACATCAGCCACACAAATTCTCTCCTGATAATTAATAAATTATTTTGGTTCATTCTTACTTTCAAAGACGCTATGGTAATTTGAGTGCGTGCATATTGTGACAAATAGCATTACAGACTCGATTGCTAATATTTTACCATTTCAAACATTGTTATTTATCTCACTATCATTTTAATCATTAAAATCAGTATTTATATTCAAAAATTGTATTAAGTTTTGTTTCATGTTATTTATCTTTAAACATCTATTTTTAATCTGATATTTTGATTTAAAATATCTTATAAAAATCGCCTGCTTTTTTTCAAAGACTTAAGAGATCGCTAATTTTTGTCATAAAAAAATCGTCTGCGGATCAGATAATTTAATCGTGTGTAATTATTTAGTATACGCTTTTGGAAATGTATATGTGGTAAGGAAATTGTATATTTCTCTCAGTTTTGAAATTAATAATTCAGCTGTTTTACCACATTTTATCCTGCAATCTCAACTGATTATATTATTAATATTATAAATGCGATAAAAATGGTAAGTAATATAGAAGTATTTTTATAGATGTCGTATTATTGTGAAAACTGTCGAGTTTTTTTTTTTTTTTTTTTTTTTTTTTGGCTTCGGTATTTGGTTATATATAAATATTTTAGTTCGTATTTTAAAAGAAAATTGATTAAATTAATTTTATTAAAGACTTTAACAATAATTTTATTATCTTTATAAAGAAAGTTTTTAAGTACAACTCCATTTATCTTAATCTAAAATATTTTAGTATACTTTATCAAAGTTTTTGAGGTATTGGATTATAAAATGTATATTCATATTGAAATTTTAGAATATGAAATTTACATCGATGAAACGTTAAAAATGTTATTCACCTCAGTTACTGTTGTGAATGGAACAGTTGTTTCTTAAAAATAAAATAAACAAGATTAAATTAATAATGTCTCATTAAAAAAACTCAAATTTAATTATATACCTTATCTCTCTTTCTCTGCTCTCTATACTCTTTATCTTTCTCATTTACATTTTAGAAACTATTCTGTGACATTGGGCTATTCGCGGTTTCTCTTCAGTAACCTTGGGGACTTTCAACTGAGATTGATTTGCTAAACAACCTTTGCCCAACCAAAAATGAAACGTGATGAAGAACTTATATAAGAGGAAGGCGAAATTACAGATTAGTATTGAGGTCCGAGTATAGATTACTCGGATAAAGATTAGGTCTAGTATGTTCAGCAGTTGTTCCAGATTCGGAGTTGCAGTCGATAAGAGATATTGGTAAAAGGCTGTTAGATTATTATTGGTGGGTTGAATTAAAGTGATAGAAAACTTAACCTGGAGAGCATAATTATTGGTGTCATAGTAAATATATACTAATAAATTGTGAAAGTTGTTTTGGTGGTTCTGTAATTATTGGTGTCGTAGTATTTAATATTTGAAATTAGTGATGCCACAAGATAACGCCCGGAACGATCGGGTGTTACAATTCTTCTCCATTGAAGTTATTGAGTGTGGAGTTTTCAAATTCTATGAAGGTAAAGCACATGAAATTTAAAATGAACAAAAACATTTTCCCCTCAATGTATCCTGCTAACCCCTTACAGTTTTTCTCTTGCTTCTGGGTCTCTTTTTTTTTCCCCCTATATGTTTCACTCACTCAAAAACAACTTTGTGCTTTGCTTTTCCTTAAAGATTGTTGCTAAAGGAACTCTCGATTCCTTAAATCCCTTAATGGTTAAAAGAAGTTAAATCTTTCGTAAGAAAGAAGTACACAAATCATAAAATGTCAACCTGCAGGATTTCTATGTTGAAGTTGAATATTGTCTGATAAAACAATCATTTTTATAGGGGTGAGTTCAATAAAAAGAACTGCCAACAGTAAATTAGTACTACTTTTAGAGCCTTATGTGATCTTTAACTCCTAACTTAATAAAATCAGCAAATAATTTTTAAATAAAAAATTATATTCCACTCTATGCTTATATATGCAATGTAGACAAAAAACTACCTTTAGCACAGCACAGCTTAGCAAAGCAATTTAAAAAATTGAATGTTATTAAATATTGAACAAACCAGTTTGGTATGCAGGAAATAAACTCTGTACATATTTATGTTTACGTTGGTCATTTATAATCATAATATTTTTATCTTATAAAAATTCTGATTGATGGTATTTAACAAAGACTTTTGCCTTAATGAAACGATACTTCCTTTATTTCAATTTTATTGGTTTTATTTTTTTGTTTCTGGTCTGTTCGTCCCACTGAATATTTCTGCCTTATGCAAAATCTGCTTTATACTTTGTAACATTGTAATACGATTAGAAGACGAAATCGACACTTTTTCTGAATCTCCACTTTCCAAACCTGTGTAAAGTACATTCGACGGCGGTAAATTTGACGTATAAAAGTCCAGTTATGAAAGAAAAGTTTAGTGAAAGAAAAGGTGCAATCCTTTCCTAGGCTTAAGTATCGCTGGTCCAATCTTGATGTTAAAACCACTAGACTATCGCGACCACAATAGTCTCAATTTTAAAATTCTTCTAAAACACACGATGTTTTTTCATTTTCATACAGTGATTGATTATCGTCAAATTGAGGTTTGTTTTATATTTCATTGAGCAAACTTTGATCTTGCCAAATTTCTTCGATTTAAAATGTGCTTTTGTTCCAATAGCAACGCCTAATTTTTTTTCCTGGCGTTAATTCAAATGTTAATAGTATTAGGTATTAACGTTTTGAGTGAATGTGTGCTTCAAAATTCAAATCATTCTCTATATTTTAATGCCTCCTTTTTTTCATATTTGAGATTTACGTGATCTTTTAAGAGCTTTAGAAGAGAGAATAAAGAAGGGAAACGTGATCATGAAGTAAAATGAATTAAAAAAAAGAACAGTGAACGATTTAAATCTGTTCTTTAAAGAATCTTAAAATATAACTTCAATGTTCTCATTTTACTATGTATTTTATTTGAAATAAATGTTGCGATATTTTGATAAATGGAATAGAGGCTTAAACAAATTAAAAAGAATAGAAATAAAATCAATATAAAAAATACCTACCTAATTCCATAATCCCTAACATTTTTATGTCAAAACCTTTTTCTAAAAAAAAAAACGGTATAAAAACTTAGTATTTTTTCCTTTGTTTTGAAATAAATGAGGCTAGTTTTTGAAATAGAAACAGTAATTAAGTAGTGAAGAGAATTGTGTTCAAAAAGTGACACAAGTATTATCTTAGCTCAGTAAACAAAAACTAAATAAGGATAATTTTATTCAATTCTCCTTTGAAGATTTTTTACAACCATTTAGAAATGAATTGTTGGCCACTTCAAAGCCAGATACAGTCCGAATTCGTATTATTCTTTTTATTCAATCTTCGAACAAAAAAGAAATCTAATTGAATTATAAAGAGAAATAATAATCTAGCTATACTTCACTTCCATCTAAAACAGCTATGTTTACAAAATCTTTTTTAATCCTCTATTTTAGGTATGTACTTAGAAGACTTTTTTATTTGAAAAAAAAAACATGATGGTCTTCAAAGAAAATTGAATGAGAGAAGGGGGAAAAATTCATTCCTTATTGATTTGCGAGATTTTGTGACATTTCAAGAAGGAAAATTTTGTCAGCAGAAGAAAAATTCAAGGTTAATTCTAGGGTTTTCACGTCCATATTTTCATCGTAGTTTTACAAACTTTACACATACGAAAAGATTTGTAATTATTATTTCATTACATTTGTAAAAAAAATATAAGAAATAGAATATCAGGTTAATCAATAGCGGTAATTCAGTCACGCTTATTTTATTTGAAAGTGAATATTCTTCCAAATTGAGAATATATTACATGTATTATTGATTTTAGGATATTACTTTATAAAAATTGCATTTATACATCGTTCTTAATATTTTTTGAAACTTTTAACTAATTATGTTAATTCACAGTAACGAATTCCTTTACCTCGTAGATAATCTCTAGTCAACAAAATATAACCACAAAAATATAGGGTAAAGCACTTGGTAAATTCATGTGTAAACCTTTATAACAAGATAGAACATTGATATAAAACTGAATGAAATTGGATCAATTACGATGTAATTATAATATGTGAAAGATGTAATTATAAAATTATTTACAATTTCTAAGAAAACATATGGGTAATATATACATGAGAAAATTCAAATTTAACTTGCATACGAAAAACAACGTATTTAACATTTTTTGTGAAAGTTGTATTTATATTCATTGTAATGCATGAGCAAAACATGTAATATACCTTAATAAAAATTACTTACAAGGAATGCTTAGTTATGTGACATAGAGGGATTTTATCCATCCTCGGGTGATTGATTTCGGATTCTATTCAAATTTCGAGAAAAAATTGAATTCTGTTGTGCCTTATATTCAAATCTCAGAGTCGTGGAGAAGAGTGGACTAGAAGTTGGTTCAGTACGGTGTCACTTTCATCGCTTATTTCAATTAAAAATTTAAGTAATCAGCAGCTAATTATCATTTTAATGTTCCCCTATTTACGTCAAGACACGGATCAGTCCAAAGGCGGGAAAACCGGGAAGGAACGAGAGGAAAGGTGGAGATATCCCTGCCAGTCGAAATGACTAGGTTGTCTAGAGTCTACAAGTAACCCTCAAATAGAAACCTGGCCAGCATCATAGTGTATTTAGGAATCAGTGTAAAACATTTATCAAATCATTACCCGTTTGACAATGAATGGGGCTTATCTGTGAATTAGACCAGTTGACCCATCCTCTTATCCATAAATTTACTATCAAAATATTTCTCAATAATGTTTGACTGGTGGCTATTTATACGCATTACTGGTATTATTTTATGCTAAAAAGAAGTTTCACCTGCAAATATATTTAGAACCTGAAGTTCGCTCGATTGTTACTCTGTAGTACAAAGAACGGGACAAAATTGCAGTTTCCTGTGTTAGGGTAACGAAATCTGATGTTATATAATATGAAACAAATTATTCATCAAAAGAACTATGGTTGCTGTGAGGTGATGCATCAAATTTCAGAAGTATTATTGAGTTTTGATTTCCGTATAGAATGAAGAAAACTAGGGTTTCAAAAATTCAGTTGGATTTCTAAGAACACGCAAAGTGGAGTAAAGAATAGTTGGAACACAAACTTCGTCATTTGTATCTTGGATTTCAGGAGTCGAAGTCGAGAATTGTTACAAGTTATCGGCTGGATAATGTATGCTAGAAGTCAAGATAGCCTCAGTGTGATCTTAGTGGTAAGAGTCAGTTAGATTATTACTGGTATAGTTAATTATAATTAGTGTTAATATTAATATAGTTAATTAATATTAATATAGTATAGTTAATTAATATTAATATAGTATAGTTAATTAATATTATAATAATTAATATTAATATAGTTAAGGTCTTGTCCGGGAGAGCATTATAATGGTTGCTATATTAGCAATCAACCAATAAATACTGTGTGTATTAGTCTAACGTCTCTTTGATTGACTTATTCACATTAAATGTTAATACATTGAGTTTAGCTCTGGCACAAGAGGCAAACAGGAATGGTTTGCCTCCACAACTTGAAAACAATTGACTAGATTTGAGACGAAAGTTAAAGTGGAAATCTCCTACATATTTATGAGTATATTCTTCAATCTCATATCATGTCACTTGCCACACACTGAATAGAACAAAACGAATTGAATAAAATGGTCCGTAATTTGAAACTTTTTAAACAGCAAGCAGAACTATTAGGTTCTTGGATACAATAATAGACTCTACTAGCTCACGGTACAGAGATTTCCCTGATTAGAAAATGAAAAAGGACTTAATTAAAATTTTTGAATTAAAAATTCAATGTTTTTAAAAAAAACTGATACGAATGGTTTGATGAGTTCGCTGGGTGTATTCGCAGAGCATAATCCTAAGGATTGTCGAATTTCGCTAGATTTTTCTAAGACTAGTCTGAAAACAGCGTTGTTGTATGAAGAATAAAAATTCACATGAGTAGTTTTAGCTCATGCAATGGACATGCATAAAATTTAATAATACCATAGCCTTGCTGCTGGAAGGAGTCAAGCACAAAAATTATCAGTGGTGTGTTGTTGAGATTTAACGACATTTCCACTACTGACTGGTGCATAGGATGGTTTCAAGAAGTTTTTTTATACATGGAACAGCCGAGACAAAATAAGCCAATACAAAATCAAGGTCTAGTTTATGAGGAAATCACATCTGATTGGAGAGAAAAATGAGCTGTATGTTCCATTCAATTTCCTTTACATTATATATATTAAGGGTCACTGTCTTTTTCTTTTTAGAAAGGTACATACAAAAGAAAAGTTTCAATATCCTTGTTTCCTTAATCAGATTGATTTTGGGCTTTATTTATATTATCATAGCAGGTTAGTGCCTTATTTAATAATTTTAAAGGAGTTTTTTTCTTACTGTTTTCAAGAATACAGTATTACAATATGTTTACAAATAATTTTTATTATTACATAAAAATATTTATTATTACATTTCTTGCATTTCCTTACATTAAAAACATTTTATCTTTACATTTCTTGTACATCTTGAAAATGTGATGTTATGTAGAAAATCTGATTCTTGTACTGAATTCGGCGCGCCAAAATTTGTTAAATACATGCATTTACTAATCGGATACAAAATAAAATTAAAATTTGTTAGGCAGTGAGATTATTTAATCATGCCTTGTTGCATTAGAATACATGCTAATCATGTATTTGTAAGAAAATGCACCACATATGAAAAATTAGTGTTTGCTTGTCTTTGTTTTCACTGTATTACCATATAGATTAAAAATTTCTGAGTTTCTTATATGTTAAATTAATATTTACATATATTAATATGTTAATGTGAGCAATAACATTATTATTTTAACTCCGTTTGTAAAGAATTCCTAGGAAGATTGCATTTTCTTAAGTTATTATCATGTACTTCGTCTCACAGTAAATTAAGCATTATATCTTGAATTTTAAAATCTTCCTTTCATCTATTAAAAAGATAGTCAAAAGAACAGACAGGAACCAAATTATTTTTTTCAAAGTGGAAGGCAATTCATAAAATTCGGATTGTTCTTTAGTCCCTTTGTGACCAACGTCTCGTCTGCGCGATGCAACGTTTCCACTCTTACCAGCCCAGTGTCGCGTCAGCGTAATTACGAAACGGAACATTTTATTTGAATTCTTAAATGCTGCTGGATGGCGTCAAATTGTAATTGTTTTCACATGAGTCTCGCATCAATTAACCTTCACATAAGGGTGTTAGTTTCTGCTCTGTGCTTTTTTTTATATTTGATAAATTTACTGGTGTAAAAAAAACTGAAAATCACTTTTCTTTTAAAGTGTGCGTGGTAGTTAAAGAGACGTCGACGTTCTTATTTATTTCTTTGCTCTTTTCGTTAGGAAAAATATGAGGAAGTGCAACGAACAGAACATTTGCAGGGGTGAGAGTGAAATATTTATGGGAGTGTTTCGTAAAGTTTCAGGATATGTGGTGAGATTATACATTCAGTTTCATTTCATTACGCATGTCAAAAAGAACGAGATACCGATCTGAGAGAGAAATATATAAAATTGTGGATTTAAGTGATTCAAAGATTAGTGAAGATAGTTATAGTGGTATTAATAATACTAATAAATATAAAAGACCGAAAGACCGGAATCGACATTTTGAAGAAAGTCTGTATTGTAGAGTACGATTGAAATATGGGAGGAGTTGACATTGGCGATTCTGCCATACAATATTATCCAGCATTTAGAAAAACGGTGAAATGGTTATAAAAGCTGTTCTTTGTATTGTTAGATGTGGCACTTCTAAATGCAAAAGTAATATACACTCTATAACAAAAAAAAAAAAAAAAAACGACGCACCAGGAAGGAGTTGGCCGATTGTAATAAAATTTCGTATCCAAGGACATTTGGACTGAACATGTAAATGTTAAGAATTTGGTGTCCAATGAATGAATAGCTAGAGCTACAGCCCATCGGAACTACGCACTCAGTAGGTGTATAAAAGAAGCGATTCTCAATTTAATGGTCAAATTTTTGTGTTGCAATATGATTTAGAATAATTTTCAACGACTGAAGAAATGCCTCGCCGCAGGACTCGAGATTATTACGAGCAACTGTCAGAGTTTTAAAGAGGTCGTATCATTGGACTGAAAGAGGCAGGTTGGGAAAAAGGAGAAATGCTCGTCATATGGATTGAAGCGATGAGGCGATTAGAAGATGCTGGAAGAAATGGGTGGACGATGGAAGATTTCAGCGTCAAGATAGTATCGGTCAAACTAGGGTCACAGCAGAACGGGAGGACAGAGTGATTGTCGGATCAGCTATTACAGCACCTGATTTATCATTATCAACCATCAGACGTGTGACCCGCACATCAGACGTGTCCACTATGACCAATCACAGACGGCTGATAGAGTCAAATCTATGCTCGTACGGAACACTACGCCACCTGCCACTATCGTCTGCATACTGTCAAGTTAGATTACTGGAGTGCTTGGCTAGATCAGATTGGAATGATGCTGACTGAGTACGTAATGTGTTTGGCGACGAATCCCGCTTCCAACTGCGTCTTGACGATCATCGAAGACATGTCTGGAGACGCCCAGGGCGGCTTTCCAATCCTACTTTCACTATTGCTCGCCACACAGGCCCTAAATCAGATGTTATGGTCTTGGGTGCCATTTCTCTTGATACCCAGACCCCTTTAGTTGTCATTAGAGGCACACTTACTGCACAGCGGTACGTCGACGACATTCTGAGACTTGTTTTGCAACCGTTCCTTTTGCAGTACCCTGTCCTTATATTTCAGCAAGATAATGCCAGAGCACATATGTACGTTTTGCCATAAACTGTCTTACAGCTTGTCAAACACTTCCTTGGCCAGCCAGATCTCTCTCCAATCGAGCATTTCTAGAATATGATGAGAAAGCGACTGCATCTACCATGGAATGTAAATGACCTAGCCTGAAAATTGGAGCAAATTTGGCAATAAATACCGCAGGAGACCATCAGGGAGCTTTATCACTCTGTACCACGTCGTGTGGCAGCTTGCATCCAGACTAGAGGAGGGTCAACACCTTATTTTGCTAGTTAATTTGTAACTATGTAATTTTGAAATAAGTCATTCAATGTTTCTAAAATTTGAATAATTTTCTGTTCTGTACATAATTTTCCTATCCACCAATTTTTGTCTGCATCGGGCAACTGCTACTTGGTGCGTCGTTTTTTTTTTTTTTTTTTTGTCCAAGATTATAATTAGGGTTACTGTTGGTTTCTGAACAGGGAGACAACTATTTATTTTAATTATGCTCCTGTCTTCAAAGACCAGTACTTTCTTAACTCCCCTCGTAGCTTCAAATTTGAGCAAATTGTTGAAGAATATCGAAAAACCAAAAGGCATTCTTAAAATATTATTGAAACTTTAATATAAAGACATATTCTGTCCAATTTATCGTATTTTATATTTCTAGTAAATGCGTATAATATTGGTAAGTATAAGTAACATAGACAAATCTTTTTTTATCTTCTGATATTCGCTTCTCATTCCAATTTTTAATCCAACCTGTTCTTTTATCAACGTCTTTTTACATCAAAATTAAATACGTGTGTAAGAAATGCTATTATATCAACATAATTTTTTTAATTGTATGTAGTTCATGATACATATAAATAAGTAAATATTATTATTTTTCATAGAAAATAGATTTCCACATTTTTACTTATTAATACATGAGATATTGATTCAATAAACTGCAATTTATATTCAAAATTTAATGAATTGCATTACATTTTTCAAATGGAGGCTGATCTGAGCTCTTGACATTTCAATGCACATAAAAAGTAAAATATTTGGTTGTGTTGAAACGTATCCAACTTGGGAAAAAAATTTCCATCAAAATGTATAATGAATGAATAAGAAATTAATTTAAAATTGACGTTTTCATTTACTTAAGAAAAAAACACTATCATTACATCTTCGTAAATGCATCTTATTTAGGAAGGGTAATAAACAGTTATGTACATTTTTCACTAGATTTTAATTTTGATTTTAAATTTGGCGACAATTGCAAAGTGGACAAGGTCACGAGTTAGCAAGTAGCAGCGCTTTGGTCAAGTCGTAGCTCTGTGTCATGATGCCACTAAATATTCGCTATGTAATGGGACTGGTGCGCATTAATTATGTCGATGCTCCGCGTGTTTCCATTGACGAGCTGAAAAAGTTTGAAGAGGGGATGACAAAACAGGTCTAGTCCTCATCCCTTCACTGAGATTCAAAATAAAGAGCTCCTACTATTGTTCTTATTTTTATCTAATCGAATTCACCAACCAAATTATAATTAAAAAAGAGAGAAAAAACACAATTAATATTGTTATATAAATAGTCTGTTGTTGTCCTTCCATAACGTAGGGCATAATTCAGATGGTCTGATAGACCTGAACGAACGGCCCTGTTTGATACCTCAAACTGTAGAGAAGTTCATTTAGTGCTAAATAAATATTCGGGGCTATATAAAATAAGTAAAATGGTTAGACATTTAATAACATGCTCTGGTGTAGATGGAATACCTTGGCCATTTCTATAATTGATATAAATACTTGCATTGTCAGTGTGAATTTTCAAGCCCTTAATGTAATTTATTCTGAGTTTTACTATCGCGGATCGTTCAAATCAGAAGCGGTTAAGATCTGTAATTAGAGGTTTCTTCAGTATTTGATTTTAGCTACTGCGTTTGCATGAGCCACTGGGATAGAAAGAGAAGTTTGATTCGTATGTCGTGCTTCTTTATTTAACAATTCTGCACATTCATTACCATCTACTTTGACATGCGCAAGGAACCAAAGAGACTCACATGATTTTCACTCAATGTGGAGCTGTTTGTATAATTTGTCTTAATTTTATGTTTCGGCTAATTGTCTACCGACCCTTACTATTGTGGCCATTTTGAGATGTTTCCCTTGAGCTAACACCACCTCACTCACAGTACCTTCTTAACTTGTAGAATGAATCATTCGAAGATGATTTTCATACTTGTACAGGTATAAAGATGGAGGTGATGAGCACTTTTATTACTTTTCGGATTTGCCATATAATACTGTAATGTTAAGGTTTTCCATCAAAATAAAAAATAAAAATATTCTGAATATTGAAAAGTCCGCTGAAGACGCGAATAAAATTGCGGCAAACAAACACAGACTATATTTTATGCCCATCCAAGAAACGCAGAATGACAAAGCAAGTATGTATACACATGTGGATATTAATTGATATGCAAATTGATATGATGTGCAAAATATGTTTTGTTTTTAAATCGCAGTCTATGAGTTGAATAATCAATTATAGAATAATACCAATTTAAATTTATTTATGTAGGATAAGTAGATCCTATTTGTTGAGAGTAATGTTAATTGCACCATTTACAATTGAGTAGATTTTGAGTCTGAGAAGATAACCGACCCATCAATTAATATCATGATCGTAAAGAACTGTTAAAATTTAAAATTATAAAAATTAATGTGAAAAATGTAGATTAGAGCTTTTTAAGGGAGCTCAGAAAATAGCAAGAAAATTCAAGGTACGATTTGGATAAAAGTTTAATTATTCGTATTAGAGACAAATGCTTGGCCTTAATGACGCTGTTTACGTCTTAGAGTTTCAGGTCCAACCGAAACTATTACGACATTTTGGAAACTAAGTAGATTTCACCAGAACGCACGTCTGTCTCTGAAGGACGTGAGAACCAGTAGATAGGACTTCTAAGAAATTCCATTTCCGCAGGTTGAAAATGGTTATCGTGTATAGAAATTATTAAGAAGTTTAACATAATCTAGAATTGTAGCTCCACGTTCTAAAATTTGTTGAATGGTTTAGTAAGAAATATATCGGAGATAAGCAGAGAATAGTTTAACACGCTGATAGATCAGAAGAAAAATAAATCAGTTCTTTCTACATATTAAAAAGGACTAAATGCATGGGTATGCATCTTCTTCCTTTAAACGAATATGTGGCATTTTATTTGTTATATATCCTTAAAAATTAGTATTATAAAATCTCAGACAGAAAGTGAAGTAGATTTTTTTTTGAGAATACAGTTTTCAATAGTCACAATGGTATTTCTCTATTAAAATTCCCTCAGTTAATTCAATATCGTGTCTGTTTTACTAAAAAAAACATTTAATAAAACTTTTAGAACACTTTGTAAGTGTTAAATCTTTAAAATGAAAAAAAAAAATGTTAGTGTATTATATAATAGCGATGAAAATAATTTTTTCTCAACCCGACACTAAATTCAATAACATAAATTAATTTCTTCCTATAAAACACTTTTATCAAAACTCGATAAAAACATTTAAATAATGTTACTTCAGCTCTGCATATAATACACATCAGATACCTTATTATGTATTACAATTTTATCACTAGACTAGAACACTAAAATATGACAATAATATTTATTACTTTAATGAAAAAGGTTAATCGAAGAAGCTTTAATAATTCAAGTCACCAATGGGTTTTGGTTATGTCTATGTGATCATTAGCATTAAAATGATTGAAATATTTACATGTATATTGTGACATATTGCACTGAAGATTCGACTGTTAAATTTTACCGTTTGAAATTACTCATTAAAATTTGTATTTATATATTGAAAAAATGCGTCAAAAATTTTCAGTTCATTTACAGTTTTGGCATTAATAAGTTTAATCCTGGCATTGTTATCATATTTAATCCTGTAATCTTATCTGATTATATTATTACTGTACCATGTTATCATGTTTTATCCTGTAATCTTATCTGATTATATTATTATTATCATAAATACGATTCGAAAGGTAAGCAATATAATAGTAGTATTTTTAAAGATATGCATTATTGTGAAGACCATCAAGCGAGTTTCATTTAGCGCTTGTATTTTATAATATAAATTTTTATCGAACTCGTATTTTGAACTCGTATATATATATATATATATCATTACATTTTTGAAGCTATTTAACCCTCCCTCCATTGAAAGTTACTGAGAGTGGAATTCTCAAATTCTATGAAAGCAAAGCCCTTGGAATTTAACGAGAACAATAGCATTTTGCCGATATTATAGCGATGAAAATAATTTTTTCTCAACTTGACACTAAATTCAATAACATAGATTAATTTCTTCCCATAAAAACTTTTATTAAAATTCGATAAAAAACATTTAAATAATGTTACTTCAGCTCTGTATATAATACACATCAGATACCTTATTATGTATTACACTTTTATCACTTGACTAGAACACTAAAATACGACAATAACATTTATTACTTTAATGAAAAAGGTTAATCGAAGAAGCTTTGATGATTCGAGTTACCAAGGGGTTTTAGTTATGTCGATGTGATCACTAGCATTAAAATGATTGAAATACTTGCATGTATATTGTGAAATATTGCACTGAAGATTCGACTGTTAAATCTTAGCGTTTAAAATATTTTCATTCATCATACTGTCATTTTACTCATTAAAATTTGTATTTATATTGAAAAATTGCATTAAATTTTTTTCAGATCATTTATCTGTGAACAGCTATTTTTATTATGATTCTTTGATTCAAAATATTTTGCAAAAATCGTCTGTTTTTTTCCAAGACTTAAATAAATTGCTGAATTTTATCATAAAAATATCGTCTGTAGATCCCATAATTTAATCGTGTGTAATTATTTATTATATGGTTTTTGAAATGTGTATGTGGTAAGAAAATTGTAATGTATTTCTTCAAGGTCTCTGTTTTTAATGGTTTTTCTATAACTCACATTGCATCTATGTCTAGTTGAAATCTTTAAAAGGCTTTTCTCACATTTTAAAGCGCTCATTTGAGTTTTAATTTTCTATACTCGATTATTTCCGATGACAATACGATAATTTAAGTATAATTAATAAAAATTAATCGATTAAAACTAATGATTTATAAAATTAAATTTCACGCCAAGTTTCTCGCCAAGTCGCTAAATGGTCGCCAAATAAATCGCTTAAGAATTTATCGCCCACTTTAATTTTGATTATATTAAATATATTCAATTTAGTTATACAATTCATAGTTTACTTTAAGTTTAATTACATGTAGCTTAATTGATTAATATAATGCTTGATTGAACTAGAATTTTTACACGTACTTATGTTAGATGATAAATTTAACAAACATCAAATAATAAAATAAATTATTAAAACTAATTATTGAAAAAATTTTAATTTGACTCAACTTTCTCTTTTGCTCTTAATATTTAAGGTATAAAATAATCACGTTACGCAAATTGTAAGGTTTGAAAAAAAACCATGCTCAAAAATCTCGTTTGTTACCAGAATTATTCAGCTACGTTTTTCACTCAATCAGAAGCAACTTTCTGTCTTGTAGTTTTCTTAAAAGATATTTCGAAAGAAACTCTCGGTTCATGGAATCATTGTTCGTTTGAAGAAACTAATTGTTCTTGTCAGAAAAAAGTGCACAAGTGATAAAAATTCTACCTGAAGGTTTTCTTTGGTGAAGTTGAATTACTTGTCGCAAATAATAATTTTTTACAAGAATGGGTTCAGCAAAAAGAACTACCAACTGTAACTTAGTAGCATTTTTGAAGCCTATAGGTGGTTTTTATGTTCTATTTTTAGAAAATCAGTTAACCATGTTTTATTTGAATGTTCTATTATATGCTTATATACAATTTAAATGCAGTCCGAAACTAATTTTAGTGCATCAGAACATAGCAAAACCTTTTAAAAAATTGAATTTCATTAGGTATTGAGTAAACCAGTACATTTTTGAAGTTATTAACTCCTCACTTTTTATATTTAAGTTGATTACTTATAATCAAATTTTTTTTATCTTAAATATATGATTAATAACATTTAATTAGGGCAAAATAAACTGATCCTTCATTAATTCGACACAATTGCTGGTTTTAATTTGTTTGTTCTCACGGCAGAATATTGCTGCTTTACATAAAAAGAGCTAATCACACCCAAATACCCCCTGTATTGTTGTGAATGTTTGTGAATATTATTATGAATGTTTGTGTTCATCAGTAAAGTTTATTAAAGGTAATAAATTTTATCTTTAATAAATTAATCTGTTTTAAATAATCTACCTTTAGATGTTTAGTTTAGTTTAATTATTTATTAACATCACACTAGAAGCAACACGAGGGCTATTGGCGACGGACTTCATAATTTTGAACCTCCGTCAAATGACGAGGGCGACACCTGAGTTGTTCCCCCCTATCCTAACTTCCACACCACGCCTACTGGAGGACTTTGGCCCCGAACAGATTTAACGAGCATCTACCTCGGCTACACGACAATTCTTTAGCAGCCAAGGATCGATCCCGCGACTGAACGAAAATCGCTGGTTACGAATCTGAAACCATGGCCACTAGGCTACCGCGGCCTACCTTTAAATGAGCTAGTACCCTAACAAGTCATCAACCAAAATTTTGACAGATTAAACCACTAAGATGGTGAACATTCGTAAATCATTCACAAGAACAACTAATTTTAAGGGTTTTCTTTCCAAAATTGTTTCATAGAATGAGTACAATATTATGAGTGTGTTTGTATAATATTAATTAAGTTTCTTAACTAACAAGAAACAAAATAAAATAATCACTTTTGAACACATCGATTAGTTTAAGTTTGCAACAACAAATTTGTAATAATGAATGAAATTAATTATTGCTGGACATTGAATAGTATTAGATTACCATATTCCATAAATATATTATATAAGAATTCGAGGTATTGCACTTATTTTGAGGACAATACTGAGACCCTAGTATTTATAATTCTACATACATTAAAAGAAAATTTTATTAGAAGTATCTTTCTGTATTGCTTTCAATGGGTTTACATCTCAGTGGTGAGGAAGGATGTAATGTAGTGATTTTGAATGCAAAAGGAAGTGTCAAATGATTAAATCTTTCGAGAGATTCAGTTGTGGGTTATGTAATAGAGATTTCCAGAGAAAAAAAATATCTAAGAATGATTTTGATTTAAGTGACTTAACGAATCTTGTATGGCATATATAACGATATTATATCAAAACAAAATATTCTTCTCGAATTATTTGCCTCCCCTTATCAAAATAATTTTTTTTCTAGAAAAAAATTTGAATAAAATAATCAATTTTAAATAATGAAATATTCAAAATAAATCGTATTCTTCACATTAAAATATAGAAAACTACAGAAAGAATTGCTTGTAAAATGATGTTTATGTAACAAAACACCATTTTAATATAACAATACATAACTATCAGGCTTCAATTTATGCGTAAATCTTTTTTTTTTTTTTATTGTACAGGGTGTATCGAAACTCATGGGCAAAAATTTGAAAGTGATAAAAAACAGGAGGCATGATGACGTACAGTAATCAAGTGCAGGAGGTGCCTTTGAACTCCCACGTAGAAATGACGACATGTGAGAAAACTCAAGCTTTATGCTTTCCATTACAGCAACATACGGTTCACTGCTTGCTCTCCACCTATGCATTGTATGATGAAAATTGCTTGTTTGGAGGTTTTATATCAATCCTTAATTTGTTAACTATGAGTTTCAAAACACCCTATATATAGATTTTTGTACACATTTACGAGCCAAATCATTCGTTTAATTTATTTGCAAAAAAAGCTTCGAGAGATACATAAGAAAATCTGACCATGAAACACTAGCTGTCATTATCAAAGGGACAATGGAGCCGGAAGCAGCCCTAGCATTAAGAAAACCACGAAACTACAACACACGATGCCATTTCAGCCAGAGCTGCGAACTCCCTTTCCGTTCTTCAAAAAACCGACAAGAGATTATTAAATTAAGATGAGTAAGAAAATTCGCACTTTAAGCTTTCCTTACCGAAATATGATGCAACAACCTCCTTCTAATGCTCTGACAGAGTTAAGTCTGAATCTTACCAATTCCACTATACACGTCCCAATAACACCTTTCTTAATATCTTTAACCTCCTTATTATTCTCACATTCTATCTTTTCGTCTACCCTTTTCTTCCTCACGACACTTCAATTTAGATATGAAGTTTATTTTGCACAATTGGAAATTGAGTTCTTTTAATCAAGTAGCGTCCAGGAAATGTTCATAAGGGCAATAGAAGGGGAAAAGGCTTCCTACTGTTACATTATACATTTACACATATACACATACATGCATATATATCTATATATCTATATCTATATCTATAACTATATATATATATATATATATATATATATATATATATATATATATATACATACATACATGCATATATCTATATATATATATAAGCGAAATACCACTGACTGACTCATCACGAGACCTCAAAGACTATACAACCGATTGACATGAAATTTAGCGTAGTTACTCATTTTGCGATGTAGACTAAGAACGGATTTTACGGAACTCTTATACAAAATGTAATATTCATCCTTTAATCTTCTCTTATCCGTCGGTTATGTAATTTTGGCGACTTTATCGCTAAAAATGGTATGACCGACGCCAAACGGAATATATTTTTTTATATGTATACTGTGTAGTGTCACCAATTAAGTTTACTTGGTGAGATTTGCGCTTGCGGAATGGAAAATTACCAAACAATTTTATAATGAAGCGATGATGGAGGATTGGCAAGATTTTGGCAAAGGGGCTCTTTATGTGAAATTTCGTACATGTCGAAAATAGGAAACGTACATATTTAGCGATAGAAATAAATGAGTTTGGAATCCCACGGTTGCTGAAAGTGTAGTTTAGCTCCAAAACTTTGCGGGATTTTGAAAAAGAACTAAAATGGCTACTTCTTACAGAGTACCGCACACGCAAGACAATCTTCGTTTACAGGAGGACCTCGCTACATGCATGAACGAACTGAAGAGGCTTTGGCTTACGTAAGATATTTTGGACGTCCCGACTTGCACGACTTTTTTTTAGGATTGCAGTCATTTGCAATTCTAAATGGTCAGAAATCAAAATGTCTTGAGGCAAGGACAAAATTCTTATGATAGACACGATACCATTGCTAGGGTATTTAATTTGGAAGTTTAGCTCATGATGAATATTCTGACAAAAAGTTGCATCTTTGGCAATACTAGGTGTAACATGTATACGGTGGAAGGAATTTTATCCATATTATATATATATGGGGTGACTTTTTACTAAAATATTTTATTTTTCTCATATATTTAAAAGTCGATGATAATCATTTTTACAGACAATCAGTTTCTTAAAATTTTAAATTAATATTATCATTAACGTTTTAAAAATTAAACCTTTTCTTGATATCTTACGTATAGGTTCCAAAATATTATATTATCATCTGTCCGTCGAAGCGGGTGGGTATCAGCTAGTATATATATACATGCATATATATACATATATATATATATATATGCCACAGGTTTTTTAAAGATTGTTTTTTTTTAGTTTGTTTTTTGTGTTATTTTTTTATGTGTGTTTTGCTTTTCAATTTTCGCTATGAATTTAAATTTTCAAAAAAAAAATTTCAATTTTTTTGGGTGTTGTAACCATTTTTAACATAATTTGGTTGATAGGGATAATTAGTCCAATAATTCTAAAATAACTCAGCTTAACTGTGTAAAGCCTGATGCAACATTAAATACATTATTCTCGGTTTTGCATTTTTTTAAATATTTTAAAATATTTAAAATTACTTAATATTTTGCTTTTACCTACTCTTCTGATTCATAATTTTAAACACACGCGCATATATATATATATATATATATGTATGTATATTTTTATCTATTTTTATGTTTAACTCTAACTTTTCATCTTTTCCCCCCCTAAAAATATTGTTATATCTGTGTTAATGCACAAAAGTACCTAACTTTCATCAAATATTTTGTATCTCATTAGATATTTCAAATTAAACATCTTTTGATAAATATATCTAAATTCAAGCATCATCCCTTACACACACCCTCATTCTCAAGCATCACTCGACGGATCAGTCTTATGAAAGATTTGAATAGAAATCCAACGCGTTTCGACTTCCCATTCACACCGAGACACCTTATTAATTTTCCCATTATTTATCGTGAATGAATGACCTTCATTAAAGCAGAGTTCTTGAGTTGAGATAATTAATGCCCATCTATTTTAGCTCCCTGTTCAATCGAAGGAGATTCTCCTTCAGGAAGAACTCTCAGTTCCGTTGTAGGCGTTGGTGTGGGGATATTAAAATATTTTAGAGTCGTTATTAGATTTAGAACGCGGTACATTCTACTTACAGAATAATTAAGGATAGATATTAAGTCAAAATAGAGTAGTTTACATTGTTGCTGTACCTTGATCGAAACCGTAATTTGTAAGACATAGACGCAATATGATATTACATTATTTAGCTATGAATAGTAATTATGATATTATAAGATTATAGTAACAAAGTGATATTAGATTTAATAGTGCAAGCTGCGATCCCAGTGATGAGAGTTCTTGTTGCTGTTTGAATTTATTCTTTACATACGTAAAGCTTAAGGTTCCATACGCATAATTTAATGCATTTTATTTTAATTTCTTTTAATTACCATGCATTCTCTCTGTTATAAATCCTTGTAGTTTTGTTTACATTTTACTTATTTACATGAAAATAGGATACAAAATATGAACAGTTATGGTGTTAGAATTATCCTCTCTTCTGATTCTAATAAGATAATTTTAACTGTAAGCGTTAGTAATAATATTAAAATATTTTGGATGCGGTATTAGATCCCACATATCACCGAAAGGATTAATCAGAAAATATATTCCATATCAATAGCGGTTTACAATGCTATCGTACCCTGAATTAAGCAGCATTTTATGTCATCGTCTCAAATTGATGACAAATAATTAGCAGTATTCTTATAAATATTAATTGCAATATTAAATGATTATGCTCACATGACGAAATCAGCATAATTTATTAAGTAGATTCATTTTAGTATATTTAAATGCTTACTTTTTTAAGATTGGTTACTGGAAATTTAATGGTTTTTTTATATTTTAATTTATGATAATTATTACTCATTTTTACGAAGATACATCATTGCAGTTTTATTTAATTTCATTTATTGCCTTTAATATGTAATACGATGAATTATATGAGAAAAATAAGCCTATTATTTTGGGGTTTACTCCCGTTTTTCGAAAATTTAGTGTGGAATTATTCTTCTATAATGTTTTTGTTACTTCTTGAAAGCGTAGTTTTTTTGTAGTCTTTGGTATGAATATTAAAATATTTGGGAATCTTTAATAGATTTAGAAAACAGTATAGCCTACTTATATCATTATTTAGGATATATATTAAATAAAAATAATGATTTACATTAATGCGATATTTTCATTGAAGGAATACTCGATGAAGCATTGTATGAAACCGAATTGGAATTAATTAATATTGTTGTTATGAATAAAAATTATGATGCTACATATACAATCATACTTATCTAACATAATATGAATTGAGACTGCGTATATATGACTATATTGACAGATATAAAGATTTTACATTCTCAAACTTCCCATATCATGAACTAGATCCACATCACCCTAGAGTAAACTCATATTTTCAATCCGAAGTCGGGGACGGCATTTTTAATTATATTGTTTTCTGTTTTATATTACATTTTCTATACTTATGTCTGATAAGACCGTTATAGCAGCTGAGTATTTTTGAATTACTAGCTTTAATAATTATTATTAAACATAATTTACGAGTAAATATATTTACGAGGGTTGTTCAAAAAGTACTTGTATTTCAAAACAGGTGGCCTCATTTGCTGTCTCTATTGAGTGGTGACATATGTTAAACTGAGCCGGAGCAAATCTGACATTGATTCGTAAGTTTGCTTTGATTTTGTTGTCATTTGCTACCAAATCAAAATCTGATTGCTGCCGCGTCGAGTTGTCAGCGTTGTCGAGACCTAAATTCAGCATTATGCACAGGAAAATAAGCAAAAATCAAAACATTGGGTTGTTTCTAGTACATCTTTTCCAAAAAAAAAAAAAAAAAAAAAAAAAGCGAAAATGTTCTCATTGACCAGGAAAGTTATGAAGAAAATTTTCTGACAGGCGAAATACATCATGATCACGGATACGAGTAACTGAGATTTAGATAGTTGTCTAGTGAGTCGTGATGCTTACTTATAGCAAACCATTTTTGATGCTACGAGTGCCATCTCTTGGAATTTTTGAGAACTTATTCAACGACACTCAAAACAAACAATTTATCGAAAATCTCGGGCAATATAAATACTTTTTTCAGGTAGCTATAAATTATTCAAAAGTCCTTTTTAATTAGTGGTTTAATTTTTTTTTTTTTTTGCGAAAGTATGGATAGAAATAAAAACACTAGCCAATTGATGCGTAAATACAACCAATTTAAATATATTCTAATACAAATGATACAATAGTATATTTTAACACACATGTGTAATAATTGCAAACATATTGCTATTGTTGAAAAAGCTTTGCTAATTGCTAAATTCAGCGGTTAAAGGAGTAAAATGAAGCACCTGAATTTAAATGATTAAATGGAATACGTTTCAAAATGAATTATACGCTTAAAATATAGCAAAAGTGGAAACGAAATAAATATTTATTATTTATTAATATTAATTAATAAGTTTTGCCACTAGGATTAACATGGACTTTTGTATAAAGTGGTAAGCATTTCAATTATTAATTAACTGAAATGCAAATTTTATCCTCATTACTTCATTATCTGTCTTTTTCTTATACAGTAATTACACATTTCACTAAAATAATACATTTTAACTCATTTCTTTGTTATCTATTAAGAATTGTGCATACGGAACTTTATTGAGCATACGTTCCAAAAATCAGTTATGGAGCATGCTTTTTTTTACAAATTAAAGGAAAGGCTATTATTAATTAACTATTTAACAATAAAACCTTTGAGGATAATATCTTAGACAAAATTAGTTCTTTTCTATACATATATATGTGCGCAAATAATTATTTAATTCATGTAGTGTTTTTTATTTTTCTAACATAAAAAAGGTATTATTTTATAATTTTATTTTTCGGTATTAAATATGTCTCTTGTTAAATAATTTTTTGTTAATATTTTTTAAACATATCTTTCTATTTATTTTCTTTCTTATTAATTAAAATGGTCTTAATTTATGAATCTTACGCAATGAAATATCTTTAAAAAATACACAAGAATATCCCACTCGATTATTTAATAGAATATTTCTATCAACCATTATTACATTTTAGAATACATCAATAAGTATAAAATTAATAAAGTAAAATATTTTTTTACCTGATATAATATTGTTTGTAATATAAAGTTCACAGAAAAAAAAAGTAACTCAATTTCTTATATTTTGTTTAATTAGAATTATTTTAAAAATTTGACTGGATAAAATGAGGTTGTAAATATGTTAAGGTGAGATGTAAGGTGAGAACTGAGGTGTATTATGGATTAATTTATTACTATACACCATTTACTAGGGAATCCGCTTAACTCTCGATTCTACTACGGCTCCCCTTTTGTGAGATTCTGATTAATCATATTTAGAATAATGCCAATTCCATTTAAGAAATTGCATTAATACAATATCACTCTATTTAATAAATTGCTGGATGAACAGTCTATGGAATTCCAATTCTCAATAGCCAACTTGTGACATTGGGCTATTCGCGGTTTCTCTTCACTAACCTTGGGGACTTTTAATTGAGATTGTTTGCTTTTGCTAAACAACCTTTACCCAACCAAAAATGAAACGTGAATATACAGATAGGAATCAGGTAGAAATGAAGTGAAGCGGGAGAGTTTTGGAAATATATAAACTCCAACTGAAAGTCGCGATAGTGAAGCTGAAGTTATAGATAAGCTGAAGGAGAAGTTATTGAGAGGCTGAAGGAGAAGTGGAAAGAGAGGTTGAAATAGGTGATTTGATTAAAGATTGTTGCAAGAGGTTTGGTTTCTACTGTTTTCAACAGTTGATCCAGTTTTTGAGTTGCAATCGAGGAAGGATTAGTGGTAAGAGTCTGTTAGATTACTATTGGGGGCTTGAGTTTGGTTAATAGAAATCTTCCCCAGGAGAGCATATATAGTTGTTGTTATAGTAAATAGAAGTTAATAAATTCCGTAAGTATTGTTCTAGTGTCTCTTTGATTGGTTATTGTGTCTTAGTGTTTAATAATTGAATCTAGTTATGGCACAAAAGGCAGCCCGGGGCGGGCAGGCGTCACAAACTTTTACCAAATGAGAGGAATAAGATATCTGAGAAAGATATATATATATATAAAATCAAAAGTTATTGCGCACCTAAAAGAAATAAAACACTACAGATGCAAAGTAGGAATCTTTAACAGATCTTGAACATAAAAAAATAAAGATTCCAAAGAGAGACGGGAGGGAAAACCTTGAAAAGCATCAAAATCAGATGGACAGAGACCAAAGTTAAATATGGGAGGGGGGGGAGGACACGAAATTCTACGCAAACTTTGGAAAAACCGTGGCATAAAAGCAAAAGCTGAAAAGAAGATAAAAAAATATATACGAGCGAGAGCTTTATAAAGAGTCCAAAACATTTGTGTTCACATTTTCGTGGATCGATATCCAGGTCCAAGTGAAGAGACAGAAATTTCCGAAAATGAAATACAAGGAAACAAAAAGAGTGTGGGGGGGGGAGTCTGCACTCTGAATGTCTGAGGCAAGAGAGAGAGGCGATTATCGGCCTCAAGTCGACTGATCATAAAGTGTAGACGATGATTTTTGTCATAGAAGAGAACGTTAAAATTTGATTGATCGGAGATGAACGAGAGGTTGTCTTTGAGACGCCTCTTCTTTGGGGCTGGAGAGTATCGACCATTCGAATACTTTTTATTTGTCATTTTGGATTGTAATGTCTGGATTCGATATTACTCACCTTTTCTATAGGAAAATGAAATGTTCTAGATTGTATCTTTTTTTTCTTTTGCAAGGGATAATCTTCACGATCTCACGTTCAGTTAGATTAATTATACAAAGTACCTTCAACCATTTTTACTGCTCAAATTTTAAGAATCATTGAAGACTTTTTCTTGTATCAGTGATTTTCGTGATAATTTTAAAAATTATGTGTAAAGATTGCAAACATAACGCAGAAGATTCCTATCGATGATGGAATTTATATTATCGCTCAATTTATATTAATACTAAAACACGCGAATTAGTAACCATGGCAACTCGCGATTAGTAACCTAATTACTGCGTGTTAGAGGGTTTCGACTGTATTTAGAAAATTATATTCTTCATGGCATTCATAAATTACGCTGAAACATTGACTAACAGTAGCGTAGTTTAATTACAAAGTGTTTAGTTATACTTTGGACGATCTATTCAAATTTAATTGGAATACTAACCCCATCCTCCTATTTTAAGGAAAAGAAATCTTTACTTAGATTATTTACAAATCTTGATTGCAAAATACTTGTTAGGTCTCCATCATTTTAATATATATTTTTTTAATTTTTATTTTATTTGTTATTCAATTTTCAAAATGGTATGGTACGGGGCAGTTACTTGCTATGTCCAGATTTCTTTTTCCTATCTTCGCAGGCGTGTCGCGCATTCGTGATATTAAAAATGGTTTCACACGTAATCCACTTCATCCAACCCTTGGAAACTTTCATATATTATTTGATCCGAGAACGTCTTCTCGTGAATGAATCGTAACGAACATAAATTAGAATAGAAATCGTGGAGTGTAGCGTATAGAACTAATACAATAGCATTTATAAACAGCGAAGAGTTTAATAAGAGTGTGAATGGTAAGAGTATGAGATTAGAGGTTAAAACATAGAAGATATGCATAGCTTATGCTGAAAAGAATAAAAAAAGATTCAATGACAGATGTGAAGTAGATAGCAGCGAACGGACGTGCAGTGGGATCCGTTTTAGAAGTTTGATACTGGCTCGGGTCCGAATAAGCCAAATCAGTGAAGCAAAGTTATATATCACTTAAGTATTTAGGTTACAACACGGGAATGGATCTGTTCCAGCAAGAAACGAAGAAAATCCAGCAGCTCCTTGTTCACTTAAAAATTCTATCTTTAAAGAGATTATACTTCAAAATAGTAGCAGCGTGAAAATTCACTACGACCAAATAAAATTATTTCAGGTGAAACTATAGGAAGTATTAAACTAACAAGAAATGGGGTGATATGTCTTCTAGCGAAAAAAATACATAATATGCTACACAAGCATCCTGAATGGAATACTGTCACGATATTGAACGATGAGTGACGAGTTTGTTATTCTGTTCAAAATGTATTGATAAAAGAGAGAAATTTATATCGGATGAAATATTGCCCCAAAAGTTACAAAATAAAAAAAGGGTTAATATTGAATCAATGCAACTTTTTTTTATCATTCTTCAACTTATTTTGTGTTTGATATATTTAATGATTTTGTGTGATAGTTCAATTAAAATTTAAAAATATTTAAAAAATTTGTAAATCTGTTGACACATTGCAGTCAGAATGTTATGCTGACTTTTGCGATAAGATTGTCGAAACATTTGATTCCTTTACAAAAGCAATATAAAATTTTTAAAAAATTAAATCAAAACACTCAAATTAAAATCCACCTTCAGAACAAAACATTTTGTTCTGAAGGTGATTCAAGATATCGATTTTTTTTATTTTTAATCTCATATTACATCTCCATTTTCTTGTCTTAAAGAATCTGTTTGAATTTTGTTTTATCTAATTCAGAAGCTGAGTTGCAGTTGTTTTCATATTACTTAATCATGAATTTTTCTGACCGGATGACCCAAAGGAACCCAAGTGATCGTTTCCTTTCTCATGGGGTTTACTTTCTTTGGTAAACTCGGGTGGCGTACCCCCTGAATACCCTATTAATCCTTTTCTATTTTCATCCCTCCAACCTGTCAAAAAATTTTATTTATCTTTTTTTCATTTTTTTCAAACATTTAGATCGGAGGTCTACAAACTTTTCAGCCCTAGGGTAGCATCAACTATCACACAACAGCAATTTGGGGGCCGATTACACACTAGAGGTCCAAATAAAAAGGAATCAAAACATTTATGTTGTCTTTAATTATTTATTCAATATTATTTTATTCATTTATCATTTAATACCACATTGATACACTACACATGGACACCTGTAATAGTGGGAATAGTGAAAGTGTTTCCTGGATGAAAAAATATTTAGACATTCCAGGTTTTAGATTTGATGTTCCTAACATCAACAGTGATCTGAGATTATTTTCAGACAAGTTTGTTTCAATCTGTTCTGCACGTATTTCATTCTTGAAAATATTTGCTTACACAGGTGTGTTGTAGCAAAAATTAAAAGTTTTGACAATAGGAAAGTGTTCCTTTAGCAGAAACAGGTAAAAAAACCAACAATTCTTTTTTGAACTTTTCCCTTAGGAGGTCATTTGCTTGCAACTCAATAACCTCTGCTAATCTGGCAACTGGCCACTACTGCTTCTAATGGGTTTTGAAAAAGTCTCACTTCTTCTATCCATATGTCCAAGTCAGAAAAACGCTCCTGTGACTGCAACTGGAGGCCTTTGATGACCTGCATGAAAGAGTTGTGGGGAACTGGGTTGTTGCTTCAGCCCTGAAGACATTGCACTGCTTAAAAGTACGCCAAGTTGTTGGCCCGTGCTGGTTCCTAAAACAAGACAAGTTTCAAGATCTGGAAGCATTTAGATGTATGTATAGATCAGAAACCAGATTTTTATCTCTTTTTGGACTTAGGATCAGAAAATTTAAATGATTAGTTATGTCTATAGAAAAGGCCAATTTCCATACCCACTCTTCATCAGACATTAATGGCCGAGGCTTGCCTTTATTTTCCCAAGAGGATATCTATTTCTTATTTGAAATACTCTGCTCATTACTTTCTCACAATTTAGCCATCTTAATATTGTGTAATATGGTAAATTATGCGATTATGCGTTTGTATCTTTCAAGGTGTCTCTAAACTATCTATGGTTGAGCCCATCTGACCTTATTAAGTTCACCCTCTTCATTATAGGATTCTGTAAGCTACTAATTTCCACATATTTAGCACACAAAGCTTACTGATGAATAATACTGTACAGGAACATTGTTTATAGAATGTTTTTCTCATTACACATCTGCTTCACTTGTCCAAACAAGCCTTTCTTCTTACCACCCATGTTCTTTTTTTCCATCAACAGTCAGGCAACTGACGTAAATATAGTTCAAGTTATATTCAACGAATGTTTTTTTTTTCAATTCATTGAATATATCCTCTCATGTAACAGTGCGGAGTATGCTATGTAGAGAAGCCAGCTCTTGTGTTAGGTTCATGTCTTCATCATACCCATCTACTGAAAAGAGAAGTGGAATAGTTGTCCAGCAATTCATTCATTGGAATTGAAAAATAGTGAAACCTGCTAGAAATGTTTGCTGTTTCAGTCAATATGTTTTCAGCAATGTCTGCAACACGGAGGGCAATGCTATGTGTACCCGAAGTTGCGTTTTAAAATTTTTTCGACTTTTCTGGGCAAAGTTCCTCGGCTACCTCCAACAAACATTCCATCACTACCTCACCATCTGTAAGCGGTTTGTCATTTTTAGCCAGGACGTAGGCAACTTTATAACTGGCCTCAGTTAAGAATTCATTTTCATTTGAGGTTTTATTGAACAATTTCCTCTGATATATGAGTTGATTTTGAAATCTAGGAAAGTTTTCGGCACGAACCTAATTCCCCAAGTGTGCTTATTTCTCCTGATGTTTGTTTCGATGATGACGGTGCAGGTTGTATTCCTTCATCACAGCTATGTTTTCGTTGCAAATCACTCACAGTGATTTCTCGTCGAATTTGATTAATTAGTGTTTCAAACTCCCTTCTTGAAATTGACAGTTATCGTGTGTTTCCTTTTTCAGCTATTGTTGGGTTCTAAAATAAAGTGACTTAAACATGAATAAATAATGAAACTGAAAGTATCTTGCACTCAATATCACTCAAAAAATCTGATAATGTGAACTCATTTCCTCACAATTATAGCTGTGAATGACCCGAAATTATTTTTAAAAAGTCTTATGATTTGTTAAGTTAAATTTACATGTATATATACTGCAAATATATCCTGTTTTGGTAAAGAGGTTGTTGCTTTTAATGTTTCCCATTTTGATTATTCGGAAAATTCTTGTTAAACTCACGACACTGTCCATACTTTATACACATTGCCAAGTAATTACGCGAATAAAATTATCAGTAAACAAAACAGAGTGCTACATGTTTCACAAATAGGCACCAATTGACACCAACACCTCCTCATCGCAGCAGTCAACCGCAACTAACAAACTATGATTTAAATAATCAAGTATTGAACAAGCAGCAAACCATTTAAGAACTCTACCACTAGAGGGCATTATATTATCTCATTGACTGTGAACAGATATAGAAAAAGCAAGCAGCGAATAAGGTTTTTGCAACGTAGTGATCAGTTGGAAAACATAACGCACTACTTCGTGCCTCGATTTTAATTGAGTATAAATGTAACGTCTAAGTAAGCGGTGGTTGATCTAGACAGGATACATGTAAATTTCCGTAATTTTTTTCTGTAGATAAAAAGGTCTCCACGGGCTGGATGAGAAGGTCTCGCGGTCGTAGTTTGAAAACCTCTAGTCTAGACCAAATCAACATCTCGTTTGACGTAGCATAAGCTACTTCTCGCTCTTGTGCCATTAAACTTCCCTTTCATTCATTAATTCTCTGACAGGAATGGCTCTAAAATGACCTATTTCATTCCTGAAAAACATAATACCTCAAGTTGTTACGCATCAATTAACCAAATACACACATATATATATATATATATATATATATATATATATATATATATATATAATTGTGTGTGCGCGTGCGTGCGTGCGCGTGTGTTTATGTGTGTGTGATTGTATGTGTTTTCGAAACACATACACTTAGAATAGACCATTTTTAATATTTTATATTGAGTATAAGCTTTTTATATTCCAATACAGTGAAAACTACACTGATTTTTAAAGAATATTTCAGTGTTGAGAACTCGAACTACCATAGCTTTCTACGCAACGGCTATATTACAAATAACTCTAGTCTCTAATCAAGATTATATTCTGTATTATTCAATTTACAAGATATTAATTTGTCAATTTTTATTTGAGATACCATGCTTTGCGGAAAGTCTTAAAGTTTACTTATATTTGCATAAAAATGCTCTCTTGACAGTAAAATTATACACTAACAAAACTTTTCCTGTGGGATTTCTCAATTTTGAAGCCCTGTAAAGGTGAAAGGTGAAATTTACATTAAAGGTGAAATTTACATTAAATCAAAAAATTTCCTTCGAAGGAGTACTATTTATTACCTTAACATTTCAGAAAAATCAAACAAAGAAATTTTCGTTTCCTCATTTCTTTTGAAAATATAATGCACTTTAGCGTATTAAAGTTTAAGTTTAAAAGTTTAATAATAGAAAACAGTTCATTTTCAAATGAAAAGTTCTGTTTATATACTTGTATTGATTAACAAAAGAGAGTCTGAACTTTCAAGTCAACTACATAAAGCTAAGAGTGTCAAAGTGAAATATTTTTTGTACAGTACTCGTATAAGCTATTTTAAATATTCTGTTAGAGACGCAACATCTGTTTTAAGAAGGAATTGAAAACATTCTTTTAAATAAAATATTTATTCAAAAACATGTAAGGCATTGTCTGATAATATAAATCCTTATATCAAAACCCATAAAGGCGAGCATAGCGTGTGTGTGTTTCTAAACTTTATTATATAACATGAAACAACTTCAAACGTTTGTAGGTATATAAATATGACATCATAAAGGTAATGTCCATGATCAAACGTAATAAAAATTTCCTCTAACATCAATGTTTTTCTTTAAAATGCACAATTTTATTCATAATAGATGGTTAGAAATAAATGAAATTCCAAATTTCCATTATTTTCAAAAACACTCTGAAGTTCTTAAAGATAATGACAAATTCATCTTTCTCTCAACTAATATTTAAACCTTTGAGCTAATCGATAAGTATTTCAATAACATTCCCGGTCATTTGTTAAAATCATCTTTTCCAGTAGAAGAGTTCGGAGAACTGAAATAATAAATCTTTTTCTCTTTTTCTCCCCATGTTTCAAACCTAACGCCCCGCGCGCCCAGGTGGGAGCTAATTAGAGCAATTACAAAATTTCTCATCTCAAGAACAAGGCGTGGTATTCCTCACATTTCTTAAAACAGGATATGAATTTCGCAGTTCAATGGCCTGTCTTCTTAAAACAAGACAGAATTTCGGATATTAATCTGTTTTTGTTGTAGTTTACCAATTCTGTTGAAATGAAAAATAAAACACAATAAATGTTAGTAATTTTTACGGTTCTTAGGATGCTTTGGAAGATAAAACGGACGGAATATAAACGGATTTATGGAATGATTTTAGACAAAAAGTATGTTATGAAGTTTATTAAATTTACTAATCCATGAACAAAGGGAAAGAAACGTAGAGCTAAGAAAATTAAATGTGTCATTTTAAAACAATTATTTCAGTAATACTGATGGTAAATGATAAATATTTTTAGAATAGATATTTTTTTATTTGAAATTATTTTTTATCTATACGGTGATTTAACCATATGCCTGGACATGGCTTTTTAATATGGCTATTAAAAAATTTCACTTGATTAACATCTGAGGTTTCTTTCTGACTTTATATTTGAGTTTCTAACTTTTTTCTTATTTTATGAAACATGATAGTGGAAATTAAATAAACTTTAGAAGTACAGTGAATAAAAAAAACGAGTCGTGTAAAAGTGACAGAGAATTGAATTGAGAAGTAATAAGATGACAGGAACAGGAAAGGTAGAAGTGTGATGTGCACAGGAATCATATTTCACGTCTACGTAATTTGTTGAGATTAAGACCCAAAGCCGTCTGATAGACTGATTATTTGAAGTATTCTTTGATATATATTATAGAAGTTTTACTTTATAATATATATCAAAGAATTACACACTTTAGATTTTGTGATTAGAATTACATTCTAATTATTCTCAGTTATTTTCCATCTCATGGTGTCATTTTTATTGTCTATTGAAGCATGAAACGTGTGTTTATTTTTTAAAAAAAGGAAAAAAGTAAGTTTCTGGAGCGGTGGTTAAACACTTATATTTAAAAGGCCTTACACCGAAAACGATCAAAAATGAGTTGGATGAAGTTTTTGGCACACCTGCTCCAGTGTTGGTAAATGTCGAGTAAATGAGTTTAAACATGGCCGTGCATCCACAAAACGGAGGGACGTCCAGTGGATGAGATTACTCCCAGAATAATGGACGAATCAATGTGCACGAAACAGTTGCAAATCGCAAGGTACAATATTTTCAGTTTTGCACAAAAAATTAGGATTGAAAAAATCATGGCAAGATGGGTGTCAAGTAGAAAATAAATGCGACAAATATTTTTTTTTCAAAATATCACGAATGTTTAAATTTGAGGGTCCTGAGACACCCTTAACTGTTGCTCAAAATTACAATGCTTACCATTACAAGTCTTCATCTAGTCCTTGAGCAACAATGATTCTAGAATAACTAACTAACTTGTAACGGCTGCCCATTCCGGGTTACCTCTTGTGTCATAGCTAACACATCAATCAATAACTCCCGAGACTAACCCAGAGATGGCGCTCGTAGTAAACCAGTTACCAGGTCTTTCTAGAGTACGAACCTTTGCTTGAAACGTGTCAACATTTTAAGTCGATCGGACCAGAAACAGCTGAGTTATCGAGGTTGGAGTAAAGTCGTTTTGTAGTTTGTTTAAAAAATGGAAAAAACCGAGTTTCGTGTTCTGATAAAACATTGTTTTTTAATGGGTAAAAACACCGTGCAAGCGAAACAATGGATTGAAAAATGTTACCCGGACTCTTGTCCATCAAAAGCAACGATTTGTCGGTGGTTTGGCGAGTTTAAACGTGGTCGTACCGACACAAATGACGCGGAACGCTCGGGTAGACCTGTGGAAGCCGTTACACCGGAAAATGTGAGTGAAGTGACAAAAATTATAATGAAAGATCGTAAAGTGAAGCTCTGTGAGATTGCTGAGATGACACAGATATCATATGGAAGTGTATTTACTATCCTTCGTGAAAAATTGAGCATGAAAAAGGTTTTTTCCAAGTGGGTGCCGCGATTGCTTTCGAGTCGATGATTCAGAAAGCTGTTTATCGCTATTTACTCGCTACAAAAAAGATTTCTTGCGA